>JZKD02S1653344.1:34968-57554 GCA_000966675.3 Picea glauca
CTAGATCATAAAACAATATAAGAGTAAACAAATGAGAATATATTTTTGATCAACTATTGAGTTGGTGACAAAAACGTTGCAAAGGAGTTTGAGTAGCCAAGTTTATATTAACACTTCCCTAAGTTTCCTTCATTTCAATAGAAAGTATTCTAAGTTGTTGGATGCATAGACCATTTTCTTGATTTGCATACAAAAGAGAACATTGCGATCAGCTCTTAGGTAGTTTGGGAAGAATTCCTCCTCTCAAATGACTGACTTATTAAAATGAAATTAATCCAAATAAAAAAGTAAGGACTAGAATAAAAACTAATGCTAGGAAAAACATGCTAAGCTAAAATAAATTTAAACTAAGTTAGTTGTCAAAAAACTCTATGTGAAGGCCAATGTAGTTATCAAGTATTTTTTAGCTATCCATTCAATCAAATATAACAACCGTCTCCCTAAGATATGAACAATATGTGCTTTCCCTCAAAATTTGTTTTACAAAATGACTTTAGTGTCATTATTTTTGTGAGATTTGGATCTTTGGACACAATGTCTTGTTCCTGAAATCATAGTCAATCAAAATAAGAAAACAAGACCATAATAATTCAATCCCATCCATCTTTTGATGATATCAATCCTCCAACAAACATGAGTTATAAAACTCAGATTGAAAACCTAATGAATTGGTAGTGTTAAGATCAAGTATTTAGTCAATCATTGGATTGGGGAATAAAAATATGTGTTCCCAAGCAATTTTCTAAAAAAGATATTAGCAAAAGATTTAAATGACCACGTTGTACAAAATGAAAAAAAGGTGTTTCCAACCAGCCTAAAAAACATATGTTGCTTTCATATAAAAGAGGAATCTTGGGTGAAGAAAGATACAACATAAAAGGAAGACTCGTACTTAAAATATCCATTGAGCATAGCATAGGGAAATGGCATCCAATGCCTAAAAATTAAAACTAAAATTCCTAATAGAAAACAACTCAAATAAAATAAAAATCATCTAAGTTTATGTAGAAATTTCATGTTGGCTAAAAGTGATTGAAGATAGAGTAGATGAGAAAGAAAAGATTTGGATAACTCCAAAATAGAGGAAATATAATCATCTAAGGAAATTATGCATATTTTGAGTTGCTTGAAGTTTAGATGGGAAGAGTTTTAATACTAATAATTTAGATTCATTATGTGTGCGACATCAAAATCAGAACTTAAAAATGATATCATCCAAGCAAACTTTTCCCAATAGAATCGTATAGATGTGAATATAGGAAAAATACGAGTGTTAATTTTCATTACAAGAGGGAATGAATAGTATCTTAATTTAAAATGCCCCACTTGCAATATGCCACGATACATTGGAAACGATTTGACAATGGTGATCATGCATAAAAATCAAGGATTTGGCAATTTCCCAACACAGAAAAATTTGAGAATGAAATGAAATAAATTTTCTCCGCATCAAAATTAAATTAAAAATCCATCCAAGGGAAAATGTAGTGCGAAATCCTTCTATTTATTTCCACCTTTTTTGAGAATTTAGTTATTGATTAGCGAACAGTAAATCAAAGAAAAGAAAAATAGAGAACTACTTAAAAAACTAGGAAGAAAAGATAAACTATGCAAAGGAAAGACTCTAATTTATTCTATTCTACTCATATGCTACAGTACTAAAGGATGAAAAATGAGCTATGTAAATTCATAATGCCAATGTATCCATCCAATTAATCCCAAGCCTGCATACATATGCTCAAGACACACGATTAATAACAGAGCTTGGAATAAGAATAGACTAAATGCAGGAAAAATTAAAGCATGATAAAATCTATTTACCATATTAAATATATGACAATGATAATTCATGGGAAATCATTCTAAGTAATATATCTCCAACCATGGTTCAATTCTATCATGAAAATTTGGACTTCTATCATAGAATTGATGGAAGGAGTTCGATGGAAAGTAGAATGCCAAATGAGAATCATTCATAGAGTTTATATAAAGTGTGCTCAGTGAGATATTTTTCATGCTAATAAAGTTTTTTATCCCTAAAGACAAACCAAAAGAATAATATCCTAACATAATCATCAACATATACCTAAGTGCATCATTATCTTGGCAAGCCTCCCTAGACTCGCGCTTCAAGCAACCAACTACTCAAGATAGACTAGTGAAATCATATGCTATGCATGGGCTAGGACCAACCATGGTATGAGAGATATCTTCAAAACAATGGTGAGATCCACTAGTTTAAATAATATTAATTAAAGGGATAATTGAACAAGAATATTCTCTATTGATAAAAAATTAAGAAGAGAAAGAAGAACACATCCATTGATACTCATTTTCTACAAAATTATCTTCATCCCATGAAAAAGGATGATAAGGCTTGGTTATAATTAGTTCATGGGAAGAGGCCTTATCCTCTATATCTTCCAAATGTGCATCACCACCATCAAGTACTTCAACGCTGGTTAACCCGATTAAGTCTATTTGAGTCATATGGTGGGTGGTTTACTACAAAATTAATCCATTAAAAAGACCAGAAAATAAATAGAAATAAGTAGAAGAATTTAGAGAATGAAAAGATTATATAGAACAAGAGGGATTTTCATAAAGTGACTCCCTGAATGGTAGTTCCTCCTCTTTAAAAAAAACATTGAATGATTGTGAATCAGTGGGCTCCACACTAGGCATGGTTTTACAATCAACATGTTCTTCCTCAAGATATTTGTTCTCTCTTGTAAACAAGAAGTGGGTTTATTGTGTGTTACAAGAGGAATGTATTTTATGTTTATTTATTCTCCTTGAGTGAAAAATTCAGCATCAATTTATTGCTCTTGCACAACATGAGGATCTAAAATATATTCCAAAGTATATTCACATTTAGAAGAAAGGAGAAAATCACAAGAATCGTTAGAACAAGAAGTTTCAATAAATGATCGTTCAACTATAGGAAAAAAATATTTCCCTATGTTAGTCATACAAGGAGAATTTGTAACAATAGGAAAATCCAAATAAGAATGAATTAATTCCACTTTATCCAATGGTGAGGTAGGTATCATGCTAAGTGTGCCCATATTTTCTTCATTAGCAAAATGATCAGCTTCCATTTTTTGCTCTATAGTTCCTTTCTCCATTTCTTGTGATGGAAGAGATGAAATAGGATAATGAGAGAGTGAAATAACCATCAGTGTTACCCAAAGTGTCCCATTATGGATCGGTCAACTACAAAAAAAATTGAACTTGAATTTACTACGCAAGAGGTCTCTTTTTTGTCACAAGGAAGGAAAGGGGGAATCGAGTGGTGGGAGGAGACATAGGATTTTTCTAAAAAATAATTTTCTATCTAATCAGTATCCCCCATAGTAAAGAAAGAACCAGACATATGAATTCCATCTAAACCATTAACATTTTCAACATGTTCATTTAAATCCAAATAAGCATGTGAAGAAAGAGTAAAACGTCATTTATATTTCTCATCCATTGATTTGTGTGTTTCATTAATAAAATAAACTAAAGAGGAAATCAAATCATTATTAGAGGGCCTATCATCCAAATGAAATCTACAACAAAGATGATTAAATTTTATAACAAAGTCTTTAATAGATTCATCTTCATTCTTCTTAAGCTCTAAAATTTCTGCACACAAATTATCATAACAATAACTCTCAAAAGCATGCAAAAATTCACGCATAAATTGTTCCCATGTGTGAATAGAGGCATCAGAAAATGTTTCGTACCAACTCTTGAACCAGCCTACAAAAGTGAAAGTGAATAACCTGCAAATGTTATTTCTATCAGTAATATTGTGAGAACCACAAAATTTCCAAAAACTAAAAGCATGATTAGATGCAAAGATTTCACCTTCGCAATCAAATCTTAGTTGCAAAAAGAAATTTAAATAATTTATAGAAAGTTTGGGAGGTACAGTACCAGAAAAAACACCTCCATAAAGGGATATGGGATAGAGCCATTAGTAAATTAAAACAAAAAATTAACAAGAATGACTCCACAGGATCAACTCATCATGTGGCCCTCTTTCTAGAGACATTTACGTTGATGGGCCAGAATGACCCATTCAATCAAATGAGGGAAAAATCTTGATGACAAGTCCCAATCAGACCCACTCTCATTTTGGGTAGTCTTTCTTGTGGATTTATGGGCATCCCTATCACTCAAAATTAAAAGAATAAAAAGGGGAAATACAATGAACTGCCCCCCGAAGAGTTCTAACTAATTCAAAGTCTAAATTAACTAAAAAAAACTAATCTAGTCTAACTACTTCTAACCTATCGTGTGAGAAAAAATGGAAGAATGAGTACAATGAAAGATAACACCATCAGAGCCATAAATAGTTCATACATTCCAATGATAAATGAAAACAACGATACTATAGATGCATAAGTAAATAGTTACACAACACATATATAATATCATTTATGTAGCCATGAAGAAATATGTAACAACATGAGTAAACAAAACAGACTGTAGAAACAATTCATACAACATAATCCTATCTACTCAAGAAAAAGATAAATGCATACATAGTATTCTCTACTACATCCATCAAATCAAAAAAAAATTAAATGCATCGTACTCTTTATTTCTCAGAGATAATAGTACCATTTTTTGTTACAAAGGGAAAAAGTCTCTTCTCTATGCCATGAGTTCTCTTTTATAAGACAAGATAGAGACTCTTTAATTATCATCATTGTTCATTTAATTTTCGTTCCGTTTCTTTTCTCTCATTTCGAAAATGGAGACATGTAATAATTACACAGAGAAATTGACAGATTCACTAGTCATTATTTTCATCCTCGAACACTTTACAAATGATATCTATTTAAAAACACTCATTGACTCTGTCTATCTGTGTTATCTTTTGTTTTTCAAATGTTTCTTTCCATTTATAGTTTCTACCTACAAAATATGATCATTGCGGTTTATTCTCCTCTATCGTACATTTCCTTTGAGATATTGTTGGCTGGATTTCGTTGCGTGCAACTCAAGATATGATGATTTGAAGTCAGCATACCCAATTGTTCATCTGAATTCAGGTTCCACCTTTGTTTTTCATTTTCAGGCCATTTCTTATTTCATTCAGTGAGAAATTCCTATCCCCACATGTTATTCACTCTTCTAGCTTTCCATTGAGCCCTCATGTGCCAGATTCCATTGCTCGTAGCTCCAGATATGGCCAATTTCCTTCCAAATTATGTGGTTCTTTGTTTTATTCAATTTTTGTTATCTTCTATCATCCTTATGGCCTGAAAACATGCACCAATGTGTTGTTTGGTCCGATACCTTTCCAACAAGGTATCACAAGCCTTATTCTGACACCTATATCAAACGTTATGGTCGTTTGACAATTGTCACTCAACAACCATTGATTTAGCCTACGGATGAATCTGGACCATTGATTTTCTTCCTGAAAAACACATCCCACACACATTAGAGAGTTAAATGATTATCTGTTTAAAATATTTTTTCAATGTTTCATATAAACCTGCATAGGATATCTAGCTAAAGAAATTACAAATAAATCTTATCAAGAAATGAAGAGAGATCCAATATAGAAGAATGAGAGAATATATTCACACTACTCAAATGAGCTTGTGATTGATACATAGATGATGATCAATATGATCAATATGATGCAATGAATGAGTAGAATACACTCATATATAGGAAATAACATTCCATAACAGTAGAATTCATGCATGCATAATAACATAACAGTGATGATCTAAAATATAAATACTAAAATAGAACTAGTTAGTTAACTCCCACTGAACTAGTGTACCAAAAATAGAAATTTCTCCAACACCCCCCTGAACATCACTATGGAGAAAAAAATGAGTCACGACTACTAGGACATATTAGGTACTCATGTAAAATGCAACTAATGAAAACTGAATAAAAATGAGGAAGAGGGAAAACCACATGCGAACAAAGCCCCCCCTCAAAAGACAATGTATCAAAAGAATAAAATGGAAGCTACTACGCAACTGTGTTCTTCACTGCAAGACAATCCTGCAAACTCCAAAACTTCTTCTCACTGAAAGTAGTCGTGATGATGTATAAATATATATGAATCTGATGAAGTACTTTGGAAACCTATCAGGCCTTGTACGTCTTGATCATGTGGACCCATCTGCACCTGAAAATATTTTTTTCTGGTAGAAGTGGAACCAGATGCCAAGTCTAATTCTTTAGGAGTGATTCATACTCATTTTTCATGGTTTCTTTCCATAATTGATTTCCCACAACCTTATTGTAGGTCCGCAGATCAATACATTGAACCATATAGAAGTGCATGGGCATCACAGGTTCTGAAGATGAAAGTGCATAAGAAGGATCCTCACGTTGAGATCGAGTCCTCCTTGAATCCAATGGATTCCCTGGAAGGATACCTACTTCCTAAAGTGTGAATTGTGTCTTCTTGGGCATCCACTAGAGCTTCAACACTAAATTCTTATCTGGATGTACTACCTACTTATTTCCATGTATATAATATAAGTGTATGGAATTATATATGATGTCTAAAACTTATGGAAGCATAAGAGTATATGCATGTTGCACTAGAGGTGCATGCAAAGTATTATCCTTGTGTGTAAGTAGAAAATATTAGTCATCCTCAGAAAACTTAGTGAATTTATACAAACTTGACTTGTGATCCACCTCACCAATTGCAATGATGGAATTGTCATCCATGTCAATTACTGAAACTAAATCTAATGTAAATTCAACATGTTTACCTTTCTCAGTGATCTGATAAACTGAGAGAATATTCATAGAAAACTTTGGAACATCTAAAACATTCTCAAAACTTCCATTAGAGAGTTCCACTCTCCCCTCTCATGCTATTGCTACTAGAGTATCATCCCCCATGAGAATAGGAGGTCTTGAGAATGGACTCAAAGAATAGAAAACTTCCTCTTTCGTTGTCATATGATAGGATGCAAAAGAATCTATAATCCATGAATCATATGAGGAATTAATTGCAACAAGAGCATGATGATTACCTTTCTTAGGAGCATCATCTTCTTCCTTTTTCTTCTTGAATCCCTCTGGAATGAAGTTTCCAAGGTTGTTTTTCTAAAGTTCTTGTGCGATAAGATCGATATATTTATTCATGCATGTTGATTCTTAATGATTTGGTTTATTGTAGTAAGTGAATTGCTTTCCCTTCTTCTTCTTCTTCTTCTTGGAATCTGAAGAGTCTTTGGAACCTGAAGAATTGTTAAAGGGTTTGTAATATTCCTCCTTCTCATTATGTTTATCCTTCCCATTCTGTTTGGATGAACCTTTTCCATCATGCATGTTGAGTGCATGTGCTTTAGGATCCTTTATTAGGCCCATATGAATGAGTTTTTCCTGCTCATGTGTGAGACAATCAATGAATTTATGCATGGTAGGAAGCTTCCAATTTGTTCCGATGAGATACCTTCGTGAATGGAAAGTGGAAACGTACAGAGCATATTCTGGTCCTAGCTTGGCCAATATTGCTAGAATAGGTTGGTCCACTTGTTTAGACTTATCAATACCACAAGTTTTTAAACTCAATATCAAATATTTAAACTTAGTAAAGAAATCTTGTATATTATCAAAACTTTTAGGACCCAAAGTATTCAACTCTACCTCAAGCATATGACCTTTCATCTCATCCTTCTTTCCAAAAAAACTTTCCAAGGTGGTCCAGATCTCATTTGGAGTCTTGCATGTGAAAAAATGAAACCATAGCTCAGTTGAAATCAATTCAATAATAAGTCCCATGGATTCATCCTTTTGTTTCTCCCATCTCATCTTATCAATTGTTGATGTAGGTTATGTTTTTGTCCCCATCGTCAAGTTGTACAACCCTTTCCTTCTGAGTTGGAATTAAGCCTTGGGATTACAATCAAAATAGTTGTATGGTGTGAGGATTACCACCAATTTTGACTGTATAATAGGTGTTCTATCCATTTATCCCACTCTTTCTGAGAATGCCTAAAAATTTATTCTCAACCTGCAAGTGAAAAACTAAGAAATCACTGCAGAAAGGGAACTTTAAACAAAAATTCGTATCAATTTCAACAGATGATCTTATGACTTACTTTATGAGAAAACGGTGAGGAATATCGCCAAATGGTTGAAAACCCACTTGCATAATGGGTCGATTTACTTCTCGATTGAGTCATTTCCTCAAAAAGTTAATAGTTTGGGAGAAATCACTGTAGAAAGGTACGACCAAAGATTCGTATCAATTTCAAGAGGCGATATTCTGGATTACTTTCTGAGAAAATGGTGAAGCATTTCACCAAACAATTGAAAACCTAATTACAAAATGGGTATATTTACTTCTCTTATGAATTGGTTCCTTAAAAAGTTAATATTTTGGATAAATCAGTGTAGAAAGGTACGACCATGGATTCGTATAAGCTTCAAGAGGTGATATTACGACTTACTTGCTGAGCAAAAGGTGAGAAATTTCTCCAAAGGGTTGAAAACCCACTTGTAGAATGGGTCAATTTACCTCTGTAAGAATCCATTTCCTCAAAAAAAAAATATTTTTGGAGAAATAATTGCGAAAAGGTACGACCATGGATTTTGCTTGTCAAAACTCTGATTTTCGTTATTCTTTGGCTTGTTTGACTTGCTCCAAGAAGCATAGCTATGATACCATGTCAATGTTTCATCGAAACCTGCACAAGAGATCTATATAAATAAGTTACAACCAAAGATTATAAATAAAGGAAGAGAGATTCAATATGGAAGAATGAGAAAATATATTCACACTACTACAATGAGATGATGATTGATACATAGATGATGATCGATATGTTGCAATGAATGAGTGGAATACACTCATATATATGAAATAACATTCCATAGTAGTAGAATTCATGCATTCATAATAGCATAATAGTGATGATCTAAAATAGAAATTCTAAAATAGAACTAGTAAGTTAACTCCCATTGAACTAGTGTGCTGAAAATAGAAATTTCTCCAACACGTTCAACCCTTATAGATACTGTGAATAGAACCTCGGTAGGTAGAATATTAAAATATAAATATGTACAACAACAAACTACACCCTAGGTCTTAGTGTGATTACAAGGATTTTCGATGATGAGGAAGAACGAAAGAATTATTGATGACGATGGATCATCGACAACAAGGGAGTATGAGTGTCACCACTTGGTAGGATAAGTCCTACTATCATGTGATGATGTGTATAACCTTGTCAGTCCATGTGTCAAGATAAGGATGGGTGTAGGTTCCATGCGAGTGATAGGTCATGGCAGTTCCACATGTCTGACGATTCTAGCGTGGCGACTGAGAGAGGTTTGGGTTAGTTAATTGTTGGATAACTTCAATTTGACGAGGGTACAGGGACTATTGATATTTGGAATCCTAGAGCCATTGGATCTATCATAATCAATAATGGATTCGGGGTGGTTGAAAATCATGAGTGAACATAGCTCTGATGATGAAAGAGGATAGTTGGTGTCATCATCATAGAATGGAGTCGAGAGAATCCAAGTGCTAGGGATATAGGAGTTTCGATGAGGGTAAGGCTCGACGACGTCGTCATTGGGGAATGCAGTTAGAAGGCTGGGAGGACGTGAAGAAGGTAGATATCGAAGACAATGAGGATAGGTAATGGGTGCTACATCATCACCACATAGGATGACATAAGTGATAGGGAACCACATGGATTCCACATGGCAGTGAGGTGGAAAGGTGAGTGAAGACTTAGGAAAGTTAGGGAAACCATAAATTTAAATCTAGGACTCGTATTTAATCATGGTTACAACCTTTGGAAATCTATTGAATGGAAAAATCCAACTAAGAGGTTTAAATAGAGAGAATAATAGAATAAAATAGATGGAACGCTCAATAAAGAAAGGGAAGGATACAAGGGGAATAAGATCAAAGGATTCCCCCACATGCATCTCAAGGATGGAGAAATCATGAAGAAAGGATATAATGCTAACCTGTTCCTACAACCATAGAAATAGATGAAATATGTTATGCAATAAAAAATGACATTCACCAACACATGAGAAGCACAACATTTCCTTTCCTTTAAGAAAATTTATGAACAAGTACTAAAAGTGAAGAAAATGAGGAGGAGAGGTTTTTCGAAGTATAATATCAAAAGAGGCAATTGACCACTATCAAAGACAGTCGTGAGCTAATATCGAACCCCCAAACTCACTCTAGGTAGGAAAATAAATAACATAGGCTCTAGCAGTAGAGGATTAGGCAATATGATGAAAATTTTAATAGCGTACCCTTTCCCTTTCTCTTGTAAAAGAAAAAGTAGAAAGGGGGGGTTGTTGTAGCCAAAACAATAGGGCATCCAAATGCAACACACTGTTCCATATACACCAAAACAAAATGGTGTTTCTAAAAGAAAGAACCACACTTTAAAATAAATGGATAACTATATGATCCAATCTAAGGGATTAAGTCTAAAGTATTGGGAAGAAGCCATTAACTGTGCAAATTACATAGTAAATCGCACTCCCACTAAGTCTCTTAAGAATATAACACTGGAGGAAGCATAGAAAAAAATTAAGCTAGATGTAAGTCACGTATGTGTATTTCCCAGTGTAGCATGGGCTCACATTCTCGATGAGAAAATGAAAGAATTGCAACCTAAAAGTGAGAAGTGTATATTTTTTGGTTATTCTGAAGATGTAAAAGGTTATAGACTTCTTTAAACACATTTTAATGAAATTATTATTAGGAGAGATGTTAAATTTGATAAAAATATCTTGGCCTGCGAGCCTAATTCGATGATTTTTCCTTCTTCGACCTATGATCCATCTTCAACATTTGTGCCTTCTTTTGTTCCTATTCTGGTTTCTTCTTCAGATGATGACAGTGAGGATGAAAATCCACCTCTGCCTACTGTTGGTTCCTTATCTAATCTATGTCTTTAATAGGATTGACCCAAGTTCAGTTCTACTAGGGTTCCAACAAATCCTCTAAAATTATTGGCCCTCCTTGTAAACCAAAAGGCAACACATGGTGTATTCCCTGTCAGCTTCTTATAAGTAGTTAAATATTCCCATAATATTGTTGGTATCTTTGAATCCCAATCATCCCTATTGACATTGAAAATATTTGTTAGGGAATTCTCTATATTCTTGTTGAAGGCTTCCACTGTTCCATTTTCCTGAGGGTATTATTGTGTACTTTTATGATGGTAGACCTTGAATTCTTCAGTCAAAGTTTTGATAGTGCTATTGATAAAGTGAGTGCCTTGGTCACTCATCAGGATCCTTGGACATCCAAATCTGGTGAGCACATGTTCAAACATGAAGTGTGTTGTTGTCTCTTCACTGCAATCTTTAACTGGTGTTCCCTCTGCCCATCTTGAGAGGTATTTCATCATAGTGATAATGTATCGAGCGCCTGATCTTCTTGCGGGTGGCTGAATTGTCCCAACAAAATCAATATCCCATTTTTCAAACACTTGTAGCGTTACTTGTGAGTATAAGGGAATCTCATCCCGTCTGTTTCGTTTGTCAACCCTCTTACAAAGATCGCATTTTTGAAAGTATTCCCTTGTATATCGATGAATAGTTGGCCACCATAATATTGCACACAGTACCTTATGCGCAGTAGCTTTTCCTGCATAGTGTCCTCCTGATATTCCTTCATGGGATTCTGCCAGTATCCTAGGCCTTTGGTTTTCTAGCGCGCATCTTCTCAAGATGTTGTCTGCCTCCATTTTATATAATTTCCCGACGATCAACTAGTAGTCGGCTTCTCGGACAACCAGATTCTTCCTCTGTGCAGTGTTAAATTGTTGTGGCATAGTCCCTATACTTAAATACTAAATAATGTCAGCAAAATAATCATTCGCGATTGCTGGCACAGGGGCATACCCAGGGTTCAACACTTCAATAGCGCACAAACAAAACTCTAACTACCAACCCTTTCAACAACACCTACGATGTAGATGAAGTCTCACCCAAGGTAGAGGCAAGGATGGTTGCAGGAATCAAGTGTCTACAACCTTAGCTAGGACACAAATACGTGACTGTAGTACTTAATAAAGCAGTTATCGCCTTTAGTTCTTTAACATGAAATCATTGTCTACTTCACTGAGAAAATAGAGCCTCGTAGTATTCATAGTACTCTATCGTATACAAGAAATTTAGCATAAGTAAAATCGGTCAGATGTAACTGATCAAGCACAGAGCATATTCATGTACATTAGATCTAACATTCTATACATCATTAGCGCTAAGCATAAGTAGATCTATCTATCATCTCAAACAACTAAGCAAAGAAGACATAAACACATTCAAGAAAGCATTCAACAAAATGACATAGTGTTTACGTGGTCCACCCCCCTTCTGGGGCTATGTCCACCATCTCTTCTTATTTATTGCCTTTAGTCAATCTATTATAGCACAAGGCCTCTAACCCTTAGTCTGCACAGGACAAAAGATCTGCATAGCTCGCTAGATCTTTCTTCCTCACATTACAACACTAAGCCTTTCATAATCTGTCACAACTACTTGCACTCAGCTCTGCAAGTCTCTTACAATCATGCATAAAGCATCAAAAACCCTCCTTGCACTTAGCATACATTCATATCACTTAGATATAACACTTAGCCTTTCATTCGTCTCTTCCTCTATTTCTAGCCTACGCATCTATTTATATATACAAAATAGGCCTAAACATGGGTAAACCCATGGGCCAACATCCCTTTCCCGTTAGATATTCCCAAAAACCCAAAAAGAGGCCCAAAAGGGATTCAAGATCCCGTGATCTCCACTTCGTCTTGCGCTCCTCCTTCGACATGTTTTCGAAGTCCCAAAATAGGTCAACATGACCAAGAAACTCCGAAAACTTGGTCAAGTGCCAACATGCCCCCAACACTCACCTATGACTCATCATGAGTCACTCTATTCTGAGTAGTTATGCCTTAAACGCCTCGAGCTTGGCCTGGGCTACTTCGACTTGTTGCTTTGTTGTGGCCTCTTGCTCAGTGAACTCATGGATCACTACATCATTCACTGTTCCTTCTAAACGTTGTTTTGTTGTGAGGACATCCTGGTCTATCTCTTCTCCTTGGCTCTCGACCTCTCTAAACAACATACATGCCTTGTCTTGCATAGGTTGATGTTGTTGAGTGACTTCCATCACTTTTCTTTGAATCATATGAACCTGTTTCTAATTTGTGCATTGTTCTTGAGATCTCTTCATTCTATCTACTACTGATAGGGCCTTCAATTGTTCCTGTAGTGTATCCTCATGTTGTTTTGCTTCCTGGAGCTGCGACTCCAACGCCTTTAATTTTGGATTCTTTGTAAGGTTTTTGTATGTCTAGGCACTCTAGTTACTTAGCTTCTTTCACTCCAAGCAAAGATATTTTAATCTTCCCACTGCGCTGCGAGCAGTTGCTTCTCGCTGGTATATTATCTCTTGAGGGGTTTTGGGTACAGCGTGAAGCTCTAGTTCTGTGATGCATTGTTGTAGCTTCTGGATTACCTCTTCCAGTTGTGCCACCTGCTGTAGAACTTGTTCCCCAATCTATACTTCGATGATTGTCACATACTGAAGTGATCTGTTGACCCTTTCCTTAACTTCAAGTTGCTCAACGAGCAACTGTTCCTTGCTTTGCTATAGCTTTGCTTTCTCTTTATCCCATTTTTCTTGGAGACCAAGTTTTTCTCGTTCTACATTATTGTGTTGTTCTAGTAGATCTCCCTATGCCCATGCCAGAGCCTAGGTGTCTTGCACTGTTTCTTCTTGAGCTCATCGACGGGGAGCTTCGATTGTATTGACAATCCAATGTAATTGAGTGGTCTCATCACCTATTTTTGGTTTTCCAACTATTAGGGGCACAGTGGATACTGTGCAGATGGATTGTAGTGCATGATGCACTTCCTGAAGCTCGGCCTTGATGTGACTAAACACCTCCTCCTTCTTATCTTCCTGCTTCTCTGATATCTCCAGCGAAGAATCATTTAGTGCAATGACGATCAAGTCGAAGTCGTCTGAGGTTAGGGTGGTCTCAAACTTGGTTCTAGTTTCTTTCATTTTCTCCCTTGAAGAAGGTTTCGGAGGGGAAACCTTCCTTTTCTTTGAGGGATCCTCCTCATCTCTTGGTGGCGTAACCTCACCTTTCTTCTTCTCTACTTTTTTCCCATCACCTCCTTGCTCAACTGAAATAGACTTTGTATTTACGGATGCATTGTCTAAATCGGCGACCTCTTTGGTCTTATTTATCTTGTTAGGTCTGGTTGTATCTAGTGCAATTGCAGGGCTGTCAACATTGGACATCTCTGTAGGGTCCACCGGAACAAGGAGGTTCAATGACCATTCCTTGGTAATCTCCTCCAAGTCATCCTCCGTTAACTTGTAATATGACTATAGCTATTGGTGATGCTCATCAACGAGAATTGTGATGTAGATGAAGTGGTAGTCCATGCTAAATTTCATCAGTGGCCTAAATCTGTGAAGTGTGTTCAGGTTTATGCGAGGCGTGACCTATATGGCTACCTTCAAATAGTTATAATATGTGTGGAAGATGACATTTGATTGCCACTTCTTGTTCCTATCGCTGGAATACCACAGTGTACTGAAATTCGAGGCCAATGGTTCAAAGGGCTCGACATCCGGGAAGGTTGCACCTTTCGGCATCTCCCATGTGATGAAAGAGATTAATATGAGAAACCAGCTAAAATGGAACTCATACCCTTGGTCATGCACTTCCCTGTAGTCTAGTTCTAGCTGGTTAACCAAGTATTTGTCCCAATTCATATGTAGGCCCTCCGCGCACTTCCTTGCGAGTTCGACTACAAATCTAATTACTTGGGTCAGTCGGTTCTTGTGAACTAGCTTGCCTGCCATAAACTGACAGGAAAGGCGCACTGCACCACTCTGGATAGAGGCTACCTTGTAGCATTGCATGCCCTTCTCTACATATCCATATGCATCCTTTATTCTCTAGGTGAGAGTGCAATCTGCGGTCTTTCTGGGGTAGAAATCCTGTGGGTCGGGGCCCTGCATGCTAAGCCTTGTAATCCAATTAATCAAAATTGGATCCACTGTGATGTAACAGTTCAACCATAAGTATCCTCCATGATAGAAAGATAACAACAACTTGACATAGGCATTCACTTCTTGATGCCTCCCAAAGTGAGGAATCTTCATTACATTAAGTAGGGTTGATCGTGTGAGGTTCTAGGTCCATGATTAAGTGATAATATTGGAGTTCTTTCCTTTGGTTTGCATTAGATATTCATGAGGGGAGAGAATACTATAAAACTTTCTATCACTGAGGTTGAAGTCACTAAAATTCAACACGGTGAGCTTATTCTGGTCGGTGCGAACTGCGCGCACTTATTCCAGAAGGAACATAATGATCAAAGCATACTCAAATTCGTGGGGTACACTGTCATGATTGATGCCATCTCTCAGAGGTGGTAGATAAGAAGGTAGAATTCTCATAATTAGCTTAGCATTCATGATATTGTCTCTGTGCTTAGTGAACTTCTCATCGGCTTGTCAGGATGGACCTTCTCGAGGAGTGGAAGGATAGGATTGTAGTCCTCTCATCAATGATGCTTGTACACTTGTAGAGAACCCTCTCTCTGACATGACTCTCTCTCTCATCAAATCGAACATAACCTCTTCAACAACTTTCTCTGTAGTACTCAATGCTTCCGACATATGCACTCGAGATAAACAATTTGCGGGATCGGGGAACAACTCAGACATGGTAGTGAGATAGAGAACGATAGCACAATGATCATTGTATAAAATTGGCTTAGGCTGTGGGCTCGAATTCTTGATTTGGAAAAGGTTTTCTCAATCTCTCTGGTATAATATACATCTGTGTTTCCTCATCAAGAACATAGTCAATGTCAAAGTCCCCTATTTTTTCTTCAATGCATTCCTTCTCTTTGAATATCTCTGATAAGATGACATGTCAGTGGTCATTCAGGGTTTATTTTATTTGTATCAATAATTTCTCGGATTCTTGCTGGGGTTCTCCCTTTATTGGATCTACCTTAGGGTTCTCTCGATTCAGATTCATTCCTTCAATCTTTGCAATCATTCTAGGGAAATCCAATACTTCATGGTCCATATCCTTATAGCAAAGACAAATAGGTCTTCTACCAGGGAATTCCTTAGCAAGATGTCATGGTCTTCTACAACTATAACAGAGGGTTAATCCTCTCTTTCTTTTAAATGATCCACGACTTTTTTTATACTACGCACTAGGATTGTATGAGCTAACCCGAAACAAATTATTTCTAGGATCATGCATCCATTTGTTAGTCGAAACATATTTTCTATACATAGGTATAACATATCTTTCATGATTCTTATCAGATCTATTCATAACAGATCTTCTTTCATCTATTAGTGTCCTAGTTTTTAAGATAGGAAAAAATATATCAAACATACCTAGAATCATACTCTAGAAACAAAAATTTCCACTTATCTTATTTTTACAGAGAACAAAGCTTTCAGATCTAAGACTTTTTTAACTATTCTTACCTTTATTAGAGAACAAAGCTTGCAGATCTTACCTCTTTTAGTCTGAAGTTTCCACTTTTACCTTTCTTAGACAACAAAAATTTCACATCTTGTTTCTTTTCTTCAGATCCGACCTCCTTTCTTCAGATCAGGCTTTTTTCCTTCAGATCTTTCCTTCTCTCTTTATCACAGATATTTTCAGATCAAGTAGAATACTACGCACTACGACAAAAATGTACACACAGATCTTTTACAATTTCAGGATGAATGTTTGCACATAGCTTCCTCTTTCTCAGTTCCCAATAATCACAGTTTCAGGTCGCAGCGACAGAACCATTTGTTGGCATAGGAGCGGACCTAGGTTTCAACGCTTCAACAATGCACCAACAAAACCCTAACTACCGACCCTTTCAGTAACACCTGCAAAGCAGATGAAGTCTCACCCGAGGTAGAGGCAGGGGTGGTTGTAGGAATCAAGTTTCTGCAACCTTAGTTGGGACACATATCTGTGATTGTACTACTTAATAAAGAAATTATCACCTTCAGTTCTTTAACATGCAATCATTGTCTACTTCGTTGAGAAAACAGAGCCTCACAATATTCACAATAATCTACCATATACAAGCACTTTAGCATAAGTAAAATAGGTCATATGTAACTGATCAAGCACTGAGCATATTCATGTACATTAGATCTAACATTCTATACATCATTAGCACTAAGCATAAGAAGATCTATCTAATCATCTCAAATCACTAAGAAAATAAGACATAAACACATTCAGGCAAGCACCAAGCAAAATGACACAGTATTTATGTGGTTCACCCCCTCCTGGAGCTACGTCCACTAAATCTTCTTCTTTATTGCCTTTAGTCAATATGTTACAACACAGAGCCTCTAACCCTTACTTCGCACAGGACAGAAGATCTACGCAGCTCGCTAGATCCTTCTTCCTTGCATTACAACACTAAGCCTTTCACAGTCTGTCACAACTACTTGCACTCATCTCCGTAATTCTCTTACAATCATGTAAAAAGCATAAAAAAATTCTACTTGCACTCAGCATACATTCATATCACTTAGATCTAGCACTTAGCCTTTCATTCATCTCTTCCTCTCTTCCTAGCCTAGGCATCTATTTATATATACAAAATAGGCCTAAGCATGGGTAAACCCATGGGCCGACATCCCTTTCCCGTTACATATTCCCAAAAACCAAAAAAGAGGCCCAATAGGGGGCTGATATCCTGTGATCTTGGCTTTGTCTTGCGCTCCTCCTTCGACAGGTTGTCGAAGTCCCAAAATAGGTCAACATGACCAAGAAACTCCCAAAACTTGGTCAAGGTCCAACAACAATCTAAACTAAAAATAACTGCACGTCAGGGAAGGTATCTTATAAATTTGTAGGCTCCTCGCCATTGATGACCCTTGATAAGTGATCAAGTCTTGTGTTCAGCTTCCCTCGTTTCACTATGACTTCAAAGTCAAATTCTTGAAAAATAAGTAACCATCGACAAATTCTCCCCCCCAACATTGGCTTGTTGACTAGGTACTTAAGGGATGAATGATCTATGAAATGCCTGAAATTTTGAAGTTCATACACCATTTCCAAGCCCTCTCATTCTGTGGTGTTGTAGTTCTACTCAAAGTCTGACAATTTTCTGCTTGCAAATGCTATGGGGTGTTCCAAATCCCATGCTCCTAGTTGTGCCAAAATAACTCAAAAGGCTATGGATGATGCATCTACATGCACATGGAATGTCTTCTTCTAATCTAGAAATACTAGGATGGGTGTTGTGACCATTTTCTCCTTTAGGGTGTCCAATCCTTGTTGAAAACTCTCATTCCACTGGAATTTAGTATCCTTCTTAATAGTTTCTCCATCGGCACAATTCTCTATGCATACCCCTTGATACATTTTCTGTAATATATTGTATGTACTAATATGGCCCTCACCTGGCACGCTGATTTCGATGGTGGTAATTTCACAATTACCGCAATCTTTGTAGGATCCACTATCAAGGCTTGTATGTAGACTATGTGACCTAATATAATTCTAAAGGGTGTTCCAAATATACATTTCTTAATATTCAAGGATATTTGGCATTTCTTGTATCTTTATAACATCATCCTCAACACCTACACATGATCATTCAATAGGCTATACATTGTCCAATCATCCAAATATACTTCTAGAAACTGATGGATGAATTCTTTGAAACCAACAATGACTACTCTGTAGAAAATTGTTGGTGCATTTTTCAGTCCAAAAGGCATGACTGTGTACCGGTAGGATCCCCATTCTATTTCAAAGTTAGTATTGTGTTTATCTTCTGGTGCTATCTTGATTTGGTGGTAATCTGAGAATCCATCAGTGAAGGAATATGCTTCCTAGCCTCCCACATTTTCTAAGACTTCATCTGTAAAGGGTGTAGGGAAGGGGTCATGTAGGCAAGCATCATTGAGATTTCTCAAATCTACATAGATTCTTATGCCTCCTTGATTTTTCTCCTGAACTACCATGAGGCTTATCCATTTTGATTCTTCTACTCGTTCTATGATTCATACTTCCAACATTATGTCGATTTATGCTCGAACCTTCTTCTTGTAGATGGGGTTCAATATGTAAGGCGTATGTCTGATAGGTCTTGCCTCTGGATTGAGAGGGATATTCAGCTCTCCAAGTTCTTCTATGATCCCCTTCATTTCTGTAAATTTTGTTGGGAACACGTCACTCTACTCATGCAGTAATTATGTTATCCTGTCCACTATTTTCTCATCCCAGTTGTCCCCAATGTTGGCCATGTTGGGATTCTCAAATGTCCCAATGTTTACATTCTTTATCTTGATTGATGCAAAAATTACTTCTGATTCCAGAGGTGGACCTTCCACTTCTCTTTCGCCTTCAAATTCCTCAATACGAATATTGTGCAGATCATCTTCATCTGGTGATTCTTCCTGCACATGGTAACATGATAGCAGTTCTTTCACTATCTTTCTATTTTGTTGATTTTCTTCTGTCATGAGTTCAAATTTTGGTTCCTTAATGAATGTCACCCCTCTTATTTTCTTAAGTGATGCATATATGTTGGGGTTCTCATGTTCAAATGAGAAAGTGATTGTAAAGTTATGTTGTATTACTATCCAGGTCGTAGTTCCTCTACACAGTTCTTGTTCTGTATACCAGTTTGATGGGATGCCCTCTAATGTATGTACAAAATGATGAGGCCATTCTTCTGGGGGTGTCACATTCAACAACACTCTGCACTTCTCCAAGTGTTTTGTTGGTGCCCCCTGTCCATCATATTTATGTTGTTGGCTTCTTCTTTGTTCTGTGCCAAACCTGATGCGCAGTAACCATTTACATTGTTACCAGTCTTTAATTTCTTCTTTGTGTGTGCTCCACCATCTTGTAGGTGTAGCCTTAAGTGAGATGTTGAGAGAAAACAATCTTTGACTGTCTGATACTTTTTCTTCATGTCTCTTTAGGAATTCTTCCAAGTCGTTTATTCCATGTAAACTTAGAGGTTCTATGACTTCTGTGCCAACCCATCTTACCGTGTGGTCTATTCGGGTGCATATTCTGGTCGAGACCTCATGTAGGCACTGCTGCCAATTCTCTAGACCCATGCCTGGGTCAGAAGAACATGATGTGATACCTCTCTATCTAAGTACACCATCAGCGGTTGGATTGATGTAATATTCGATGCACGTGGTGGTTCGATACAACTGGATAATTTCTTCCAAGTCTAAAAATGTTGTTTCCACAAATCTTTCAGCTTCTTATGGATCTAGAGGCACGATAACCCTGTATTCTCCTGAATAAATTGTCATATTCCTGGTCTTTAGGTTGATTATCTCCTTATTGTCAAATGCCCAATACAATCCCAGTAATTTTGGATATGGTGTTGTGCCATCCAAGATTTTGATCAGTTTGAAGTATGCCTTAGTGCGCACTCCATCCAAATCTACCGTCACTCCTTTTAGCCTCCCTATTGGTAGAACTTTGTGTTGGTTTTCTAACTTCAATTGTATTGGTAGGTAACCTAAGGTAGGTTCTCCCATTCATTTCCATGTCTTTTGGGGCCACACATTCACTTCAGATATCAGATCTAATATCACATCACCCATGTTAAAATCTTCGATGTTGGCATTCAATATAAACTCTTTGTTGGTTCTCCTTTTGGCATGGAGGTGATTGAGTATCCTTTGTTCTACCTTTCCCTCATAGTTTTCTGTACACCTATCTAATAGATTGTGTAATACTATAACAAATGATGGATCCTTAAATACTTGAATACAAGATTGTAGGAAAGTTATAATACAACTTACTTGGTTTCCCAGGTGGACTTCACTGGTATGGTCCAATGTTGAAGACATTTCATACATTGGGACGTCTTGGGTATATTGTGCGGTATATGTAGATGCAACATTATTCTTGAGAAATTCTTGTCTGCCCTCCTTAAAAGTCTCCTTCTCCTTTTCGACATCAAATTGCTTAGGTGGATCGGTATTTTTCTTGATCAACTAGTGTTGTACTGGTTCCTATTTAGCCACATCATCTCTTGTTTTATCACCTCTATGCATCACTATGTTGATGTTCCTCCCATATTCTCTAGATTCTATAGAGATCCACTATACGTTTTGATTGTTCTAATTTTGTTTCTTCTGTATCTTCCCCAACAATGTGGTGCAATCCTCTATATCGTGATTTGTTGCGCGACAATACATGCATGTCGTTGGTGGTAGAGGGGGTTCTCTTTCATAGTTCCCTAGATGGAATTTATGGCACACTACTAAACCTCTACCGCATCCAATGCCTCCTCTGCCTCATCCTCCCCCTCTATACCCAACCCTATCTCCACATGGGGTATTGTATTATGGTACATGATTATACTGCGTGGGGTTATACTGGGGCTGCATAGTGTTATACTGTGGTTGTACATTTTTGTACTACTACACCACGATATTATATGGCAGTGGTGCATAATTAAACTGAGGTGCATATTGACCTATCATCATTTCAACTTGCACCTTATATGTGTCCGACGTCCTTTCCCTCATCAAATCCATGGTTCCACAGTCTTTGTCCTCATGGCCTACTGATTTGAAAATGTTGCAATATGAGCTATTTGGGACTATCTGGTATTTTTTCATCATAGGAAAATGATATGGATCATGCCCATCTGTCTTGCAAATTTCACACTAGGGTCCTCCTATCGGTAATGGATTTGGCATCCTTGTTTCCATATATTGTGCGAATGTTGGACATTTGTTCTTATGGAGCCCTTATGTTCTACATGTGGTACACCAAACAGGTTCGTGCTTGTCCTTGCCCTTATTCTGATTGAGTTGGAATGTAATATTATTCAAATCCTCCTTCAATTCCTCTATAGTTGGATTTCTCTTGTGGTATTAGTTCTCCTCCATTTGCAAGGCTTCCTATAGAGCCTCTTCTTGAGATTGGAATTTTTGTTGTTTGAATGGGTATTTCAGGTGTGGTAACAAGGAATTCACAGACAGATGCCTATGTTGCATGTCATTCATGTGGCATATCTCAATTTCCCTTTCATATGTTTAAATCACTAGTCAATTTCTAAAACCAATTCTACTGGTTTTTGTCGGATTTCTATCATCTCATTAATGTATTGATCCTATGAACACAGCTTATGGAACTCATTAATCAATAATTTCTTAATGTCTGTCAGTGTCCTTGTCGTCCCAGGTGCACTTTTTACGTCTTGTTGATGAGAGAAATTGACCATCCATCAACTGGAAGAGCGAGTTTGGTTCGGGGTTGTCTAAATAACCCAATCCGTTTGGTATAACTCATTCTGACGGGTTTAATGGCTCTGTTGGCCAATCTAAAAGTCCTAGAAGAAACAAATAAATTAAATAAAAGAGCCGAAATAACTAACTAATTACTAAACACTATATATATATATATATATATGTACATATGTTATAATGTAATTGTAGTAGTTGTATTTAAGCAGAAGATATACAAGTCTCATTTATTTATATGATTTACAAGATGCAAGTTTTAATCGAAACTTACGAAAATCGATGTGAAAAATGATTGCTTCTAGGA
>JZKD02S1653344.1:57564-70581 GCA_000966675.3 Picea glauca
ATTATTTGATGAAGTATTGAACCCATTATTCAAAATAGTCAAACTTGCTAATGAGCAAAAGAAAGAACACATAATCATAATTTAAATGAAAGTAAACAGTTGAGAAAAATTAACGCTTTTGTTTAAATTGAGATTTTTATGCTTGTTTCTAACTTTTGACATATACTCTTGTAATGAATATATCATACTATAGTAAATGTCTTAAGTTTGTCTCAAAGCAAGCCAAGGTATGGAACTATTTGAAAAGGTTGATTATGTAGCTCATTATAATTATCAAGATTTTAATGGGGGAGTTGTTGGGGCCCAACACGTCTAGACTCATGTACCAGTCTAGTGCGCGGTCTATTAGTGTGATGGATAGTTGTGCAAGTTTATTATCTTCATCAGTGATCACAGATATTTGCACAAATGAACAAGTGTTTCTCAAGGTCTTTTGTTTCCTCTCCTCGAAATTTTGGTAACCGAATGGTGGGATTATGTCCTGCTATCCTAAATGTTGAACTGCTACCTCCGCGTGGTGTAGAAACTTGACTAATTCTCCCTGAATTGGCCCCCCAGTTTTTGTTCCTTTTGTATATGTACTTCCTGTTGTCTTCCTTCTCCCAAAATTTGGTTGTCTAAACGGTGGTGTTATTTTTGGTGTGTTAGTCGCACATGGGTTTATGGGTTCCACACTGACATTAATATGGATAGGATTGTTTCCTTCTATTCCCATTCTTGGACCTCTCGTATTCATATCATATGTCGCGCATAGTATTTCCTCAATCTGCTCCACATCACGAAGATCCTCTACCTCCTCTTCATCACTTGCCAAGCCTTCCCTCATGGGTATGGCTCTCTTCTTTGTGTTCACCTTGTATTGGTAGGGTACTCCACTACGTGTCTTTCCAGTTGTCGCCATGATCCTCTTTATTTGGTTTCCATCCATCATGATTGGGTCCAAGTCTTCCTCCTTCTTTATTTTATCCACTTCTCCTTCCATTTCATATTTTTTTGTCAGTGCTTCCCCCCTTCCCCATGCATGGAAGGAAGTTTGGTTGTCTGATTCCATTGTCGTTACCCATTTGTTATATAGTAATATATTTATAGAAGTATACATCGATATAATATACCTTCCTTGAGGCCCACGTAAAAACTCTTTCTT
This sequence comes from Picea glauca, assembly GCA_000966675.3. Lineage (NCBI taxonomy): Eukaryota > Viridiplantae > Streptophyta > Pinopsida > Pinales > Pinaceae > Picea > Picea glauca. Next base: position 58,709 of record JZKD02S1653344.1, read on the forward strand.
TGTTGTTTTCTACGACTTCACTGTATCTACTAAAAATTATGTTATAAAACCTGCTACAAGCCAAAAATCTATTGCGCGGGTGAATTTTTTGTTCACCTGTTGTAACTGCTCAATACGAATAGGGTTCCACTCTAACTGTCAGATCCGGTCCGTTGCATGGTTATCCATCAACCTCAATATCCACTCCTGCAATAAGTGTGGAAAATCACATAAAAATACTTCATGCAAATCAATAAACACGTACTTCTCAAGGTATTTGCGTGGTGTTACTCCAGGGTTTCTATTATCCTTTTTCACAAAATCTAACTCCTTTGTCTTCATCCATCTTTCGATCTCTTCTTTTGTGGGATTCCACGATCTCAACATCCACTTCTTACTAATGCATTCTTCTCACCTTATTTTCGTCTGATTCGGTGTTCTTTTTTCCCTTTTTCAACATATCTTCAACAAATCCCATCTACTCAATCCTATATTGTTCCAACCGGAAACATAACCATTTTTTGGTTTCTTATATAAGCTATGCCTTTAACATGATTGACCCAGGTTCAGGTCTACTTGGTTTCCAACAAATCCTCTAAGACTATCATCCCTCCTCGTAAACCATAAGGCAACGTAGTACACAAAGTGCACTCCACAGTATCACCCGAGATAGTCTTAATGGGTGACTTCAATTCTCAAGTGCTTGTAGTAAATGATTAAATGGGAATCTGTTAGTTGTGCACTGATATTTCTAACTAGTTATTAAAGAAATATTTTGTCATTCATCGATCTTAATGATTTTTTTGTTCCTTATGCATGCATGCCAATCAAAATATCTAACTACTTCATCAAAGCATTCATCTAAGATTTAACCATTAACATCAAAGGTATAGACAATAATCATTCCAATCAACACATAATTTATCGTGGCTCACCCCTTCCTTGGCTATTTCCACAAAGATTTGTCTCTAAGGCTCTTTTATTATGGTTTTGTCATGCATGGTGTTGTGCGCACTACAAATCCATTCATACATTCACAAGCCAGACTCCACGGCCTTTACAAGGTTGACTAGATCGCATCAGGCTCCTCATCCTGCGATCGAACCCTCAAGGTCTAGTCACTTTTCCCTCCCATCTCTCAACATATTACAAAAGGGTATCATATCATATTAGTGTTACAGATCCGTTACTCTATCTCATGCGAGTAACTCATAACAACCATCAAAGACACTGAACCGCACCTAGAACTCCTAGGTGTCTATTTATATCTATTCTCGTATCATCAGTCATTACATTCTCTTACCAAAACCCTAACCTAATTAGGTATTCTTTAATGTTGGCCTTGTGCACTTTTCTCCTCTGCATGCGCACTTTCTTCCACTTCTTTTCTGCCAATTGTCTTTCTTTCCCTTCTTCTTGCATGTGCACCTCGCATGATTTTCTGCCAACTGTCTCTCCTCCATGTCATGTCTTTTCCCCAAAATGGGAATTTTCCCAACACCTACTCACCTTCCTCCAGATAATTCCATTGAACATGAACCAGTACCAACACCACCACTTCCTATATGGGCCCTTTCAACACGAGAAGAAATTGGTGATCTTGTTGGTCATCCTTCATATCAGTTTCATATATATTCATATTTCCAATGAGCCTCTTCTATCGTGTCTCAAGTTTTTGAGACTCATGATCGAGAGACATTTGCAGAAGTTTCAGGTCATCCAGATTGGGATACATTAACGAATGAAGAGTATCATTCTTTAATGGAAAATGATACATGGGATCTTGTACCTCTTCCAAAAGGAAGAAAACTTATCATATGTAAATGGGTCTACAAAAATAAGTATATATTATATGGAAGTGTTAACAGACACAACGCTCAGTTAGTTTCCAAAGGATTTTCCCAAGTTCAAGGAATTGACTATAATGTAGCATTTCCATTGTAGCCAAAATGAACTCCATCCTCCTTATTGTTTCCCTTGCTTCCTCACATAAATCGGAGGTCCATCAAATGGATGTTAAATCCACCTTCTTGCATGGGTATTTGTAAGAAGACATCTACATGGAACAACCTCCTGGCTATGTCCAGAATGAATCTATGTTTGTTTGGCACCTTAAGAAAACTCTTTATGGTATTAAGAAATATCCTTGCACTTGGTATGCCAAAATGGACAACATTCTTCTTGACATCATCTTTTCTTCATGCCATTCTGATCCAAATGTATATACCAAGAAAGTAGGAATGCATCTCATAGTACTTTTTCTTTATATTGATGACCTTATCGTTACTACTAGTGACTCAAAAGTATTAAAACATGTGAAAACTACCCTTAAGAATAATTTTCAAATATCAGAATTAGGATTTTTTCACTATTTCCTTGGCCTCCAAGTTTTGCAAACCAAGGAAGAATTTTTTCTTTCCCAGTCTAACTATGCCTATGAAATTCTTCTTTTCTTTCATGTGGAAGATTGTAAAACAACTCCTTCTCCCTTCCATTCTGGAGTCAATCTTGTTTCCATTTGTAATTCTCCTGAAGTTGATGCCACTTTGTATCATTTTTTAGTTGGTAGCCTCCTATACTTGAATCATACCCATATTGATCTTTACTATGTTGTTGGTCTTGTTACCATGTATATTCAAACACCCCATGAAAGAAATTGTAAAAAAACTAAAATAATATTTCGGTATGTCTAGGGTACAATTCAGTTAAAGATACATTAAATTTCAGGGGAGATTCCTTTATTGGTTGGTTTCACTAATTCATATTGGGAAGTCGGCCATGATGATCAGATGTCTACTATAGGATATGTTTCCATCCTTGGTTCAAGACTTGTCACTTGGGCCTATAAGAAACAATAGGATATTTCTCTTTATTAAATAGAAGCAGAGTACTGAGCAATGAATAATGCAAGTCAGAAAGCCTTGTGGCTTCGACAGATCCTTTCATAGTTTGGATTCCAGTAGCAGAAGTTGACCAAACTGTGGTGCGACAATCAGAGTGCCACCAAGATCGCCAAATTTCCATTTCCACATCATTTCATCAAACACATTAAGATACACATGAAATTCAATAGAAAACTCATTCATGATTGAGTTATGGAAGTGCTCTTTTTCTCTATAGGAGATCAAGTTCCAGAAATTTTTAGAAATTGTTTTATAGAAGCAAAGTTTTCCAAACTTCGATCTATGTTAGGAGTTCAAGAAGTTGTCATTAAGGGGGGATAGACTCTAATTCCTCCTTCCTTCTCCTATTGTGTCATCTTTGTAAACTCTTCAATCCTATCCCAAGTTATTCTTAAGGGGATATGTTAAAATATTTATACTCTTAGGAGTTAGTTCATATCAACTTGGTTTATTGTGTCATTAGGTAAAACTATGTTTCTTAGTGTGTTTATTTAGTGTGCATTACTATGAATTTGTAGTTAGGAAATATGATGGTCATGATATGTTCCCGACATAGAGTTATCTAACAGTTCTTGTTATCCTTGCTTTTAATGACTACTTTGATCCATGGCTTAACACCCAATTTGTCCAWGATCTCTATTTAACAAGCATGGATGGTCATTTGTCAATGATCGATTGTTAGAAATGCTCTTGTAAAATATCTCTTTAAATTTCTTTTGCATTAATATATTGATCCAAGTGGCCACRTTGGYTGGGRTCATGGATGTTTTCCCATAGGGTTTTTACCACGTCAAAATATCGATGTGTTGATATTTGATCTATTTGTGTGAGTAGTTGCTGAAGGTGTTCATACTCTATTGGAATATATGTGTTGTCAAAAGCCAACTGGAATAACTGGTTTTCTTAATATCCTGCACATTTGTTTTTCCAATTCCCACATGACCACACTACCCACAATCGCCATAAATAACATTCACCAATATCTACCTATTATTCATAAATTTCACTGTGCCTCACTCGGAAGAAACCTAGTTCTAGAGATCCTCCAACAAATGGTTTTCCCTGAAACATAATGGTAGTGGAGGGATACACCTAGTTGTAACTTAGTGCTCCAAGTCTAATGCAACTAATGTTTTTTTCCATTTGAATCCTAGTTATATTTTTATAGAGAGTTTCAACTCACCTCCTCAAGCCATTTAGAGACATGTTGACAATCTGGTCTCGGGGCATAAAATTCAAAATGAGCAACATAAATGAGTTTTGTAATCTCCCACCTCTATTTGTTTCCAATTTCCATGTGACCACACTATCCACATTCACCCAACCCATTGTTCTGCAAAATCGACCCCTATTCAAGAATTGAATTGTGCCTCACTGAGAAAAACTCTAGTTCTAGAGATCCTCTGACGAAAAAATTTCCTGGAAACTAGATGATGGTGGAGGGGTAAACCTATTTGTACTCCAGTTCCCTGAGTCTAATGAAATAGATGATTCATCTATACCAGACCTAGTTATATTTTTATGGTGAGTTGCAACTCGTCTTCTCAAGCCATTTAGGGACATGTTGACAGTTTGGTCCGGTGGAAGAAAATAAAAACTTATTGGCATAACTGAGTTTTGTATGATCTCACACATATAATTGTATAATTCCCATGTGACCACGCTACCCACAATATCCTAACATAGTGTTCAACAAAATTGACCCCCTGTTTATAAATTGCATTATGCCTCACTAAGGAATACCCTAGATCTGAATATCCTCCAGCAAATGGTTTTCTGACAAATGAAATTGCAGTCAAGGGGGACCCCTATATTTAACCTAGTTCCTTGAGTCCAATGAAACTGACTATTTTTCGATTCGAGTCTTAGTTAGAGTTTTATGGAGAGTTGAAGCTCATCTCCTCAAGAAATCTAGGGACATGTTGACAATTTGGTTCAAGAGAATAAAATAAAAACTGACTGACATAACTAATTTATGTAATCTCACACATGTTTTTGTTTCCACATGACGATGCTACCCACAATCACCCGACATAGTTTTCTGCAAAATCAACCCATTTTTATAAAATGCATTGTGCCTAACTGAGAATAACCCTTGTTATGAAGATTATACTACAAAGGATTTTCCAAGAAATCAAATGAAATCATAGGGCTATACTTATCTATAACCCAGTGCCCTGAGTCCAATGCAACTAACGATTCATCCATCTGAGTCTTGGTTAGATTTTTCTGGAAAGTTGCAACTCACCTCCTCATTCCATTCAAGGACATGTTGACAATTTGTAATGGGGACATAAATTCCAAACTAAGTGGCATAACTTAGTATTTTAATCTCCTTCATGTACGTTTGGCCAATTCCCATGTGACCGTGCTACTGAACATTTCCTGACACAATGTGTTATTCCTCAATATTTTCTAGGATGTCAATGGAACGATGTCGAGCGACCCCAGGGGCTAAGACTCAGGGTGAATATTAAATTCATGTTTGCATTAAGGAAAATTGTGCAAAACTGGGTAATTTTTCCTCTCTCTCTTTCAAAAATCTTGGCCCTCAAACATTATCATCTCAGACAATAAAACCCCTCAACTCCAAGAGGCATATTTCCATCAGTGTTTTAGAAAATTTAGAATTTTGAGGTGGGTGAAGTGTGAATTAGAAGAAAATCAAGATAATAATATAAGTCACTACAGAGAATGAATCTTATAGCTTATGGATATAGAAAAACATTATGAGTAATTAAGAATTCAACATTTCGAACATACATAACAGATAATTAAAACATTCTTCAAACAATTAAACATATTCATATATTCAAATACAAGAAGGTACCCTCTGTGTATAATTTGAACATAATAATAAATGACAAGAAACAATCATTTGTTAAGAGGATATCACTTGTATTTCATAGCTATACACCAAAAAGTAACACTGAAGATGTGGCATAACTTGTTGCTTTAGATTTTATTAATTGGGATCTTATACAAGAATCCAAATGAGAGGGGTGTATTTTAGAAGAACACGAGCAAAAAAAGAAGAATTACAGACTGAAACATAGCACAGGGGGTGAATCTCATGAATCTTGTTGCCTTTATTATCTATGTGTGCCTAAGGATTGTGTTTAATATCTTTGGTTGCAAGAAACTCTTAAATTCACTAAAGTTTCGACCCTAATATTGAGATCCTTATATTCTTTTATAGAAGTCTTCATTTGTGAGAAAACCATGTGTTTAATCCAATATCTCTTCTTGAAACTGGATACATCTTGTTAGTTTCTTCATACCACCTTTGGTTTTCCAACTGATTTTACCTAGTAAAACTTCTTTTTACCACCAGATTTAACCTGTTGATGTTGTTGTGGGGCATGTTCTCTTTATCCATTTGATCTTGTAAATGGATTCCTCTATGTGTCTCAATTGGACCTTTGGTTGATACGCTAGATGTGTTCAACATTCGAATGGTCAAAAGTATTGGTTGGATAGAATAATGTTTAGCTATTTCTGCACATCCACCACCACTCATCAATGAAAAGAACCATTTACCAACTCTTTGAGTCCTCTGCCTCAAGATTTTGTAAAGAGAAATTAAATTGATATAAATGCACCTTTGGGTAGATTCTTGAATGTCCCTCTACTCTCAGATTTGGGCTAATGGTCATAGTTCTACATTCCTTCCTTCATGAATTGCAGAACACTCTCTCTAGAATTTTGTAGCCATGATGGTTTATAGCTCTCTCTTGAGGAGAAAAAATGACCATGTGGGTCATATTCTATGAAAAAATCACCTTTAGAAGATAAATTACTCATAGATTGGTTCCTTCTATTCCTCTAGATTTCTCTTATAAGAGATCTACATGTTGTTTCAGAGATAGGTAATGGAGAAAAGTGATTTTATAAACTTGATGTGATATTCAGAGATCTGAGTCTTGTGTAGGTGTGCATGTGTGTCAAGTGATTATTTTGCTCTATTAGTTATAGGAAATAGTATATTGATTGGTGAAAGGACCCAGATGTGAGGCAAAATGTCTTGTTTTTTGTTGTCTTATCCCTAACTGATTTGGCACACTATCATTGTATCCCTCACCTGTTTGAAATATTATACCATGTTCCTTTTTATCAACATGCATCACCTTACCAATGGTTTAATTCTTTTGACAGTTTTGGAGGAGGCATACAATTTTGAGTGATCTCATGCTAAATCAAAATTATTAAACCATGTGAAAACTAGCCTGAAGAAGAATTTTCAAATGACAGACTTGGGATTTTTTCATTATTTCCTTGGCCTCCAAGTTTTGCAAACCAAGGAAGAAATTTTTATTTCCCAATCTAAGTATGCCTATAACCTTCTTCTTTGTTTTCACATGGAATATTGTAGAACAACCCCTTCTCCCTTCCAGTCTGGAGTCAAGATTGTTTCCATCTATACATCTCCTGAAGTTGATGCCACTTTGTATCATTTTTTATTTGGTAGCCTCTTATACTTGAATCATACCTATCCTAATATTTACGTTGTTTTTGGTATTGTTACCCTGTATATGCGAAAACCCCATGAAAGACAATGGAAAAAACCTAAAAGAATACTTCAGTATGTCCATGGTACAACTTAGTTCATGATAGATTACATTTCAGTGGGGACTCCTTTATTGGTTGGTTTCACTAATTCAAATTTGGACATCGACCATGATGATCATATGTCTACTAGGATATGTTTCTAGCCTTGTTTTAGGACTTGTCACTTGGGCCTATAAGAAACAATAGGATATTTTTATTTATTAAGCTGAAGCAGAGTACCGAGAAATGGATAATGCAAGTTAGGAAGACTTTTGGCTTCAACATATCCTTTTAGAGTTTGTATTCCAGTAGTGAAAGTTGACCAAACTTTGGTGTGAAAATTAGAGTGCCACCAAGCTCACCAAAGATCCAGTTCAACATCATCACAACAAACACATTAATATACACATGAAATTCATTAGAAAACTCATTCATGATAGAGTTATTGAAGTCCTCTTCTGCCCTACAGGAGATCAAGTTCCAGACATTTTCACAAAGTATGTTACAGAAGCAAAGTTTTTCAAACTTTGATCTATGTTAGGAGTTTAGGAAGTTGTCACTAAGGGGGGATAGGCTCTAATTCCTCCTTTCTCCTATTGTGTCATCTTTGTAAATCCTTCAATCCTATCCCAATTTATTCTTAAGGGGAGATGTTAGGATATTTAGACTCTTAGGAGTTAGTTCAGATCAACTTGGTTTATTGTGTCATTAGGTAAAAGTGTGTTTCTTAGTGTGTTTCTTTAGTATGCAATCGTATGAATTTGTAGTTAGGAAATCTGATAGTCGTGATATGTTCCTGACATAGAGTGATCTAACAGGTCATATTCTCCTTGATCTTAAAAACTACTTTGATCCATCACTTAACACCAAATTTGTGCATGATCTCTATTTAAAAAGCATGGAGGGTCATTTGTCGATGAACAATTGTGAGAAATTCTCTTGTAAAATATCTCTGTAAATTTATTTTGCATTAATATATTTCTCCAAGTGGCCATGTTGGTTGGGGTTGTGTATGTTTCTGCATAGGGGTTTTACCACGTCAAAATATTGAAGTGTTGATCTTTGATTTGGTTGTGTGAGTACTTATTGAAGGTTTTCATCCTCTATTGGAATATATATGTTGTCAAACACCAAGTGGAATAAATGAGTTTATTAATATCTTGCACATCATTTTTTCCAATTCATATGTGACCATGCTACCCACAATCGCCAAAAAAATTGTTCACCAATATCTACCCATTATTCAGAAATTTCATTATGCCTCACTTAGAAGAAACCTAGTTCTAGAGATCCTCCAATAAACGGTCTTCCCTTAAACACAATGGAAGTTAGGGATACACATAGTTGTAACTCTATTCTCCAAGTCTAATGAAACTAATGGTTTGTCCATATGAATCCTAGATATAGTTTTATGGAGATTTGCAACTCACCTCGTGAAGCCATTCAGGGACATGTTGACAATTTGGGCTCAGGGCATAAAAATCGAAACTGAGTGGCATAAATGAGTTTTTTAAGCATCGGCCTCTTTTTGTTTCCAATTTCCATGCAATCACGCTATCCACAATCACCCAAACCATTGTTCTTCAAAATTGACCCCTATTCATGAATTGAGTTGTGCCTCAGTGAGAAAAAGTCTAGATCCATAGATCCTCCAACAAACAGTTTTCTCATAAACAAAATGATGGTGGAGAGGTAAAGCTAGTTATAATCCAGTGCCCTGAGTCTAATGAAATAGATGATTCATCTATCCGACTCCTAGTTAGTTTTTTATGGTGAGTTGCAACTTTCCTTCTCAATCCATTTAGGGACATGTTGAAAATTTGTTCTGGGGGCAGAAAATAAAAACCTATCGGCATAACTAAGTTTTTTATGATCTAACATATCTAATTTTCTAATTCCCATGTGGCCACGCTATCCACAATCGCCTAGCATAGTGTTCAAAAAAATTGACCCCTTGTTCATAAATTGCACTATGCCTCACTGAGAAAAACCCTAGGTATGAAGATCCTCCATGTAATATACCAGATATAAAATGTATGCAGAACATAAATAAAATGCTAGTAATGGCAGAATAACAGCAATATAACTAGAACATTCACCACAGTACACTGAAATGATATAAGAATAACAACAGAAATAACACTTTGAATCTAAAAGCAATGTTCACGGGCCTCTTCGAGGGGGAAAGCTCCAGTTGATCATAGATCTATTACAATAGTATCCAAGCTAGGGTTCTCATGCCCTCGACTCCTATTTATACTAAAAAGAAGCATCTAGAGGAAGATCCTTCTAGAAGCGAAAGATTCTATTAGGTCTTCTTACATTTGCCTTATTCTATTTTATTGAAAGGCCTTATTAATATTGACCTTTATTACATATGAATATATTGTTCTACCTATGTGCGGGTTAGGACCCTAACATGTCTGCCCCCTTAAAAATAGCCTTGTCCTCAAGGCTTGAGATGAGGAAATGTTTGAAGAATGGTAGCTAGTTCCCAAGTGGCGTCTGCTAGAGTTGTATCTTTCCACTAGACTAGCACTTCCTTGATGGTTCTCTGACGTAGGCGACGCTCACGTTGGTCCAAAACTGCTTCTGGTTGGATCCAAATGGATCCTTCTTCAGCTAACTCTGGAAGGTTGGTTTGAATTTGGCACTTAGCTCCAATCACCTTCCTTAAGCATGAAACATGAAAAATAGGATGTAGCTTCGAATGGCTGGGAAAAGCTAGCTGATAGGCGACCTGTCCCACACACTTGAGCATGGTATAAGGACCATAAAAATTGGGCGCTAGCTTCTGAAAATGCTCGGCCTTGAGGGGAGTTTGCTTGTACGGTTGCATTCAGAGAAACACCTAATCCCCTTCTGCAAATTAACGTTTAGAGCGACCTTGATCTGGTTGTTGCTTCATGCAATTCTGTGTCATGACCAAATTCTCTTTGAGGGTACAGAGAATGGCCTCTCGAGCTGTAAGTGTTAGGTTAACCGCCTAGACCTTCGAGGCAACCGATAAGTATGAGAGAACTGAAGGTGGATTTTTTCCATATACCGCTTCAAAAGGAGTCATGCGTGTAGCTATATGGTATGAAGTGTTGTACCACCATTCAGCTAGGGGTAACCATTGAGCCCACTGATTTTTCTTTTTCGAGGAAAAACACCTCAAATACGTTTCCAAACACTTGTTGACAACTTCCGTTTGGCCATCAATCTGGGGATTATAAGTTGTGCTGAAATGCAATTATGTGCCTTGTATCTTGAACAGTTCTTGCCAAAAATTGCTTGTGAAAGTTGGGTCGCGATCAGAAACAATAGAGTGTGGCATGCCATGAAGCTTGAAGACCTGATCCATGAATATTTGAGCCACCGTGGATGCTGTAAACGGGTGTTGAAGGGCGCAGAAATGAGCGTACTTGGAAAGGTGATCAACAACCACCATGATGACGGATTTATTTCCCGATTTGGGTAAGCCAGTAATAAAATCCATAGAGATATCCTTCCAAATAGAAGGTGGAATCAGCAATAGTTGTAGTGTGCCTGGCGATTTGACTGTTTCTCCCTTGTTGTATTGACACACGTCACATTCAGCTACAAAATTATGAATGTCCTATTTTATACCATCCCAGAAAAAGGAACGTTTGACCCTGTCATAGGTTTTGGTGAACCAGGAGTGCCCTGTTGTGTGTGTAGCATGAAGCTCAGAAAGTACTGTGGATTTAAGCTTTGATTGTTTACTTAAATACAAATGGCCTTTGTATTGAAGTTCCTCATGGAGCCAAGAGTAACCTGGGGAAGATGGAGCATTGGACTGAAATTGATGGATCAACTGTGAAATTTTGGGGTCTTGTAGCCATTGTTGGCAAACGGCTTGGAGCCAATCTAGTACAATGAATGAAAGAGAAAAAGGGGATCCTTCATCTTCATATTTTCAGGAAATTGCATGCGCAACCACATTGTCTTTTCCTTTCTTATAAATGATCTCATAGTCATATCCAAAGATTTTAGTCACCCATTTTTTTTATTCTGGGTAGGAAATGCGTTGTTCCAAAAAATACTTGAGGCTTTGATGGCCTATCTTAATTTGGAACCATTTCCCCAGTAGATAAGGATGCCACATATCCACGGCATGCAGAATAGACAACATTTCCTTTTCATAGATGGATTTGCCTAGGTTTCTTTCAAATAGTTTCTTGCTGGTAAAGGCCAAAGGTTGACCCTCTTGCATAAGGACAACACCAATTCCTTTCCCTGAGGCATCACATTCCAACACCAAGGTCTTTGTGAAATCAGGAAGGGCGAGGATTGGAGTGGTGTACATGGCCATCTTCAAGGTTTGAAAATCTTGAGCAGTGGCTGGAGTCCAAGTGAAAGAGTTATTTTTTAGGAGAGCAGTGAGAGGTGCTACAATCTTCCCATAATTCTTAACAAACTTGCGATAATACCCTGTTA
>JZKD02S1653344.1:84356-109682 GCA_000966675.3 Picea glauca
CACCTATCATTGCAATATCTTTGAATAGACGTTCCTTTGTATCATCTTTGGCTACAACTTCTTCTTCGGATCTGGATTCATTATCACTTTCGGCCTCACTAACATCTCCAATATCAGTTGTTCATTTTTGTGTTGTCTCCATAGCATCCAATCGAGCAAGAAGTTATCTCATTTCCATTTCCACGGATGGATCGGTTAAAATTCTTCTTGATTTCTTCTTGGCGTCATTGCTTCAATTTGTCCATGCATAATTCAATTAAAATTGTCCTCTGTCTTCCCTCTATAGAAAACAAAGGTTGTTAGCTAAGCTCTTATACCACCTGATGCAGCACCCCTACCTCAGCAGGTTCTGTGTACATCCAAATTTTGTTTCCTTACTATTTTTGTGAACTCTTCTTTCATTAGTGGCTTGTTGTAAATATTTAGTCTCAATCCATTCACTAGTAGGGGTATTCCTTCCTCATCGATGGTTCTAATCTAGACTAAACCATTATTATAACACTTCTCAATAATGTAGGGTCCTAACCACCTATTTATCAACTTCCCTTTGAATTCCTTAAACCTTGAGTCATATAACAGACCCCAATCCCCCTCTTTGAACTTGTTGTATTTAATCTTCTTTTCATGCCAATATTTTCTTTGTTGTTGCACTACTTCAATGTTGAAGAGGGATTCAATCATGTACTCATCTAAGGAATTTAGTTGGATCAACTTTTCTCTTTTTTCTGATTGTAAATTCATATCTAATTTAGGTCATATTCTCAATGTATGATATTCAAATTCAATAGGGAGCATGGATCACTTACCATAGACAAATTCAAAAGGAGTAAGCTCGGTGGTAGTTTTCCATGTAACTTTGTATTCCCATGCTTCTTCTATTAGTTTCTTTGACCAATATTTCTTGTTAATGCTCATTATTTTGGTGAGGATGTTTTTTGTCTCTTAGTTGGTGACTTCGACTTCCCATTTTCTTGAGGATGGTAGGGTGTTGAATTTTTTTGGCAGATGCTATGTTCTTTCATGATTTATTCATTGAGCCTTGATGTAAACCGAGGTCCTTGGTCTATTACTATCTCCCTTAGATAACCAAAAATTGAGAATATCCACTCTTGGAGGAATGCAGCTACATTTGATTCTATGGCATCCTTCATGGTCGTTACTTCATCCCATTTTGTTACATAGTTCATTCATACCAATATGTGTTTCTTTTTCCCTTATGGAGGATCAATTGGGCCTATGAAGTGTATGACCCACTTTTCAAATGGTTTCGATGAAACTTGAGGATGTAAAGGAATCTCATTCCTCCTTGTAGGTTTCTCCATTATTTGACATTCATCACAATGTGAAGTGTGTTGATGAGCATCTCTATGTAGGGTTGGCCAATAATATCCATCTTGTAATATATTATAAGTTGTTCTCTTGGCCACATAATGTCCTCTACATGGTTCATCATGACAAGAATGGAGGATATAATGCACCTCATTTTCTCATATAAATCTCCTCAAAATTTGATCTAGGAAAATTTTGAACAAATAGCCTACAACCAAGGTGTAGGATGAACCTTTCTGGACAATCTTGCATCTCTCCCTGTAGGAGAAATGTTGAGGGAACTTTCATGTTGTCAAATAATTTTCTATATCATCAAACCAAGGGGTTTGTGTTGATATGGAAAGTAGGTGCTCATCTGGAAATCAATCATCAATCATATATTCTTTAGTAGGACTGTTCAACTTGGATAAAAAAATATGCAACTACAGTTTTATTTCCAGGCTTAACAAGAATTGTTAGATCAAATTGTTGTAATAACAAAAACAATATAATCATCCTAAAATTAACTGTAGCCTTTTTTAACTCTCAGTAAACTACACATATCCTCCATTTCTGATTCTAATTTGGAACAATAACTAGAGTAGAGACCCATTCACTGTCTGATATTTGATATACGAATCCAACATCTAGCAACTTTTGAAGTTCTTGTTTAACTATGTATTTCATTACAGGTTTAACCTTATTTGGGGTTGCCTAACATGTTTGAAATCTTCTTTGATTTAACTATGGTGAGAACAGATAGAAGGATGGATGTATTTCATGTCTTTATAATCCCATGCAAAAGCTTCAACATTTCTTTTCAGCACATCTAATAGCCTTTGTTCTTGATGACTAGTAAGTTTATTGTTAATTTTGAGTGTTTTTGTAGGGATGATCTCTATTATTTTGACAGTTGGATCTTCTATTTCAGAAGTGAAAAAAACTATCCATAATTCTATGTTATTTTTAGTATAAATTCCATATTTGTTATCATCATTTATCCCTTCTATATTCACATTAGTTGGATATTGATTTTGTAGAAACTTTTCAAGGAAGGTGTGCTCATCAATTGTATTGTCAGCCAAGGAAGTGTTGACTGTATAGATATGATAAGAAATTGTTTGTGTCAGGTATTCCTCCACTTCCATCTATTATCACATGCTAATTTTTATTAATGTTTCCAAAGCATCTTGTCCTTGTGTTATCTTTCCAGTCATATTTTAAAACTTTTTCACCATATTTCTCAAGCTCCCATCACCTAAATCCTTCACTCGATTGATCATCCAAAATAGTCATGTCCTCCATGAGTCAAAAAATTGGCAAATATCCAAAACCTATATCTAGGCTTAATGCTTATCTAAATCCCTTGGTTCCATCACTTCATTCATTTTTACCCTTATTATCATATTCTCGTTGAAAATTAAAAATATTATTTTTATTAAGCTTAAGAACCCTTATCCTATCCACATAGTCATGTGATGAGCCTAATATGCCCAAAGTCCTTAGAAAATTTGAAAAAAGGTTTATAATTATTAATAAAAATATTTTTATATTAAAATATTTACATTAATATTTAACCGAATATTTAATTCATGACCTCAAGTCCAATCATGGGCATGAATATCAAACTAAGTGGAAAATTCAAAAGGCGGATGGAGGGAAAACATACATTTAGGGGGTTGAAAGTAAACAAAGCTTAATTATTTGAAGGCGGGCTAAAATTTAACTTGTGTTTTTTGGTCGAGAAGATGTGTTCTTACGTGATGCAATTTGGGGGTAAAAGTGGTATGGGTTAAAAACCACTCCTCCCAAGCCCAAAATACTATGGAAAACATTTAATATATGATTTGTTTTCATACACGTGCGGCATATGATGATAGTTTTCTAGGAATGCATTTCTATTGTGGGTGGGAAATCCCTCCTACGGACTAGCACTAAGGGTTTTATCATGCATACAAAAATGACCTAAATATTCTTACTTTTTACCATCATCCCATGCCTAAACCCCCATTACTCATATGTAAATGCAAGGCTCAAGAGATTAAGTTGACATACCTTATTTTTCGTGTTTGATGTCGATCCCTTTTCGTGCTTGGTCGTTCTTTGACTGCAACTCTCTTCCCAATCCTGACCTACACTCACTAAAGACATGCATTTGATTTATGAACTAATGGGTTAGAGATTTAATCAATCATACCATCAATATTCCAATAATCACAATCTCATATAGCGGGATGAGAAAAGTAATTCTTTTATTAACTTCACAATGATACCTTACAATGATAAAGTCGACTACTGCTCCTCGATCCTGGTCCTGGGCTCTTCTTCCACTGTCTTCCAACTTCTTTTCTCTATACTTCTCTTTGCACAAAGATGGCTAAAGGTTGGGACAAAGGGAATTCTTAATCAGGTATAGTTTCTTTACTATGATTCTCCTCCTTTCAAATGGGACCCCTAACCCTTCTTTTATAGGCTAAAAGAAGCTAGGTATTTGGTCGAGTGACCGGCCATGCATGGCTGAAAGGTTTAGTTAACTTACCCAAAGTTGTGTGTTCCATCAGCAAATTTCATTTTTCCATGCTATTGTAGGTACACGCGGGTTTTCTTGGGTCAACTAGCATGTACACATGTGCAGTAATGAAGCAGGGCGCGTGGGGATTTATAAAAGGGGTTTTTAAGAAGAGTTGTTCAATAGTGTTTTGGAAAAGAAGGAATCTGAGATGGCCTGAGGCCAAGTAAGCATGTTTGGTGAAAATTAGGTTTATAACAGATGCCCCATAATGTGTGAGGTCAAAAGAGCATCTGATGGCCGAAGTACATTAACAATATTCACCGATGTTTCGAACAGGTGAGCCCAGGAGCCAGAAACTAGGAGGTGTCATCTGCAAAATAATAATTGTCTCACTGAGGCGAGCATACCCATTCTCGTGATAAAATAAAATCATGGATACCAATCAAATACACTGTAGATCCATGTCATATAACTGTATAAAGTGTATCCGCGAGAAATACACAATGGAGCTACATCTCGAAATCAAAAAGATATAGATGTAGAGTATCCATCTTCTAGAAGTTTATAAGGCCTAATGGTTGGAGATGAGGTCTTCGGATCTCGATAAACAAATTCAAAATATTCAAAACTTGGGTAGGAGTGTAATATGATTGTACGACTTTACTACCCAGAGGTCTTCGATGGCTCATCGGTCGTGGACTAGAGAATCTTGATGATCAGACTGAAGGCTTAATTGATTTTGAACAAATACTTGATTGGTCTTTAAGGATGGCCGAGAATGAGGGTAAGAGAGAAACTGCAGAGGGGCCGACTCAGTCTTGGTAGAACTTCCCTTGGGAAATAGCACAACAAATGATGAGACTCAGGCAACATGGCATTTGACATAAGTTCACAATGCAGGAGGCAACACAAACTCTCCATATGTTTGGAAGAATAACCAAATGGAGGAGGACACAACTCTATGTAGCGATAACAACCTCCTAAGGTCGTATTAAATCCCATAGCTTGATGAACAAATGGAAGGATTTGCTTTGTACAAAGGAGACTCATTGTGCTGCCAAAAAAGAAAACACTTTTCCCTTCCTCTTTTTGGGGTATATTTGATTTTTTTTGTCTTTTTCAATAATGTTGGAAAGCTTGAAAAGGAATAAAATAATGCTACGTTACAAAGGAGGATCGAGTGTCAAAAACATACTAGTTCCAAGTGCACAAAACATAGGGATGCTCAAGACAAAGTGACATATGCAAGAAAAGGACACTCGGGATAAATCCTCTAGGGGCCAAAGGTGTCAAGACGCAGAGGAAAAGTGATACAGGGCTTGCATATAAGGCATGCTTCAGATGGTTCAGTTGAGAGAAACATGGAGCCGACATTAGGCCGAAGACACGGGTATGAAAATGCAATTAATAAAACACACAATGGTAACATCCTTTGATGTAATTTTAATGAGCCCAGAGAAGGTAAGCTCGGTGGTTTTTCATATTTAGAGAGTTTGAAAAACATAAAAGGAGACTCCAATGGGGTACCTTTTTCAAAGATAGTCTAGTCGGTTCGAAAAAGGAGTAAACTAGCACCAACAAAACGTTTATTCAAAACCATTTTAACGAGTGTGATAAAGACAAGATTACTCGGCCATTTTTTTATTTTTAAGGAGTCTAAAAAATCTTAACTATGGACTCCATCAAAAATGTTCTTCTGGACCATTTTAACGAGTGTGAAAGAATAAGGTCACTCAATGATCTTTTCAATTTTAGGGAGTCTGAAAAGAGATTAACTATGGACTCTGTGGGGGTTGATTTTTCATAAATTTGGTCCCTCAGTCCCGAAAAAGGGGTAAAATTATACCTAAGGGTACTCTTCTAGGGATGAAAATAATTTAGAGTATACCTTTGTTCATACATTTGACCATTTGGACAGAAAAAGGGGTAAACTACCACCGGATAGACGTGACTTCAAATTTCAGTTTAACAAGCGTGAAAGGCCACAAGATCACTGCGGGAAGTCACTGGTTCCCACTACAGAGGATATATACCTTTTGACTGGCCTCTCCAGGAGAGAGGAACCAGTCAATTTCTGGACATTTCCTGCTGGGCCTCACAATATAGCGGAACTGATAGGACTTCATTGTGAGGCGGGTATAGACCAATTGATCTCGAAGGTGCCAATAAGAAGGATCACAGATTTATCACTGCGGGCAATTGTGTTTCTTATTGGGCGGATGACTGGTTTTGTGGCTAAACATCAAGCATCCTGTGCATAGATGAACTGTGCAGTCCAGTGCCTAAATGCACAGATATTTGACTGGAGCACTACACTGTTGGATTGTATGAAGAGGCAGCTGATAGATTGTCAGTTGCGGATGTAGAGGAACTTTGGGTTCGGGATGATTCTATGCTCTTTCTTCTTTGAAAGAGTTCCTAGTTTCAGTCCTCAAGTGGTGGTACAAGGACATCAGGCCTCTCTTCCTGCAGTTTGTAGATGGGTAGTGTTGTTGCCACGACAGTGTGGTGGAAGGACCAATGAGTCCTTCGATGATGACTTTTTTTCTTTGTTGTCGTGGAAGATCCCAGTCATAGAGGATTATCCCTATGCTGGGATTGATTTCTCGAGAGATCTCGAGATCCCTATACCTCTAGGCGAGGAGCGAGGTGAGATGGGTAAGTTTGCATCATTTTTTTTTTTGAAACATATATCATTTTTATGTTGTTTTTATATATATCATTTTTTTTATACTAGAGTATTTGACAGATATGTGTTTATTGTGTGCAGATGTGGGACTAGTGCGACCTGCAGATTATGCGAGGAACAAGCATCGTCCTCAGCCAGGGGCGACACCTGCCGCCGCAGGGGGACCAGCAGCAGTAGTAGAGCTTCCATCCGGTGAGGCTGAGAGGGTTTTGAGACGAGTTGAGAGAAATTTTACCTCGCTCACTCTCACCATCCCCATGGTAGAGATTGAGGATCTGCCACCATCTATGCAGCCTCATGTTGTGGGGGCACCACGAACATGGGTTTGAATATTCTAGCGTTTTGAAAACGTTGTTGATTATTACAACAGGGCCTGTAGGCCCTGACCTTAGTTAGTCTAGACTTTTCATGTGTCGAGAGCTCTACTTGTATATATTGTTTGAGGGCATAAGCCCCATGACTCGTTACTGGTCATATTTTTGAGGCACTTGCATCCACCTATGTACTCTGATGATCCTGATATTATATATGGATTTTTATGTCTTTTTGTGTTTTATGGATCATATTTTCCTTTAAAAATGTATTTACATGTTTATGTGTATGTATTTTTATATGTGTGCAAGATTCCAGTCTAAAATTTGATTAGCTAGAGTATCTGTAACTTGGTTTAATCTCCTAGGAACATGAAAATATGTAATATAATCAAAGGTTCATTATAAGAGACGTACCTTAAGGAATTGTCGGTGTAAAGTTGGATCATGAACACGGTAGACTCTATTTAACTGAGACACAACCAACTAAGTGTCTAAATAGACCTAGAAATGAGAGATGCCAAATGATAGGGCGTCACAAAGCAACTCAATAACTGCACTGTACTCGGCGACATTGTTTGTGGTGTCGCCTAAACATATACCTCCTGAAGATAATAACTGGCCATGAGGTGTAAAATTACCCAAGCTGCAGAGGCAAGCCTCCGAGTATGCTGGCTAGCATCGTCTGCATACCCAATGAACACCTCTGATTCACTTCACATCTGCCATAGTGACAAAGGATAACATAAAAAATGACACGTCCATAATACTAAAAGAAACCAAAAAGTAATAGTACAAAGACTATACATATGTTACAAAAAGGTACCCAAGGTGACCTACCTATGAGTAATACTTCTTGAGGTAGAGCCCATTTCTAGGCTCCACCAAAGCATTTCCCTCAAAGTAAACCAGACGATAAGCACCCTTTTTTAGAACCTCTTTTATGATGAATGGTCAGAACCACATGGGTTTGAATTTTCCTTCCCCCAGGGGGTCCTTATATTGGTCATAGACCAGGAAAAGGTCACCTTCAGAGAAAATCCAAGGATGAATCGACCGATCATACTGACACTTGAATTTTTGTTTGTGAGCCTCGTTGGCTAGGGACGTATCACAACGCTGCTCATTGAGCCACTCAAGGTATAATAATCATTCTTCAAGTGAAGTGTCTGGAAATAACTGTACTTCCAATCTTAGGGATGGGATCTGACATTCTATAGGCAAGACTACTTCCAGCCCATAAACGAGTTGAAAATGTGAGAAATTGATTGCAGTCTTAACAGTCATTCGGTAAACCCATAATGTTGAGTATAACATCAAATGCCAATTTGACTTGGCTGAGTTGATCGATCACTATAGGATGGTATTAAGAGATTTATTTACATCTTCCACGTGACAATTTTCTTGGGGGAAGTAGGGTGATGAATTTTCTTGCCACAACCCAAGATTTGATGTTAATTCGGTCATCATCTGGTTCTGAAAGTGACTGCCATGGTCAGTGACAATCTCTCTCGGGATGCTGAACCTTGCCATTATATGGTTGAATGAAAAGAGAGATGCAGTCTCTCCATCATCTTTAAGCATTGGCATAGCTTCGACCCACTTCGTGAAGTAGTCTACGACGACAATGATATAACGGTGCCCCATTGTTGAAGGAGGGTTGCATGTAGTGTAATCAATCCCCCACTTGGTGAAGGGACCAACTGTGATGACAGGAAACATGGGAGTGAGATGTGCCCTCATCTTTCGAGAGAAGATATGACACGGGTGGCACTTCTTGACCGATTTGATACAATCTTTGATTAGTGTCATCCAGAAGTAACCTGCTCGTAAAATATTTTGGGTTGTTTCCAACCCAGAAAAATGTCCGCCACATGCTCTGGTATGGAAATCGTTAAGCACGATAACTTCTTCTTCATGAGTGAGACATCAGCGCAGAATGCAGTCTACACCTCTTTGATACAAAGTATCTTCGAGTATGAGATAATTCTTAGCCTGATGGCGTATACGACGACGCTCATCATGAGAAGCAGAGGTGGGGTACTTCAAAGTCTGGAGATAGACAAGTATACCTCCATACCAGGGATCCGAAGACGTGATCAAAAACTTATCTCCTCTGATAGGCGATTCTTCGGGCATAACATCAGCTGACTCAATCAAAAGTTCCAAAATAAGTTTTGCAAAGACCAGTGACTTTTTGGATTTCGTCGAAACGAAATCTAAGTTGAATTCCTGGAGGATGACTATCCATCTACTGATATTTCCACCTATTACCCATCGCATCAACACGTATTGAAACGGATTCACAATGGCAATGAAGGTGGTCTTTTGAAATAGAACATAATGACGGAATCATTCAACAACATGGACTACTACCAATGCAAGTTTTTCGATATGAGAATAATTGAGTTCCGGTCTGACGAGGCCTCGACTCAGGTAATAGATCACATATTCTGAGAGAAAATCATCTTCCTGAAATAATTCCATGTCAATGGTTGACTCTGTTGCAACCAAGTATAATAAGAAATCTTTGTTATAGTTGGGTGGCCAGAGCAGAGGGGCAATTGTGAGGGCATGTTTCAACGCTTTGAAGGAGCGTTGAGTGGCATCGTCCCAATGAAAATGAATATATTTATTTAGTAAGTGCATAAATCCCTTTGTGATCTCGGCATAATTGGTGATGAAACGCCCTAAAAAAATTGCCTTTCCCTGTAGACTTTGAAGTTGAAGGATTGTGCATGGGGGAGGCAACTAAATTATTGCCTCAACCTTGAGAGGATTGACCATGGTCCCTGTTTTTGACACTATGAAACCTAACAAACATCCTGATGTTACACAAAAGCTACACTTGTTTGGATTCAAGTGAATCCAGAAGTAGAGACATCGCTCAAAGATAAGTTGGAGGTGTGTGGGATGATTCGTTCTTTTGTGAGATCGAGATGCTAAATCATCTAAATAGGCCTCAACTATATGCTTGAGATCATGGAAAGAAAAATACATGGCCCGCTGGAAGGTATCTCCAGCATGTTTTAGGCCAAAAGGCATCTTACGATAGACAAATGTACCCCATGGACAAATGAGTGCAGTTTTGTGTTGGTATTCGAGTTTTATTTGTATCTGATTATATCTCGAAAAACCATCCATGAAAGAAAAGGCCTCACAACCTGCACATTCATCAATTATTTGGTCGATGAATGTTGTGGGAAAATTATCTTT
Organism: Picea glauca; assembly: GCA_000966675.3. Taxonomy (NCBI): domain Eukaryota; kingdom Viridiplantae; phylum Streptophyta; class Pinopsida; order Pinales; family Pinaceae; genus Picea; species Picea glauca. The sequence continues at coordinate 94,393 of JZKD02S1653344.1, forward strand.
TAGACAGGCCTTATTGAAATCCCATAAATCCATACATACATGAATCGTGCCCTGTTTCTTATTGACTGACATAGGATTTGACACCCATTGGGTAAAATAGATAGGATAGATAAAACTGGATTTTAGCATTTTTTCGACTTCAACCTTAATGGCTACTTCTTTCTTGGGATTAATAGGATGAAGCTTCTACCGAACTGGCTTGGCATCAGGATAAGTTGTGATTTCATGTTCAACTATTTTTTGATCAATGCCTAGCATTTCCTCGTAAGACCAGGAAAAAACGTCGCGGAATTCTTTAAAAATATTTGTGTACATTTGAATCTCTTCAGAGGAAAAATCAGCTCTGATGAAAACATTCTCCACAACACCAGGGATTCTAGAGATATTAATCAGTATAGTTTTATCGATAGTTTCCATATTACCCTCAGCATAAACCTCATGTGTAGCTAAGGGATTAATAGGACAAGACCTATCTCCAGTCATAGTCAAGGTGAATTCTCCTGCTTCGATTCTGCTTAACTCTAGGAGGAATTATGATTTGTGATGGAGATCGTCCCAGGGTTTGTCCAGACTAGTCATTCCTTCAATTATTGCTTCGTCGGAGGGCAATACTAAGTATAATGCATCGGTATCAATGAGAGAACCTTGAGCCCAAATAGGCTCTGGAATTGGATCTAACTCTTATGCAGGAGTTGGATCGGTGTCAAATGAAGCTTGTTGGACTAAAGAGTATGCTACTTCGGTTGTGAACAAGGGCATGGACATGCTAGGGTGCCCTGTCCCTTCCATCGTGGCCAATGGGGAAGGAAGTATCCATGTATCGTTGAAGTAAGTCGTGCAAAACGACGAAACTTGGAAAATCTCAACCTTATGGTGGTCTGATATGAACTTGATATCGCCTTGAGGGGGTGGGTAATCAAAGGTACCCATCAAAGATGGGCACAAACCAACCCCTACATTGACTATGCCCGGTTGGGAATTGTCAATCATCAGGACCGTGGATGCCCCCAGTGAAGGGTCAGGTATGGAGAAAGACAATTGATCAATGGTCACAATCTGGTCCTCATGTGGAAACAACAAGATCCAGAAAACTGTAGAAACCATTTCTTGAATGGAATAAGTACAACTCCTTCCTAACAAGAGATTGTAGTCGAGGGATGCGTCAACTACTTCTACCTAGACGCACAAGGTATTCCCTCCTAACTGCATGGGGAAAGAGGGAATGATACCATGTGGTCAGAATGAATGAGCATTGAAAGCAGTGAGAAGAGTAGGTAACAGAGACAAAACAGGATGGCCAATGGCCTTCCAACATGCCAACGACATAATGCATGTCGAGGCACCCTCATCAACCACCATGCAGAAAATGTTCCGAGTAAAATGTTTCATGGGGTAAGCCACTACTATCTAAAATGTTATGTGGTAAGGCAGACGAAGTTTTAAGTCGGTTGTATCTAGCATGATTGTACTCAGATTACAAGTCTTGGTAGATCCTAAAGCGGCTAACAAATCTTTCCTCTAGGAAGGGCATCTTTGGAGGACCTCCAAAGAAGACATCGCACAAGGGGTTTGAGACAAATCCTCCACCATAGAATAGTTATGGGAAGCCCTTATGTTTGGGTTGTGAGAAGATTTCTTGAACGCCCCTTTTGGGATGCATGTCATTGTTTCACCCAAAGTCTTCCCGATCTAGAGAGGAAGAGATGGGATTTCATCTTCTTTGCCCTTCTGAGAAGTGCTTGGTTTACTGTATTCATGTCCTATAGTCGATATAAAAGAATCACCTTTCATCATATACACATTTGAGGATGCTAGACTATTCAAAGATGGAGGGGGTCATTGACTACCCCCTTCCACGCTTGTAGAGGCTAGGGTTAGGTTTTGCTCATGCTGAAATGGATTGGTTAACACGACAGGCTGTTGTTGTGTCACAAAATTTTGGGCCTTTGCAAGCCGAGGACATTGGTGGGTTGGTTGGTCTTCCATGCACAGGTTGCATGGATACCTCGCCTTCTGTTTCTTAGTGTTTCCCCCAACATAATTATTAGTGGGTTTCTTATCCCCCTTGCCCTTATTTCCTTGTTTTTTCTTTCCATCAGGTTGTTGGGTGGCCTTTGGATTTTTCAATTTCACTGTGTGTACATTCAACGTTTGGGTAGGGGGGGCAGCCAAAACAATAGTTTGGTTGGTCATTGTGTGTTGTATAGACAATTGTTGCAATTGCTTCATCAGTTGTTCAATGAGCTTTGTTTGTGCTGAACCAACAATACCATCAACATGTGGTCCAACTCTCTGTCTGGTTTTATCAAGTATTGAGTGTGGTGCATCTAGAAAGATCTCATATAATAAACCGGACTAAGAGTAGATTAGCTCAATTTGTTGAGCTCTCATAATGGAATTTTCTTCGGAAAACACTCCCGACGTCACAACGTCTTTGGATAATTATGGGACCAAAGACTTAAGGAACCACTCGAGCAAGAATGCAAGTGGGACTGACACCTTAATTAAACTCTTCTGACATCTCCATTCTTTGATGTGATCAGAGATATGGTCTTCTTTTGTCTGTTCGAAATTGGCTAGAAATTTTGTGCCAACGTCGTATCTCACAGGTAATTGGAAATGGTTTAGGAAGGCCATTACCAATTCGCCGAAGGAAGAGTATCTTGAGTGGTTGAGCTCAACGTACCATTTCGCAACACTCCCAATGAGAGTACGTTGAAACAATCACAAATGTACGGAGTCATCTTTCAACGAGTTAAACGAGCACCAAAAATGGAAGGTGGTCACATAATCTCTTGGATCTTTGTTAGGCTTGGCTTCGAACTTTAATATGTCTGAAGGAAACTTTGTCAGCATAGGGGGCCAACGCGGATCGTGACAGATACAATCATTCAAAAACCTTGTTAAGTCTAGCAAATGCAAGGTTGTCAGGAAAGGTAGTTTGGGTTGTTGGTGATAACCATGGAAAAGGGGGCCTAGAGTTTGGCAGGCACCAGGTTGCCAGGAAAAGTTGGGTTGTTGGCCAGGGTTCTGGTAAAAACCATGGCCATGACCAGCATATGGATTCTACATGTGAGGAGACATCATCGGTTGGTTCCCAAAATAGGGCATAGATGGTTGGGCATGCAATACATTTGGAGGACTTTGGAAAGGGATGCCCCATGTTGATCCCATGGGCATAGGCATAGTACCTTGTCCGGGGTTCCATTGGTTGTGAAACAAATTGCCCCATATCGGCATTCCTGACAAGGGAATTGATCCTTGCCAAGAATTCTAAGGTCCTGAGGCGGAAGAAGTTTTTGGGTTTGCCCCCTGTGCAGGAATATTACCCTACATAGGATTAGGTTGGCCCTAACTGGGGTTGCCCCCGGTCAAGAAAGCAGCAGACAAGAAAGTGTTGTTACCAAATGCACTGAACAAATAAAACAATGTTGACCCTATCGGCATATTATGAGAAGGTGGTCCTTGACTCCCTACTCCAATTGAACTATGGTGTGTGTTTGGCCCAGTGGATTGCTGGTGGGTACCACTGAGTGAAGGGGATGAAGAAGGTATATGACCTCCCCCGTAAGGGAAAGAATTAAAAATAGTTGAAGTGCCCCCCATGGTTCTTTGCATAGGAGCGTTAGAGCTCCCTGCCCCAATACCTAAACTTTGCAAAGTGGAGTAGGATAGTACAGGACTTGTACCTGAGCTAGGAATCTCGTATGAGAATGGAGGGCCTATCACATTCTGTGTGAAAGGACCAGTGGTTGTCACCAAATATGGGATCGGACCACTGCTTAAGGTAGAGGCAGTCAAGACTGTGGTGGCTCGGACTGGCGACGGTGGGGTAGGAGGTGGAACACCCCCTGTGACGACAACCGCGGTGGGAATATCAACATTCCCAGAAGAAGAGATGCGATTTTCCTCCATGACCGTCCATTTTAAAGGTTTTGAAAGGTCCTTTAACAGAATTTGGTCAGGTGTGATTTTCGGTGATCCGGTCACATCAAAAGACCCTTCTTGGTATAGCTTTCTCCTTAGCGATGGCGGGGGTGGCTCCAATGAAACCAGTGGCAGGCTAAGAAGCCTTCATGATCAGAGGAGCTCATGATCATCCACTATGTGAGAAGATCAAAGACACACTAGGAATTTCTATTCATTCAAAAAAAACACACACTAGGAAAATCCCTATAAGATAAAACAAGCAAATACTAAAATAGTTGGAAGAACAGTTACAACAACCAACACTAGAGCAACTTACCGATGCAAGTGCAACTTGAACATGGAAGCACCCTCTGGGTATACTCTGCAAAGCATGGCCTGATGTTTGTCTTAGGTACCGTGGTATACCCCTACTTTCACCTGTGTATGTCTCTAAAAAAGATAGGCAACTAGGTTTCCAGCGCACAAACAGTCACCAAGCGGGTATAGTCAACAGTCGAGTAGACCAAAATGAGCAGGGTATCGAGCCCAAAACCTTTCAAGGTTATTGAAGGCAAGTGGTCCGAAATACAACTGCAGACCTTGAACGGATTCGAGACCCACGAAGCTCCGTGGCAAATGCAATCGACGGAATCCCAAGACAAGCCCTCTATATGTGTTCTCCACCACGATTGGTCCAACTTTGGAGGGGTTATCTCCACTACCTTTCTGCACGCGACCTTGTTTTTATCCCCTATGTTAGAGGGGGGTCCCGGATAACTTTCACGATACTGGACTTGGACACTCCCTAACTCAGACTCCAATGTTTGATTTAATGGCCTTAAAGAGTTTCCTCTCCAACCTAATTCAAGGTCATAACCCTAAACTAGATGGTTGACCCTACAAACATAAAAAGTCTAATGAATTTTAGATTTAGAATTAATTTTTATGGATTGTGTTAAGTCAAAGGTTATGAAAGTGAAACTCGTGATGTTTGAAAGACGAAAAACAAATAAACAGAAAGATGGAAACAAAATAACTTCTTCTTGAAAACAACTTTTCAAACTAAAAAAAAAAAATTCTAAGATCTATAACAATAAACTCAAAGCAAGATTTCACTCGACTATGAGCTACTTATGATCTAAGTAAACCATAAAGAACTTATGAATGCAAAGACTTTTCCTAGTTACTAATTCAAACCAACACTATTTAACCAAACAAAGAAATAAAAGATTTTTTTATTCTATTTGAATGCTCACAAAGCAAAAATGAAAAATATCAACAAATAAAGACCAAGAAAACTTCTGGCCAAAGTGCAGGTCGCAAAGAGTCACTTTAAAAATAACACACAAGCAAATTAAAACTGGACTTTCACATTTGTCTAAAAACCCTATGAAAATTATTTTTTTGAAGAAAAATTCTTAATGAATAAAAAGAAAGCTATTGATGTGATCAAACCTGAGTTACTGACCTCTATGACAAAGACCCAAAAACCTGAGAGGTATAAATCTTGTCAAAGGATGTCTACCTTACCTTAAACAAGAATTTTCTGCACAGGCACGTTGTTGACAGTTCAACAACAAGTGTATGCATGCAAGCTGTGTGAAGTCAGGGCATGTGTACATGCGTGCAAGCCTTATACAGGCCGCATGTATCTTTGAAACTCTAGGAAAAATGAAAAGCCAAGAAATCAAGCCCAGTTAGAGACTACTGGTATTGAGAACCATGATCTCTTGAAGACTCAAACACTTACTTTAACAGAAGAAACAAAATGAAAACAATTCAAGGAAAACTTCATAGAACAAACCAATCTGAGGTGAAACCTAAGCTATAGACTACAAACAACAAAGACTAGAAAGAATTCCAGAAAACCCTTGAGAAGGATTATTTCTGACAGGGGAGAGGAAGACTGCCTCTCTAAAAGAAATTTTCTGGAATCATACACGCGACTGACACTTCCTCAGCTAGCATGCACATGCGAGATGTGGGAAGGTAGGGCATGGGTACACGCGTTCAAACCTTATACAGGCCGCGTGTACCTCTTTGGGTCTCAAAAAAAATGCATTCAAGCAAGGAAATAGATATAACTGGTATGGAAGACTAGAAACTCTGCAAGCTCAAACTTTTGCAGAAACTTTAAAAAATAGGAATGAAACCAGTTTTTAAAAATACCCATGAAAAAACATTAACAGAAACCCGGGAGATCTCTAGTATGGTTGCCAATTCTGTTGTGGGTGGGAAATCCCTCCTACATACTAGCACTAAGGGTTTTATCACGCGTGCAGAAATGACCTAAAGATTCTTACTTTTTACCATCATCCCATGCCTAAACCCCCATTACTCATATGTAAATACAAGACTCAAGATATTAAGTTGACGTACCTTATTTTTTGTGTTTGATGTCGATCCCTTTTCGTGCTTGGTCATTCTTTGATTGCAACTCTCCTTCCAATGCTAACCTGCACTCACTAAATACAAACAAAGAACTCCACATGCATTTGATCTATGAACTAATGGGTTAGAGATTTAATCAATCATACAATCAATATTCCAATAATGACAATCTCATATAGCGGGACGGAAAAAACAATTCTTTTATTAACTTCACAATGATACCTTACAATGATAAAGTCGGCTAGTGCTCCTCAATCCTGGTCCTAGGCTCTTCTTCCACTATCTTCCAACTGCTTTTCTCTATACTTCTCTTTTCACAAGGATGGCTAAAGGTTGGGAAGAAGGGAATACTTAATTGGGTATAGTTTCTTTACTATGATTCTCCTCCTTTCAAATGGGACCCCTAACCCTTCTTTTATAGGCTAGAAGAAGTTAGGTATTTGGTCGAGTGACCAGCCATGCATGGCCAAAAGGTTTAGTTAACTTGCCCAAAGTTGTGTGTTCCGTCAGCAACTTTCCTTTTTCCGTGCTTTTGTAGGTACATGCAGGCTATCTTGGGTCAGCTAGTGTGTACACACGTGCAGTAATGAAGCAAGGCACGTGGGGATTTATAAAAGGGGTTTTTAAGAAGAGGTGTTCAATAGTGTTTTGGCAAAGAAGGAATCTGAGATGGCCTGAGGCTAGGTAAGCATGTATGGTGCAAATTAGGGTTATAACAATTTCAAAACAAATCATGGAGTTTCCAATGCCATAAAAAATTCCTTTCTCATGGTGAAAATGTTTTATAGAGGTAAAATTTAAAATTTACAAAGAAAAGAGATTAATGTTTATTTCCATGGAAAATAATTAAATGGGAAGATGCACGTGAAAGGAATATTTGGATAATTTTGTATCCAAAGGTTTTACAGAAGTAAAATAAGAGGATTAAAAATATTTTACCAAAGATGGTAACCAAGACATGGTTTTCAAAATCATGGGAAACAAACCAATAAATGGTTTTTACAGTGAAATGGTAAATTGGGAAAAACAATACATGGTTTTCAGTGAAATGGTAAATTGGGAAAAACAATACATTGTTTTCAAAATCACAGACATGAGTTAAAATATGGAAATTTAATTCTACAGGATAAAATCATATTTGGGAATTATTTGTATTCAAATATATTATTCCCAAATATTTAAGGAGAATATGGATAAATCAAAATTAGATTTGAAAGAGTACAAGTGAAATTTCAAAGAGAATGTGGAAGAGGAAGGAGCTGAAGCGTCAGAGGAATCAATAGTTGGATCATAAAATGTTTTCCTATTAATCATTGTAGTCGATTCTCATACCAAAACTGTCATTTGTAATCATTATAATCAGTTTTAGAAGATGAAACGTTTCAGTTTAACTATTGTAATCAATTTCTAACTAAAGGAACTTGAATTGTATAAGTATTAGAAGTTCCAAATGTATTAATGTTGAAAGAAGTGCTATGGCACAATTTTAGTTGTTTGAACATTGAATGTAATTTTTTGAAGATGAATAGAATACATATGCAGAAATCTTTGAAGTCTCCATGAAAAGATTCTAATGGTGGTGATATTAGTTTTGTCTTCTCTTTTTTTATGTATTTCCTTTGTTTCTGATTTCATTAGCAATGTCTTCAGTTTAAATTGGATAGTTTAAAGGCCCAAAATTCATCTTATGATGATCTTGGCTTAAGAAATTTAAATTGTGTTAAGTTATTCATAACTAATTCAGAATTCATTTCATAAATTCTCTGATGCAGTTACTCATTTTCTTTTTCTTCTTACACTTTGCAAAATACAATTTATAACTCATATTCATCACCTCACTTAGCCTTTATCCTCTGGAGAGTTCTACTGGCCAGACAGTGTTTTCATTCATTTTCAAGATTTGGACTCCATAGCCCTAAGTGTCCCTCCCCTTCCTTCCCAGAAAATTTATAAACCCCCCCCCAAAAAAAACAAACTAAACCTAGTCATTGATTTCCAAAGAAACACCAAGTGACACGAGAGATTCCTCTCTGAGTTGAGAAGGCTAGTACCCAGATCTAAATTTGGTTTGTAGGTTACCTGTATTTTTTGTTTATCATTCAAACAAATTTATAGAGTGGTAACATTCTGGCGTCATTTATAGAGAACAAAGGTGAAATCTTCCCTGGGAGAAATGAAAAAGTTCAGATCTAAGTACTGATGGTGAAAATTATTCAGAAAAAGAAAGCATGTACATCATTCACTTGGTGACTCCATTTTCAAGACTCTAGAATTCAAAATTTTCATGGTGACTCCACTGTCCAAAGACTCAGTAGCCTGGATATTTTATTGACGGATCCAATCAAACTTCAAATGTGATTCAGAGACTCGACTAAAGGATGAGATCCATTGACAGAGCTATGAAAGAACATCATGGGAGAAAACAAGTACCTAAATTTGATTTTTTTCCAAGACATAATACTTTTTGTTACTAAGTACGTTTTTTGCTTTCGTGAACATGCTAAACAATTTTTTCTTTACCTACTGCATTCAAATGATGATCATGATAATATTGCAATTGTATATCCTCCTAAATTTGTATATATATCTCCTCAGTTAATCATTGATTTTGATCAAAATCTTCCATCTGAACAATGCGATGACCATAGCCAAGTTGATGAGCCTCATGAAACCAAGGATGATGTCTCACCTCTTGTACCTGATCCAACACCCTCCAAGATTCATCATAGATACAGTCCTTTAAAATTACCTCACATTCATGATTTTCCTCCAAAGCACTATAAGTACCTACCTGTGTTTGATGGAGAACCTAATGCCATAAAAATTGAAAAACACATCCAATATTTTGAATATTTTATAGATTTTTTTGAGATTGATCATGATGATGTTTGTATGAGGGCCTTCTCTCAATCCTTGAAAGTGGATACCAAAGACTGGTTTAAACATTTGCAATGAGAGAAAACTAGCTCATGGGAGGAATTGACAAATGTCTTTTTGAAGTTTTGGGGCAAGGAGAAATATTTTCATCTACAGGTTACAGAGTTCTATGCCTTGAAAAGGCAGAGCAATGAAACTATTTATACATTCAGTAGAAGGTTTTCTAGTATTTATTACAATTTGCCCAAAGATATTCAACCCACTGAAGTTGTTTCCATGCTCCATTCTGCAACAACTTTTCATCCAGATTTGTCTTTCCTCCTAATGGAAAGAAGACATAAGTCCTTACAATAAATTTTTAATGATGCTCAGGAGATTCAACAAAATATCCAAGCATGTAAAGATATTTGAAATGAGGATTTGGATGCTAAATAACATGATAGTGAATATGAACAGAAAACAGTTGATTTGAATCTTGAGAAGAGAGTTAATAATATCATAGGCCCTCTTGAAGTTTTAAATGCTAATGATTTTGCAAAGGATTATATTCCATTTATTGAAAGAGAAGGCACTAATTTAGCTTTTGATCCATCCCATGATAAGCATGGGGCTGATTTTTTTATGTATTCATTTGTAGACAATCAAGAAGATGAATTTGCAAATCAACTTGTTGAAGAGAAGGTTGATGTTCCAATATTTTCCTTGTTAGATGACATTGCAGATGTTGTTGATTTTCCTATATATGATGAACGTGATGATGATTATGATGTTGACTTCCTTGAACAACTAGTTGCATGTTCTCTATAAGAAAATGTTCATTTCCAGCAATGTAATGAGAGCAATCAGCCTACATATCACAGTTACAAAGAAGAAAGTATTGAATCAGCTGAAGGAAATTATTTACCTTTATGTTTTTTTTCATTTAAATTGTTGAAAGAAACTTCTAAGATCATCTTTGAAGAAAAGGAATGTCTGCTGATGACAAATCACATTGATTCACTGGAACAAATTGACAAGAAATTGCAACAATATTCTCATGTGTTTGATGACCCTATTACTTGTTATGTAGAAGGTCTTGTCAGTTCAAAATTGCAACCATTGGTTGAAGATAAATATGAAAATGAGTGTGTTCAGCAATACAAAGAAATTGAAAATTGTGCATATGACAACAGTGAATAAAATGAAGAAGGTTTTGAATCAGGTGAAAGAACCTTGCCATTATGTTTTTCTTTTTTTAGAGTGCTGAAGAAAAATGTTTATAATGTTTCAAATCAGAAATCATCTAGGCATGATGTTGAATATGAAGAAAACAGTGGACTTGCAAATGAAAATTATCTTCCATTATGTTTTTCATCCTTTTAATTGTTAAAAGTAAATCATGAGATAACAGAGGAAGTAAGGAATTCTGAATGCATTCACAGTGACATTGTTTTACATGAGAAAATTGTTATCAGTGAGGAAGACCAACAACCTTCTCATGCATTTAATGACTGTGTTGCTAATTATATGGAAGGTTATTTTAGTTTAGATTTGCAGCCTATGCTCAAATAGAAGTTTGGAAATAAAAATGATGGTTATACAACGTCAGTGTTAGATATGGATTGTTTTCCACCAGAGGTTTCATTTTAGCCAGCACTATCTTCTAATTTTGAAGATTGTTATTTCCTGTAGTCCCAACAGATTTTTCAACCTCTTGGTGGAAATCAACAGGTTAAATCACATGAAAACAAGAATGCAGTGGAAGGGGTGAAACATAATCGTTGTTTTGTGCATGTTTTAGAGGATCCATTTGCAGCTTTGTTGGAAGAAGTGAATAGTCCCAATGTTTCTAATTTTTTGAGATTTGAATTTATAGGTAAACTCTTGAATGAATTATCAGTTAACAGACTTTGGAGAAAGCACGTGCAAAGAAAACCAACAATGGATAAAATGCTGACATGGTTTCATTAGCATTATGATTTCACTTGATTGACAATTCATTTCAGTAGTTAGGGTAGGTAGGTGCGAATAAGCTTGTTGGTCAATCATTTTTCAGTTTGGATTTTCAGTAGTGTGTACAGTCAGATTTTAGTGGTGTATTCAGCATTCAATCTCCAGTTGAGAGTAGTGTGCAGAATTTGGTTTTCAGAGGACACTGGTGATAGGTCAAAGCAGGGTACACACACATGTTTTGGGAGCAGCCCAATGGATCAGGCACCTGGTCTATGAGTTCTTTTCTACCTCACTGGGAGGATAGCATCCCCATTGGACCCAATTTTATCACATGCTAATTTGCATTAATGTATCCAAAGCATCTTGTCCTTGTGTTATCTTTGCACTCAAATTTAAAAAAAAAATCACCAGCTCTGTCAAGCTCCCATCATATAAATCCTTCACTCGACTGATCATCCAAAATAGTCATGTCCTCCACGAGTCAAAAAATTGGCAAATATCCCAAACCTATATCTAGCCTTAATGCTTATCTAATTCCCTCGGTTCCATCACTTCATTCATTTTTTCCCTTATTATCATATTCTCATTGAAAATTAAAAATATTCCTTTTATTAATCTTAAGCACCCTTATCATATCCACACAGTCATGTGATGAGCCTCATATGCCCAAAGTCCTTATAAAAATGGAAAAAAGGTTTATAATTATTAATATAAATATTTTATATTAAAATATTTATATTAATATTTAACTGAATATTTAATTCATGACCTCAGTGAAATGGTAAATTGGGAAAAATAAGATACGGTTTTCAAAACCACGGGCATGAGTTAAAATATGGAAATTTAATTCTACAAGATAAAAACATATTTGGGAATTATTTTTATTCAAATATATTATTCCCAAATATTTAAGGAGAATATGGATAAATGAAATTATATTTGAAAGAGTACAAGTGGCATTTCAAAGAGAGTGTGGCAGAGGAAGGAGCTAAAGCATCAGAGGAATCGACAAATGGATCATAAAATGTTTTATTGTTAATCATTGTAGTCGCTTCTCATACCAAAAATGTCATTTGTAATCATTATAATCCATTTTAGAAGCTGAAAGATTTTAGTTTAGCTATTGTAATCAGTTTCTAACTAAAGGAACTCGAATTGTATAAGTATTAGAAGCTCCAAATGTATTAATGTTGGCAGAAATGCAAGAGCACAATTCTAGTTGTTTGAACATTGAATATGATTTTCTGAAGCTAAATAGAATACATATGCAAAAATCTTTGAAGTCTCCATGAAAAGATTATAATGGTGGTGATATCAGTTTTGTCTTCTTTCTTTGTATGTATTTCCTATGTTTTTTGTTCCATTAGAATTGTTTTATGTTTAAATTGGATAGTTTAAAGGCCCTAAATTCATCTTATGACACTCTTGGTTTAAGGAATTTAAATTGTGTTAAGTTCTTCATAACTAATTCAGAATTCATTTCATAAATGCTTTGATGTAGTTACTCGTTTTATTTTTCTTCTTACACTCTGCAAAATACAATTTATAACTTAGATTAATCGCCTCTTAGCCTTTATCTTCTAGATTTTTCTATTGGAAATTCAGTGTTTTCATTCATTTTTCATGATTTGGACTCCATAGCCCTAAGTGTCCCTCCCCTTCCTTGCCAGAAAATTTATAAAACCCCCCCAAAGAAACACCGAGTTACATGAGAGAGCCCTCTTTGAGTTGAGTAGGATAGTACCCAGCTCTAAAGTTGGTTTTTAGGTTACCTCTGTCATTTGTTTATCATCTGAACAAATTTACAGAGTGATAACACCATCCACATAGGAATATTTTCTAGTATCAAAGGCTAGGAAGGAGGATAAAAAACAATTTCCTTTTGGGAAAGGTCATCAATTATAGTCATATTGTTTTCTCTACAACTAATGTTTTCATTTGTTGTGGCCATCCAAGTCCAACCTAAAATTAGAGGATGTTTGTTGCATTAAGACTTGGGTTGAAGGACTAAGAACTCAATAGGGTAATCCCAAGAATCAATGGAGAATATGATATCTTCCAACATGCCTTCAGGTTTAACTTTATATCTATCTGCAAGATGAAGGACAGTGGGGGTATCTCTAAAATATCTTTGAAGGTTGAGCATTAGAATAGTATGTTTAGTAACAACATTAATAGAATCCTCTATATCAATAAGAGTATTCTTGAACATGGTGTTGTTGATGTGTACAGTTACTAGATGACTTCTTGGATTGAAGTATTTAGGTACAATCAACTTTCCAAGCATAAGGTCAACTAATTGTCCTATAATATTTATGGTGGGGACATCTTTTCTTCTCCTCCCTAGTATTATAATGCATTCTTCCTTGACATATTTATTTAAAATGGGTACATCTTTGACGGCTTGTAAGAGAGGTATATTTATGCATAAATTCTTAAGTTCTCATAAACGTTATTTTTCCTCAAATGTATAAGTCTTATTTTCTTGTAATCTTTCAAGGTATGGAGGAGCTTGAGGTTGGGGCAAAGTAATATCTTCTTTCTCATAGTGTGTACTTTCTATGAGCTTGGGTTGTTGTTTTAAGATCTTTCTTGATCTGAGATTTATCTCTTGTAGTTCCAAGGAATAAGTCTGATAAGTTGTATCATTGTTGTACACATGTTGAACTTTTTTGTTGTTTGGATTTGGAGAAGGTTGAGCAAGTAGATGAGGTTTTTTAGGAGGAACACTATTTTGAGTGGTGTTGTTAAGATGAGGAGGAGGAGGCAGTGATGCAGGTTGAACATTTTGTGGCCTCCATCCTTGTGGTAGATGACTCCATTGATTTGTGGCTTGTTAAGAAAATATTGGTATGGAGGAGGAATTGGAAGTCCTTGGTACTACCAAGGATTTGGATTTGTCCAAGGTGATGGGTTATACCATGGTTGAAGAGAACTTCGAGAAACGCATGAACTAAAATTTTGAGTAGGATTGAAGTAGAAACATGTTTGGAATGGTCTTGGTGCTCCAGGCCTCTTTAGATTGATGAAGTATAGTGATTACACATTCTACTATACTCCTTGAAATGTAGCTTTCAATCCTGAAAAAGAAGGATTTTTTTTAGTTGGATGATTTTCTTCATAAATACCACAAATATCTATAAGGTATAAAGGGTGTGTATTTCTAGGATGATATTTAGTTCATTTAGGAAAATAAGCAACTAATGCCTTCTATGATTCCTCTTGTTTCTTATTGATATGCAATGTATCTATTTTCATGGATAAAGAGTGTAAAATATCAATTTACATGTCCTTTATTAACCCTCCTAATTCATTCTTTGTATGATTTGTAGGGTTACAAGATTGGGATGTTAAACCTTTATTGTTAGAAAAAACAGGACCGCAGAGCAATAAAATAAAACAAATGCAGAAACAAAACAGAGAAGACACACAATAAAAGAGAGACATAGATTTACGTGGTTCACCCAGTGTGGGCTACGTCCACCAGAGAAATTTCCAGGTCCTTCCCTTATTATTATCCAACAAACGAAGGGATACAACCTACAGCAAAACCCGATGTAACTTCCTCTTCTTTCTCTCACAATCTCCTCTATCAGAATACAATATTCACCACCATACATAGCCGCAATACATTTCCCTCATAAAAGAGGGTTGCCTTCTAGGGAAAAAAACCCTAACATGATCTCTACCATTAGATCTGTGACCTTATAATGAATAGTCCATATTTACAATGAAATTACAATATACTTTTACGAGGAAATTTTTGGTTCGGGGGCTTCGCCCCCGAACACCCACTTGCCCCCAGACCCCATAGAGGGGGTACCCCCCCTCTGCACTCCCCCGCGTGGAAGAGTGTACATACTTCTGGGGTGTAAATACTTCATGGGGTATAAACACGGTTGAAAGGAAGGACCTATGAAATGGGAAGATAATCATGCTCCACAACCAACAATCTCCCACTTGGAGACTGATCTCAACAACTCTACTGTTGTTGTATATGCTGGACTCTGAACCTTCTTGGACCTGGAAAATTTCTCATTTTCATATTCATTCTTGAAGACCAATTGAAACTGAGCAGGAACTCAATTTCTCCCTGCTTACTCCCTTTGTTAACATGTCTGCAGGATTCTGGCTAGTGTGTATCTTTTCCAGCTTCAATTTTCCATCTTCCAAGGTGGATC
>JZKD02S1653344.1:113899-126321 GCA_000966675.3 Picea glauca
TCCATAACCAACATTTATTGCTTCTACCTTTCTTTCTGGATGACCTTGAGTGGTTCTTGAATATTCTTTTGATATCATCATAGTCCAACTGATAGATATCTCCATTGGATAGGAGATTCAATGTTTCTAGCATATTTTCTCTTACCCCTCTGAGTAACATAATATTGAGTGAGTCTTCATCCAGAGAGTCATTCTGAGCTCTCTTGTAGATTAGTTGAAATCTCTCTTCAAAGTCTTCTAGATATTCATCAAGTTGTTGTGTCATTCTGGAAATATCACCCCTTGTATCTCTTGCTCTACAATAGTATTTGTATCTTTCATTGAAGGTATTTTTCATTTGATCACAATTTGTGATATTGTTTCCCTCCAAACTCATAAAACATCTTAGAGTTGAATCCTTCAAGGTAGAAGGAAAATGTTTTAGCTTATGTTCATTAGTGGTATAATCATATGTCTTGCATATAACTACAAACACAAACAATAGTGTTAGGATATTCATAAAAAATCCCTTAAAAATGAGGTAAGGAATACATATTCATGTTTTTCATCTTGGTTTTTCCATTAGATTCCCAAATAGGGAACTCAAATATTTATACCATCTCTTCTTCACTAGCCATGGAACAAGGTGAGGAGTGGCTCTCTTGTGAAATATTTTCAAATCCTCTAGCTTCCCTTTCCAAGAAACTTTCTAGTGTTTCGGGACCAATCTCTGGATTGCTTGGACCTGTTTTTTTTATGGTGGTTTTTGGTAAAAAAAAATATTTCTCATCTCTAGGTCTAGTCATTCATGAAATAAAAAAAGAAAGTGAAAAAATGATTTTTATTTTTTTTGATATATAATGCCAAAAAAGAGAGTGTGATAAGGAGCTATCAATACTCACATGAAGTTAAATAACTTGGGATGTTACACTACACAAATTCTATAGTGAATTTATCCTTGTGACTGAGGTATCCTTTTTACTTCTTCGGGTCACACAAAAGAAAACAAAAAGAAACAAAACATGTAGACTTCAACACCTCCTCGATAACGACACCAAAAAGTGATGGTCCTATGAATAACACCAATAATTTACTATACCCTTGGCTTCATAATTTACTTTTCAACCCTTGTTTCATACAAACTTAGGATTTATATGCACTATGTATGCAGTATGATGAAAATGTGCAGGAAAATAAAATGACAAAAAACAACTTTGAACTATTCATTAAGAGAACAAACCAATATAAAAGTACATCTAATTTATATTGCATGGAAATAAGTTTTTTTTTTGTACTGGGGGAATTGGAAACTCGTGGTTCTCATACTCACATGACACGGGGTCGATACTTGTTCTCTATGACTATAACCCCAGGTGCTTCCACACAGCCTGCAAGAATGGAGCACAAGTAAATGGGGGTGAGAATCGACCTTGAGACCTCTTTTACATATTTCCTTCCATTTACACGGCACTTGCCAATCGGTCTACACCCCTGCAGACACATGGAAATAAGTTATTCTAACTACATTAAATAATATTCAATCAAGAAGATTAAAATGAAGGAAATAATATCAATTCAATCTAAGTTATGACATAAAGTTGTAATAGAAGTAAAGCTACACTAATGCATGGATAAAACAAGTTGATTTTCTAACCCATTGATCATTAGCAATCCTAATGTATTTTTATTTTTTATTGATGCTTTCATGAAAAGAAGATTAAGCTAAGTCAAAATCTGAGGCTGAAACAAGCCTACAAGAGATTTCTACAGGAATTGTACAATTTCTCCGGGAAACTCCTACAGGAAGCAAAATGAGGTTCAAAAAGGTAGAGTAAGTACTTAAAAGACTAAAGAAATATAAAATATAAATAAATGGAGTGAATATGATGTTCTTGGCCTTGTGAGGCACCTAAGGGTGCTCCAAAAGGCTACTAAACATTTCTACAATATACTTGTTGTAACTAGATAGTTAGTGATAAACTTAACAAAAACCGGGATTAATCATGCAAAACTATATTAAACTTCAAAAGAGAATAAGATGCTATCTAACTTGCATCAAAACTACATAATTTGTAACAAGTTCCTTGAGCCCTCTTGGATGGGCCCTACTCAAGAAGCACAAGGAGACTAAAAGAAATTTTAATGGACCGAAAGTAAAACCATGTTTATTTCATAAATATCAGTAACTCGTCAGCTCTTAATTATCAACAAAAGTATTCACAAAGTATCCATACAATAGTTTCTCCAAAACTTCTCTAAATCTCCCCCTTTTTATCCTAGAGTATAGGTCTAGATATAGCTAGAGAGTTTGACCTCCCTTTCCAAATCAAGGAGAGAAATGAGTAAGTGAGGGATCTTATCCCTTTACACATGTATATTCAATTGTTCTTGATAATAAGTGGCCATTAATGCACAAGGAATGCTATTAGAGGTATGTAGGGATAATTTCCCTTGATCCTTAGATGGTATCTCCTTAAGGGAGACAAAATCCCATGTTTCTAGGGTGTTGGCACCCCTGACTCCTGCAGTTCAACCTGGTTGGTGGACTACACATCTTTTGAAAAACACATTAGAGTTAAAAGGTACATTATACACAAAAATCCACCTCAAAATACATTCATTACACAACATGCAAAATACCCATAAATTACTATTAAATATGGTCAAAAGAAAATATTAAGTCATTTTATGGTGGAAAAATGTTCCAAAGACAAACCTTTGAAACATATAATAATCAGGCTCGTCAATGGGGAAATGATGCAAGAAGCCAAATGAGAGGGGTTGATTTTACAAGAACACATGCACAAAAAGAAGAATTACAGACTGAAATATAACGCAGGGGATGAATCTCATGAATCTTGTTTCCTTTATTATCTATCTCTTCCTAAGGATTGTGTTCAACAAATTTGGTTGTAAGAAAATCTTAAATTCCCCAAAGGGTCAACCTTAAGAATGATCTCGTTATCTTTCTTTATAGACATCTTCATTTGTAAGAAAACCATCTGTTTAATCCAATACTACTTATTGAAATTGGATACAACTTGTTAGTTCCTTGATACCACCTCTTGTTTTCCAACTGATTTTACTTGGTAAAACTTATTCTTACCACCAAATTCAACATGTTGACATTGTTGTGGGGTGTGTTCTCTTTTTCCAATTGATATTTTGTATCGATTCTTCTAGGTGGATAAATTGGAAATTTGTCTGCTACATTGGACACATTCAACCTATGAACAGTCGAAATTCTTGGTTGGATAGAACAACATTTAACTATTTCCTCTCATCCACCACTAATCATCAATGGAAGGTACCATTGACCAACTCTTTGAATCATCTGCCTCAAGATTATACAGAGAAATATTCAATTGATACAAGTGCACCTTACGGTAGATTCCTGAATGTCCCTCAACTCTTAGAGTTTGTCTAATGATAGTAGAGTAGTAAATTCCTTCCTTCACGAATTGTAAAAAACACTCTTCAGATGTCTATAGCCATGATGGTTGATAAATCTCTCCATAGGGTAGAGACCAAGCAGGTGGGTCATATTCTATGACACCTAACATTCAAGTAACTCACATGTATAAGCTAAATTAATCATAGATTGGTTCCTTATGTTCCACTGGATTTCTCTTATAAGTGATTGACACATTATTGTTGAGATAGTTGATGGAGAAAAGTTATCCGCTACACTCGGTTTTATATTCTGAGATCTGTAGCTAATGCAGGTGTGCATGTGTGGGCATTAATTATTGTCCTCTATCAACTACATGTAGCAGTATAGTGACTGGTGAAAGGACGCAGATGCGAGGCCAAATTTCTTGTTTTATTTCAACTTATCCCTAACGTATTTGGTGTGCCATCATTGTATCCCTCAACCATTTGAAATATTCTCCCTCATGCATTTTTATAAACACGTATCACCTTCCCAATGGCTTAATTCTTTTGAAATTTTGGGAGGAGGTGTGAAATTTTAAGTGACCTCATTGTAACGTCATCATGGTCCCATGGACACATGGAAGATTCATATTGTTCCATGTCAACACTTATGTGGCTCTCAAGTCATTCTCCCTGTAGTTGAGTTTGATATGTTGATCGAAGTCACTAGTGGGCCCTCTCTATACAGGTGGTAGTATCAAACTAGATCTAACAAGTGCCCTATTGGCATGCCATGTTGCCACTAATCCTCCCAGTTTCCTTAGTGGATTGATGTTGGCAAAAAATTGGAGATCAGGGTTCTTGGAGGTTACCAACAAAGGTATCATTGTAGTCTAGTTGCGTTTTCATATTCAACCTTTCACAAGGGAAGGGGGTCTCACCCAAAATGTACCTGAGACTTTGTGGGATAAAGTGAGTTATAGAGGACCCATCATCAAATCCATCATATCATAGTACAAATCCATACTTAAATGTAAAGTGATCATAGCATCATAATCCTTAGATCGACAAAGACAATGAACAGCTAGTGATGTGCAATGTTAAAGTAAATACATACATTACATGAGATGTTGGAACAATAATGAAAGTAGTAAATACATAGAACATGACATATTACTCAAGAAAGAGACCATGCATTCATCCACATAATCACAATTTTTTAGTATCTGAATAATCCATCATATATTCATACCCCACATTGTCATACACAAAGTTGTTCTTTGTATCAAGACCTTTATAATAGAATCGGTAATGAGATACTCAATTTGGACTCTCAACCTTCTTCACAATTGCACTTTATACCTGAATCTCCTTTACATTGGCTTATTGCAAAGAAAAAGAATGTGAAATCTCCTTGATATAACAAGATAATGACTTGATAATTATAGCACTTAGAAAAGTAGCACAAAACTCGAGCTACAAAAACAGCTAGCAACTAACAAAAAATAATAGAATCGAGGAGAAACCTGGAACAAAAAAGCTTAGAACAAAACTTAGAATCGAACCCCAACCCATTACATAAATCCACTCTTTATAAATTTTATGAGGGGATTATTGGATTATTTATTCTCTGTCCTTCTAGCATGCGCTTGAACATTCTGTATATTTTGGTTGCTTGTCCTAGCTAACTCGTCACTCTTTTTCCTTTTTGGAACACCAACAGATAGATTTCCTCCACTTGTATCTAATGTTGATGTGCTATGGGGTTCTACTGAACTCTATCACTTCTGTAAAACTATTTATTCAAAATGAAGGGCCCAACAAGCCTTGACCATAATCCTTGACTTCTCTCGAGTCAAATTTTCACCTCCTTTCTCTACTCTCCCTCAAACAGAGGTCCCAACTCTAGTAAAATGGCAACAGATATTTCACAGAGGATTTCATAGTGTGAAACCTTGTCCTTGAATTTCCTCACCAAAATCTATGCACCCACAACAAATTCCTACATGGATTTGACGTCAAGTACCTCGTGCTTGGTAGCCAACATATCATTTAACTGTATTTCTACAAGCAAGTCCAGTTGTTGAAGTGGAATGTACTCTTCTTGAAATCAAGGCATGAACTGGGGGAGTGTTGTATTTGATGCTCTGTTAACCTCATCCATGGAATCCAAGTAGTCATACTCTTATTGTATCTCAGAAAATTTATTTGATTGCTTCATAGGATCAACAATGGTTCAATCTTCTGCATGCATCTATTTAAGCCTCATGCACAACTCTTCAACAAGATTACTGTGTTGGTCCATCAATCCAACCAAGTTTGTGACCATGTCAAAGAGACTATAGAATCATTGTAACATTTTAATAGCTCCAAATAGTGATCCTAGAATTGTAACAAACCAAAAATTCAATCATTCCCATCCATTATGTAATTATTCTAACCTACAATGTTCTTGTTGCAATATCTACTGGCTCCTTTAAATTTTATCAACTTCATGAGTTAGTAATAACCACATCATTTCAATTTTTAGCACATTAGTTACTAAGAAATATAATATATATACCTACATTCACCAAAATGCCTTCAACAATTTCTTTAAGCATAAACAACTCTATCTTAGCCTACATGTGTGCAACCTTACCACTTGATTACTTTTATAACTTACTCATGCATACCTACTCAATGAACCTTTGTATTGATTTTAGGAAGTTCCTTTCTAAGATGTGCATCCCAACATGGTGAATTGGAATTTCTAGCCAATGCCTCGACAGATCATCCACAACATTCATAACTTCTTGTATGATTATTTGGATACCCTCCCTTTCAACCAAAACACAACACCAAGAAGATAATTCTTGGGTGCTCTTAAGTGTTGGAAAAAAAATGCATTCCAAACATCAAATATAGAAAGAAGGATATTAGATCCTTTTGTGGAATCATAGCCTTTCCATATCCAATCATGTCATGGCCTTCATCTTTCAGTTGCTTCAGCAATGTCTTCCACTTCTTAGTCTGGTCCTCTCCTAGATTCTTTGCATTTCAACAATATAGCTATGCAATTAATGGATCTGCATCCAAATGGATGCCACATTTACTCGGGTCATTTTTTTCTTAGACACACCTAATGCACTCATTATCCCAGCTAGCATGTAACATGAATCAATCAAGTATCGTCTTTCTTGCAGTCACTCACCCTCTATGATTAGGCATCCCCTTCTCTGTTACACAGTCCCTCAGGTGATCCATCATTTTCCAAGGCTTCCTCATATAGGAAAATTACCAAGACTTACAAATTCTTATATCCAAGGCAGCCCTATGGCTTTCTCCAACATGGCATATATCATGTCAATGGTGATCAAGGAATATCATGGGATTCAATGTAAAAACAATGGCATTTTCCATGCTTTCTAGTTTAGTAGCCATATTATGTCACTTCAGGACAGATATGTCATATCACCTGTATCACATGCATATAATAACCGTGATATTTTTGTTATAGTCCGAAAATTCCCTATCTATGCATACATGGCATTGGGTTTTCCACTTACATAATTTACCAAAATACTACTGAGTCTTCTTATTAAAAGACTATTTTTTAGAACATGTACGCACCTTGCTGAACTATAGCCCACATACACATGTGAGGTGCATAATATTTAGCCCACATACATACAGGAGATGCATGCTAGTTAGCCCACGTTTACCTCCAAAAAATTGAAAAAATATAAAATTGTAAGGAATTTGGTGAAGTTTATGGGTTATCGAGGGTTTCCCAACCATTTTACCCATTGTATCCCATCCCCAAACCGAATAACCGTACTTTTATCATATAAAAATAGGTCTTGGGGTCCCATTTACAACAATAAGAAAGAGAACAAGTAAACTCTACCAAAATCCCTTCCCCTTCTTAGCCCAAGTTTTGCATCCCTTTATGATATTTGGCATCAACATTCCCCTCCATCCCTTTCTCCTTATACAACCCTTTCCCTTTCCCCAAGATATTAGTTGGTTGTGAGAGGTAAGCATGAGAATGATGCACTTGGAGCCATGATAGAGGAGCTCGTACCTAGTTCGTGGAGTGTTTGCCGAAGAAGGTTGTAATCTTTTTTATCTTCATATTGAATACAAGGGTTATTTCTTGTCCCAATACATTGTGTCTTTATGCTTTTATTGATTAATGCATCTATGTCTATATCTGAATATTGAAAGTGATAAGTAGAGATTGTATATGTTGTAGCATTGTTTTTCTAATTTTGTGCAAGTCATCTTTGTGGAGGAGACCCGCAATCTAGGAAGCTACAAAGGAAAAAGAGGTCGATACAAGCCTTAAGGACCAAAGGTGCACCTACTAACCTTATTTCCTCTCTCTTGTATTTCAATTTAGATAGTTTTGGGGTAGCTTAGGAATAGAACTATATTTTAAGGGAAGTCAATGCTCTTCCTATACCTCGACCCAGTATAGGGGGATTTTCCCCGCTATCAGAATTGGTGACTCCACTCGGGAGTCTCTCTAGGGTCTTAGTGGGATATTTTAGTTTAAATTGGTTTTTTCAGTTTCTTTTTTTATTTTTCTAGGTTTATTGAGTCTGTTTAGGGTCTCTGGTCACCTTTCAGGTGCCTACCAACCTTCCCTTCCCAATCAGTTTGTCAAGACTTTATTTTCTTTCTGAATTTTTCCAAAGGTGTATGTTCCCTACTTCTATTCATCATGCATACATATGTTGTATGCACAGTATACATCCTGCATACATATGTAGGTTTCACAATGCACAACCTGTGTCTCTATGATTTAGAAGTTTTAAAAAAAATATCTTTCCTCTTTCCTGACAGAAGTCAACCTATAAGTGTTAGATCCTCCTTCTGATTTGTAAGAGTCCATGTGTTCAAGTGGTGGTTTAGGGTATGTATGAGTCTTGGGTTTTATCTTTTCTTTATCCAGTTTATGATTTGAAAAACAAAAAAAAACTTTTACTTTTGTTTTCTTGTTCAAGCATTTCGAAAAATAAAAAATATATTACTTTCAGTTATGCATTTAGTTTGGTAATTGTAGCGTAGGTTGTCGTTTTGCAAAAGAAAAGAATTTTTTTTCAAGGTTCCTTCTTAACTTTTTCCTAAAATTTTAGTAACTTTTGAATTATAAAACAGATGTTTCTTTTAGGGAACCTTTAATTATAGGATTTTGGAATATGTTTTTGAGAAGTTTGCATTGGCAATGATTTACAAGCCATTTCTGTAAATTTGAAGAATCTAGTTTGTTTTTTCATAAACTCTCTAAAGTATTTCTTCTCTTTCATATCATTCAAATGCCACAATTTGCATGTCCATATCCTTCTGAGTAAGGCAAGCCCATAAAATCAACTATTAAACTTAAAATCAATTAGACCTTTTTTTTAGGGTTCACCAACTAGTCTAGGCTCTAGGGCCTTGAATTAGGTGTGGAGAGGAAAATCTTCAAGGATGTCTAAACAAACATAGGAGTCTGTGATAGGGAGTGTCAAAAGTATAGTGTCGTAAGAGTCATTTGATACCTTGCTCTAAAACAGGGGATAAACATAAGGTCGTTTAAGGAAAGGTAGAGGAGATAACCCCTCCAAAACTGGACCGAGCGTAGTGGGGATTGTATATTGAGGGTCATTCTTGGGAATTGCACCAATCACATTTGACTACGAAGCCTCATGGATGTCGAATCCATTCAAGATCCTTATTTCTCTTTCAGACCAATTTCCTTTGGTACCCTCAAAGGGCTTCAAAATTTGTTATCGTGCTCATTACAATCATCTCGACTATCGATTATACCCTCCTAGTGACTGATTGGGAGTTGGAAACCTAGTTTCCTATCTTTATGGACTTACACGAGTGACTACAGGGGTATATTGTGGTACCTAGGGAATTTGTTGGATCGTTCTTTGTAGATTATACTCGGAGGGTGTTTCCTTGTTTGAGTTACAATTCCATTGGTAATTTTCTCTAGTGTCGAATGGCGTAACTGTTCTTCCTACTAGTTAGTTGTCTGCTTGATTTTCCTTTAGGAAATTTTAGTTTGTGCTCTATCTTTCACGCTAGCTAAACCTTACAGTGTCAGTTGATCGTTTCACAAGGTGGAGGATCAACATCTCCACCATTTGCATAGGCTTCAAGGCCTGTCACTGGTTACTTTGGTTCCACCTCTGCCACTGTTGAGGCATGAGATAGATCAAGAGGGCTCATTCAAAGATAACGGGCCATAGGAAACTGTACCTGATCTAGCTCCAAGAGAATACTTTCCTTCACCAGAGGAATACATTGTTTCTAACCTCGAGACCAAAGGTTTTAGCCTAGAAAATCCTCTAATCATTGACTTATCGGTGTCTATTCTAATTCAGATAGTCCCTCTCGAGGTGACTTCACCTGAACGACAATTAGTTCGTTGAGAAGCGATGGAAGAAACTGGTTCTAATTCTTCAGGGATTCCTCATACTCCCATATTAGCTGCCATAGGAGGGGGTGTTGTACCTCCTCCCCCACCTCCACCTGTCAAGACTACGACTGTCCAAATGCCCACTACCCTAGATAGTGTCTCAATTCATTTGATGAATTTTGAAACTGTTCCCTCTATTCATAATGCATCGAGCACTCCCTTTTCATATGGGATGCCTAGTTTTGACTCTAGTTTGCTTTTCACATACTCTAATTTACAGGTTGTTGGTCTGGGGCAAGAGAAACCTAATTCTTACTTGTAAGGATCCACCGTGGGCACCAATGCCCCATTCAATGCCATTCCTTACGGTGGAGGTCACATTCCTCCTCCGTCCCCTTCACTCAGATGCACTTTCCATCATTCATCAGGCCTAATACGAACTATAGTTTGTTAAGTGGAGGGATCCTTGTACCTCAATCCTACACGAATCTAGTGGGATAAATTTCATTTTCTTTGTTCGATGCATTTGGAATTAACATTTTTTCTTCTTCGTCTTTCTCGACTGGGAGCAACCCCATATTTGGTCAACAAATTTGTACGCAAGGTTTCATTCCTTCGCAAGTAGATATGATAGGAGTTTATTCCTCGCAAGGTATTGGGAATCCTTGTCAGAGCTCATTTCCCTCGTAAGGTATTTCAATTGAGAGAAACCCCTCCCACACTCTTTGGAACCTCGAGCATGGTTCACTACCTATTCTAGGGGGGTCAGTTGGGGGCATCCCCAACCGAGGTCCTTGGAACATGGTACACAAATAAATCCCTGCACAATCCATGTCATCTAAATTCAAAAATCAATTGATGATGTAACATAAAATGCAAGTACTTTTCGCTAGACAGGGCCACCATGGTATCTACCAAAACCATGACCAACAGTCAATTTTTTCCTAGAAACCTGGTGCCAGCCAAAATTTAGGCCCCTCTTTTCATGTAAATATGCCACAACTGAGACTACCTTTTCTAACAACTCTGCATTTGCCAGAATTGTCAAGACTTTTAAACAAATTGATCTATCATGATCCGCATTGGCCCCCCATGCTGACTAATTTTCCCTTTGACATACCTAAGTTTGAAGGAAACTTGGTGAATATCCAGGTGATCACGTGACGACTTTTCACTTATGGTGCTCATCCAACTTGTTAAAGGATGATTGTTTTAGGTTGTTCTTATTTCAACGCACTCTTATAGGAAGTGTAGTGAAATGGTATTTCGAGCTCGACAAATTGAAGTATGCTTACTTTAATGACCTGGCTATGGTTTTATTGAACCATTTTCAGTTTCCATTAAGATACAATTTCAGCTCCGAGTTGTTGGCCAACTTTTAGAAGAAACAAGCTGACCATATATCAGATCACATCCGATATTGGTGGTGACAAAATATTTTGATCAAATTCAAGGTCCCTCCTGCATTTGTTCTCGAGTCGTTCTTAAATTGGTTGGTTCCTTGCATGTCCAAAGACATAGAAATGTCCGAGGTGTTTTTCGAAGAGGAGTCTATCATGATATCCCAACAATTGGAGCTGATTTACTCTCAGTCTAGTATGTTATATGAGATCTTACTTGATGTACCATGGTCAACTCTCGACAAATCCAAACAGAAGCCTAGGACTCATGCAAATGGAATAATAGGCTCAGCACAGAGAAATTCCATGGATCTGTTGTCTAACCAATTATTGCAGTTATCAATTCAACGGAATGTGGCTAGCCAAAATCCTAATTAGGCTACCCTCGTAACCAAAATGTCGGATGTACACAGTGTTCAATCGATAAATCCCAAGGGTAACCAACAAACTGAGGAAAAGAGGAAATAGAAAAATAAGAAGGGTAAGGGGGATAAGAAGGTTACAAACAATGTGGGAAAAAGACAAACTGAAAAGATAAAGGTGAATTTTCCTTGTAAGCTTTTCATGGATGACCATTTGACTCATCAATGCCCTCGTCTTGAGGAATCCTAGAAGATATTGGCACAACAACAGTCTACCATGTTGACAAACCATTTTCCACAAGGGAAAAATATGGCTCAAGCTTCCTCATCAATTTCAATCAAACAAAAATTTTAAACCATTACCCACATATTTCCAATTTTAGTTATCCATTTTCTTATCTATTACATATAGTAACTCAGATCCCACAAGTATGCGATCCCTTCTCATAATTGTTTAGATTTTTTCAACAACAGACATCGACCTTCCTTATGGACTTACTTTTCTCCCATATCCAAGACCATCTTCCTGTAAATATATACCTTCACAAAACCAAACATATTGTTATCATTCCATGCACATTATATTTTCATTCCACATTTACAGTGGCTCACAAACAATTTTCAAAATTTTGCATACTAACAATTGCATCACTTTTGATCACTAATCATATTACACAAAAGGAAATTATTATTCCTTACACATGCCTTATTTCAGTATACCATATTTCTATAATGCCTTCGATCTGCATAATAATTCAACCAATGTGCCATTTTCCATGGCCACATTTACACACAATGCACCCCACCATGTGTAAATGTGTTGAACCTACACAGAATATATCTAGCTAGAAAATGACATACATATCTCAAATAATGCGCACTAGATGAGAAGATATTTTTCCATAGTGG
>JZKD02S1653344.1:126922-147503 GCA_000966675.3 Picea glauca
CATTCTCATCATCTTTGACAAGTGGAAGAACAAAAGTGTTTGCATGCAGATGTTTAGGTACATGCGAGACACTTTCCTCGAATTGGACACTTTGCTTAATGATGACCCGATCTGAGGAAATATCAATGAGTCTGTATACCTTCAAACCATTTGGGTATCCAACAAATGTAAAATCCGTTCTCTGTGTATCAAGTGCTTTCCTCTTCTTAGAGGGAATCATGGCTTATGCATGTGAACCGAAAATATGGAAGTGGGTCACTTCCGGTTTGAGCCCGCTCCAAGCCTCATAGGGGGTCTTATCCTTGACAGATATATGGGGAGATTTGTTTTGGATGTAAGTTTCACAATTAAGTTCGTCAGCCCATAATCTCTATGGAAGTGAATTTACATGTAGCATGCAAGATGCCATCTCTTTTAGAGATCTATTTTTTTCAGTCAACAACTTTGTTTTGCTGCAGAGTATAAGGAACCGTGTGCTGCAATTGAATCCCAGCCTCATGAAAAAGATTTTTTATCTCATGGTTGACATACTCTCCCCCATTATCTTTTCGGAGGACTTTGATTTTCTTTCCTAACTGTGTCTCAACAAGGGCTTGTAAATCTTTGAGGTGTTGAAAGACCTGTGATTTTTTCCTAAGAAAGGAAATCCATGTGAAGCGTGATAAATCATAAAAACAAAAATGAACATGTACCTTGATTTACTTATTTATGGATGTGGAAAAGGTCCCATGAGGTCAGTATGGATCAAATCTAAAAGAAATGAATCCTTCTAAGTCTTTCCTTTGTCGAATTTCTCTTGACGGTGTTTTCCAAGATCACATCCCTCACAAATTCCTTTGGAGAAGTGGATGTCAGATAGATCATAAACCATTCCCTACTTGCTAAGTTGTTGCATATATATAAAATTTAAATGCCCAAACCTTTTGTTCCATATCCTACTGCTTTCGTCAGCATGGGTAAGCAGTAATGTAGAATCTGGTTCAATAAATTCAGAAAATGTGTAGATTCTATATTGATGATTTACCTCACTAGTAGAAACCCTAGAATTGGTTTTCATGTCATAGATATCCACTGCATCAGGTGTGAATAGGAATCTCTTTCCAGTTTTGGAGTTTTTCATATGATATATGGAAAGAAGATTGACAAAAAGTTTGGGAACGTGTAGCATATTCTCAAATATTTCGTTTGTGAGTTCAATTATTCCTTTGTTAGTGACCTCGACTAGAGAGTTGTCCCCCATCATAATAGGAGGACCTATGCATGCTTCCAATGAAGAATATACTTCTTTTATGGATACCATGTGGTGTGATGCACTTGAATCTACGATCGAAGCATCGAGAAAGGAGTTTATGGAAATCAAAGCATGGCTAGAATTTCCTTTCTTGATATTCTAATCTTATGGCTTCTTCTTATTGGAACCCTAGGGGATGTGATCTCCAAGGTTTTTTTGTTAAATTATTTGGTCCATTTTATCTATCTTTTTCTACATACACGAAGATTCTTGATGGAATCCTTTATGGAAGTAACTGCATTTCTCCCCTTTTCTTCCCTTTCCACCTTTGGATCCGGAGGCATTGTTGAAGGGTTTTGAGTACCCTTCCTTTTTTGGATTTTCATGTTCTTTATTTTTTTATTTGTCTTTAGATTTATGATATTTATGAATTCTACCATATCACACAGTAAGTTCTTGTGCCTTTGGGCCTTTTATTTTTTTCATATTGATGAGCGTGTTCTGCTCTTGTGTTAGAGACTTAATAAAGGCCTCAAGAGAGGGAATCATCCAAGTGGCTCCAGAGGTGAGCCTAATTGAATTAAATGTAATAAAAACATTGAGTATTATGTACCAATTTTGGAGAGAATGGTAAGAACCATTTGTTACTCCTCCATATATTTATCAACCCCGCAAGCCTTGAGTTGCAACAACAAATCCTTATATTTGGTAAAGAAATATTGGAGATTGTCAAAGGATTTTGGATCCAAAGTGAGAAATTCCAACTAAAGCATGTGTCCCCTCATCTCATATTGTTTGCCAAAAATCCCTTCGATGGTGGTCCAGGTTTCATTGGGATTTTTATAGGAGGATATGTGAAAGAGGAGTTCAGGAGAAATGAGACTGGAAGTAGTTTCAAACGCTTCATCCATTCGATTTGGATACTTAGATTTTTCTATGGATGATGTTGGTTTGGTTTATGTGTTCATGGTTAACCTATATAATCCTCTTCCTCTAAGATTAATTATCATCTTATCATTCCATGCAAAGATATAGTACGGTGTAAGAATGAATTCTTTTGGAAATTCCATTTTTCCATTGTCTTCAATATTCAGTGCCTACAAAAATAATTTTGTTGTGTAATTTCCCTAGAAATCCATCGGCCATGATACCATGTAAATGTTTTGAACCTGCATAGAATAGATCTATATAGAAAATGACATACACATTTTTCAAATAAGATATGAGAAAACAGAAGAAGAAGAGAAAGAATGGAAGAATTATCATTAACCAAATGAATGAATGATAATCTATGCATGATATACTCTATATAACCAAACTAATTCAAACTGGAGGAGAATCCAATGTGGCATAGTGGTGTTATAGAATGATCTGGACACACACCAGCAGTTACAGGAGTAAACTTCCACCTAGTCTAGTCTCTCAAGAAGTTATGGAAGTGAACTTCCACCTAGTCTGAGTTAACTAGTCTCTCAGTCTTCAGTTAACTGACTGAAGCAAAGTGAAGTGAGGAGAAGATTAGAGAATCATGAGAAATGCGCTAGTACAGTGATGATCCCAAGGAAAATGCACATTATTTGGTGATGATTCCAATGCTACAAGGTGATAATCCCAATGTGGCATCTAGACTCCACTCAACTGATCAAACTGAAGTGTGAACTAAAGAGAATATCCTCCTAGAGGAATATTCTCCCTAAACTATAGGAGACTGAATAATGACTAATAAACATAGGAAAAGCCTTAGGAAAAATAAATCTTACGTGTGTGTGAAGCATCTCCAACACCATGGTGAGTTGGAACTCAACCAACCTCTCTCCACATGGCTTCTTTATCAGTAATTGTTTATATAACAGTTTTATACCCCTTATTTTATTTGGTTATTAACTCATAGAAAAATCATTCCTACATATTTTTATGTCATATGAATGCATTCTACAATTAAATAACTTTCATAAATCTCATGGGCCTTTTACCATACCAAATGGTAAATCTTTCCAATGAAAGCATTCAAAACACATAATAAAATCACTTTAAATGTTAAATTCAGGCGAAGGAAATTCTTACCTAAATTCCCTTAAACATAATACATCAAATTCATACCTACATAGCTACCATTTAATTGGTTTGAGGCTACCTGATTAGTTTGTACTAGTAGGATATGTCATCCCTGCTTCACCAACCTCTTATCCAACATTTCACCTCCTGGTTGCTCCTTCATATGAATGGATTCCATATGAAGCACCCTCAAAAATTTCATCCATGCAGTAGCTTCCAATTTCTTGGCACAAAATCCATCATTAACAACTTTAACATTCACATAAATAACAATAGACTAATCCTAGTTTGCAACATGTTAAATGTACTCTTAAACAACTTCATGTCTACTAACGCATATCTATTTGTACTAAGAAATGCATCCCTAGAATGACCATGATTTCATATGATTCTCAACTTAGTGTTTTATATATGGTTGTCCAATGTCCATATCATAACAATTTTCATCACTTCTTTCATTATGTACAACTCCCTTTTTGTTCCTGGTTGTCCTGAATTCTACTAGATTCTTGTCATCCTTCCTTGAAGTCTTATTGCATATTTATTTTTACAGTAACTCTACAAAAAATGCATTTCATGAGTCTTCATCATTTCACTTCTTATGCTTCTTATTCTTGTACCATGCTTCCACTTCACTACTCTGATAACAAGAAGGTGCAGGTACTACTCCTAAAATATCTAATTGACCTCTAGAGATGATGCACCTACAAGCCACAAGAGTCCTTCCCCAATTTTTCGAGAACAAGGTTATACCTATATAAAAAATATAGGTGGATAGATGTATTATCCTCCTCATAATATTTCTAATGATTATTTATGTGCCTCAATATGATTTCTGAGCTAAAATTTATGTCTTCTCGAAAAGTCACTTTCACCCCGTTTATACACTTTCTCCAGTAGTGAAATTTTACTAGAAGGTAAACTTCTATCAATTGTAGTAGACAATGCATGAATATAAAATAAAAAATTTATATTATGTAGAAATAATAATCATAGTGGTGAACACACATCAACTTTCATATTCTCCATGAGTCACTCCAATAAGATTCTGCAACAATATGGAATATGCAACCTTGTCCTTTTTACAAAAAAAAATTCCCATTTTCCTTTCTTTTCTCAAACCACCCTTATTAATAATCACTTTATTACCAATTATGATTTCATAATCCATTTCCTCTCTTCAAGACCTTTCTCATGACTATTCATTTACTTAATTCCAAGCTCGAAGTAAGACATTATGCCCTTTTGAAGTTTTATAGGCAATTTCCTTCTACAGAGGTCCTCATGTCTAACGTGGACTACACCTAGAGCCATTCCATGTGGCATGATGATGTAGTTTTTATGTGGCATTTTTGGCTGACATGGGATTATCCATCGGTCCATTGTGTTGGGTAGGTTTTATATTCTTTTCCTGTGTGGTGGGGGGCACATCAGATTTGATGATGGCATCTGACGATCCCATCACATGTCTCTCTCTGTGGGTGTGTGCACCAGACAGTTTTATATGGGGGGGGAGGAGTTCCCCCCTGGTTACATGGAGCTGACAAGATTTGGCGTAGTGCCACGAAAAAAGAAATTGGGAGGTTTTTTCTATTTTAGCATTTTTTTATTTTTAGTGTTTTTCTAAATTAATCACCAATTAAGGGATTGGCATTTTGGTAGATACATAATACCTAAAATATTGTGTATATATTGTATTTCGAATAGTGAAATTAATACAATGAAGAGTTGAGAGGTGTGGCGCCAAGGAAGACTGGTTTTCTCTCGATTAAGGGTTTCCAACGTAAATCTCTATGTACCATGTGTATGAGTAATTGATTACTTTATGTTTTTCTTAGAATATGTATGCATTTATTTACCTCACAGGTTTAAAAACTACATGTGGTAACAAAGAACAGTTTTGGCTTCAGGGGATGCCTTTTTTGTTGATCGTTTCGCTCAATATTGATAGATCAAGTTTATCTTGGATCTGCAATAAACCTGGGTTCAGTGGGAGCTTTGCAGTGGTGATTTGTGTGTTGAAAGAGAATGGAGAGTAGTTCTAGAATTGAGATTGAGAATTTCAATGGTAAATTTTTTTATCTATGCAAGATCAATATGGAGGACTTTCTTGTAGACAAAGAAAAATGGTTTTTAGTGGATAATGGAACACGACCTACCGGTACACATCCTACTAGTACACAAACTAATGGTACACAAACTACTAGTACTCAATCTAATGTTATGTCACAAGAAGATTGAGAGAAGCTAGATAGAAGAGCAAGGAGTATGATTTGAATCTACCTGGCTAAGTCAATGTTATTGAATGTATCAGGAGAATCTATAACCAAGGAACTATGGGAAACATTGGGGAATTTGTATCAGTCAAAGTTCCTGGTAAACAAATTGTTTCTTCGAAAGAATCTATATCATATTAAGATGGAAGATGGTGATTTTGTGACAAAGCGTCTAAATTCCTTCAATACTCTAGTAAGTCATCTTGGATATGTTAATATTACAATTATACAACAAGATAAGTGTATTACTTTGTTATGTTATTTTCCAAACTCCTAGGATAATATGGTTGTAGAATTGGTATTACTACTCAATATGAATTGAAGTATGAGGATGTGGTTTCATCCTTGTTATCAGAAGAGATGAGGTATAAAATAATGGATAGTCATAACACATATGATTTATCTGTAATAGGTCATCCCCAAGATAGGAATACAAACAAGTCCTTGGGGGGATATCTAAATATAAAGGTATATCTAAATCCCCAGGAAAATCTTTGACATGTTGGAAATATCTTAAAATTGGGCATTACAAGAAAGATTGTAGGTCTAAGAAAGTTGATAAAGAAAAGGGATCTGATGGCTCCTATTCCATAGAGGATAAATCCTCCATATAATAAGTTTGTGATTCTTACCTAGAATCTACATGTACACATGCAGATTGTGTTGTATGATTGATCAACTTAGGTGAACCATTTCATTTGACTCCTCGCAAGGAGTGGTTCGATGAATATGAAAAGTATGATGGTGGTGATGTATTCCTAGGATATGACTCGAAAACCAAAATCATGGGACGTGGAAGGGTTAAGTTGTTGCTAAAAGATGGAAGGATTAGAACTCTCCATGGATTTATACACATTCCACATCTAGCTAGGAGTCTAATATTTGTAAGTAAGTTGGATGATGAAAGTGTGGATACTTTATTGGGAAAGGGAACTTACAATATTTTCAGATGAGCAATGGTGTTGATGAGGAGAGATTGGTGTGGAACTCTGTACAAGTTGTTGGGAACCACTTTTACTGGTGGGTGTAACAAATATGAGCGGAAAAATAAACAAGACAAAATCCATACTATACCTAAAAAGATCACCATGCTATGGCATCAAAGACTGGGACATATTGGAGAAAAGGGTCTTCGAACACTACACGGTAAAGGTATGGTTGAAGGCATCTCTAATTTCACCCTAAATTTTGATTTATGTGAACATTACATATATGGTAAAAAAAATTGAGTAAGATTCACATCTAGTGCTACAAGAGAAAATGAGATCTTAGAGTTGATACATGATGATGTGTTTGGACCTGTGCCTATTCCATCACTGGGTAAATTTGTGTATCATGTTTCATTCATAGATGATTTCTCAAGGAACACATGGATTTATTTTCTTAGGAATAAGTTTGAGGTATTTGATAAATTAAAAGTGTTTAAGGCTCTGGTCTAAAATTAGATAGAGAAGTAAATAAAGGTGTTGAGGACAGATAATGGTGGAGAATTATGTGGGAATGAATTCAAAGAGTTATGTAAGAAGTGTGCTATAGAAAGGAAAAATATTACTCCATACACACCTCAACATAATGGGGTTGTAGAAAGGATAGACATGATGTTGATGGAAAAAGCAAGGAGCATGCTCAGTGGTGCTGACTTGGACATGAATTTTGGGAAGAGGTAGTGGGTACTTCATGTTACCTAGTAAATAGATCACCCTCATCAGCGTTGGTGGAAAAAACTTTGCATGAGGTATGGAATTGTAAAAACCCCTCTCTTGAAAATATCAGAGTGTTTGGTTTTGATGCTAATGTACATGTTCCAAAGGAAAATAGGAGTAAGCTAGATAATAAATCTAAAAAGTGTATCTTTATTGGTTATAAATATGCTATGAAAGTTTATAATATTTGGAACTAAGAAACTAAGAAGATTGTTTATAGTCGGGATGTTGTTTTCAGAGGTTAAAGATGTTCCCAAATTGGAATTCCTACCAAGGAAATAAGAACCCGAGAAAATAGAGTTTGAATTGGATGATGTGAAATATGAATCAACAGAAGAAGATGAATCAAAAGAAGAAGAACCTCATACTCCATTATCGAGGATATCAATGAGGGAAAGAAGGAAACTAGAAAGTTATAGTCCACTAGATTTTCATGCTAATTTCTCTTTATCTATTACTGATGATGATCCCAAGACTATCTAGGAAGCAGTGAATTCAGAGAATAGTAAACTATGGAAGAAGGTCATGGTTGAAGAGATGGATTCCTTGGATAATAATGAGGCATGTGATCTAGTTGAGTTGCCAATTGGAAGAAATGCCATTGGCAGCAAATGGGTGTTTAAGAATAAGTTCAATTAAGAAGGAAAATTGGAGAAATACAAAGATCGGTTAGTAGAAAAAGATTATTCTCATATGAATGTGAAGACAACATTCCTACATAGGGATCTAGAAGAATAAATATACATGAAGAATCTAGAAGGACTTGTAGTGAAGGGAAAGAAAGAGCTAGTGTGAAAGATAAAGAAGTCACTATATGGTCTGAAGCAATCACCAAGGGTGTGGTACCAAAATTTTGACACATACATTCTTGGACTGGGATTTGTGAGAAGTAGGGTTGATCATTGTGTATATTCCAAGCAGGTTGGTAATAACTTCATTTATTTAGTGTTGTATGTCGATGACATGTTGTTGGTATGAACTAACATGGATGTTATCAAGGAGGTGAAATCACATTTATCCTCCAAATTTGACATGAATGATCTCGATGTTGCTAAATTTATTATGGGAATGGAAATTAAAAGAGATCGTGCAAATATTAATTTCTAGTTGAATCTAATAAAACATGTTGAGACAATATTGCAGAGGTTTAATATGTAGGAAATTAAATTGGTCAAGGTTCCTATTCATATAGGTGTAAAGCTATCTGCATATCAGTTCCCCAAGACATAAGAAGACGAAGATGAAATGTCTCATGTTCCATATGCTAGTGCAGTTGGCAGTTTGATGTATGCAATGGTATGTACTAGACCATACATTGCACATGCAATGGGAGTTTTGAGTAGGTATATGTCAAAACCAAGGAAGGAAATCGCACAATAGTAAAGAGGGTTTTCAGGTATTTATGTGGCACTTATAGCTATGGATTGTGATACCAAGGAAGACTGGGATTAGATATAGTGTTGGACATACAAGGGTGTGTTGATGTAGACTAGGTTGTAGAAATGGATTGCAAGATATCTACAAGTGGGTATGTGTTTAATCTATTTGGAGAAGCAATCAATTGGATGAGAAAAATGCAGGTTGTAGTGGCACTCTCAACTACATAAGATGAATACATGGAAGCCACTCATGCATGCAAGGAAGTGATATGGTTATAAATATTTGTTTTAGGTATTGGGTTGGTACAACAAGAAGTAAGGTTAGATTGTGAAAGTCATAGTGAAATCTTCCTGGAAAAGAACCCAACTTATCATTCAAAGACAAAATATATTGATGTTTAGTATCACTTTGTGAGAGACATGGCTGAACACAAGAAGGTATTACTAGAGAAGGTTGACACTTTGAAGAATGTTGCAGATTCATTGACAAATTCAATGATCTTTGAGAATTTCTCTTGGTGTAGAGAAATAATGGGCATTGTTGCACTAGATTGTTGACTATGTATTCTCGGGTAGTTTTTATATTATTTACATGTGTATTTGGGGGCACGCCAGATTTGAAGATCCCATCACATTTCACTCTTTATGGGTGTGTGCACCGATATCTTTCCTAGGGGGTCCATGGGGTGGCAGGAGTTCCCCCCTGGTTACTCAAATCATTCGAGGTAATGCCCTGAATTATTTTGGGGGGCAGGTTTTTTCTATTTTTAGCGGTTTTCTAAATTAATATAAAATTAATGGATTAGGTTTTTGGTAGGTGAGGAATACTTAAAATATTATGTACATATTATATTATGAATGGTGAAATTAATACAATGAAGAGTTGAGAGGTGTAGCACCAAGGAAGCTTGGTTTTCTCACGGTTAATGGTTTCTAGAGTAAATATTTGTGTACTATGTGTATGAGCCATTTATTATGTTATGATTTTCATAGAATATGTATGAATTTATTTACTTCACGGTCTTAAAACTTACACACTAGTCACCAAGGACTACCTCCCCTTATCCTTTCCTTTAAATGCCTCTAGTGTCGATCTAGTCCACCGATCCACTTGTTACCACACAGAATCTAATATCCAACTCCTATGGTCTGAAACCAGCCTAATCCACCAGGACACCATCCCATTGGATGCTAACATCCTGTGTGATTCCACACAATCCTTTTATTAGACAATAATCCATTCCATACCACTGAGCCACTAGTAACCAACCTCCGTACTCACACCTCAATTCGGTTACCTGTCTGTAGAACCCGGTGCAGTTCAATGGTCCACTGAACCGGTCCACCATGAACTTGGAAAATATTCTATCCAAACCTTGATATCCCTACAAACAATGGTCCAATCCACCAAGCCACCACACACAACTTACACATAACGTCTATCAAACGTCTCTAGTTTGGTCCACTGACCTACTGAGGCAATGACCCACCGAGGAACAACCCCATGAGAGCACTAAGAAACCATACCACCAGAAGGTCCATGCAAATTCTATCTAGGAAGGGTTATATTATGCATGTCCAGTCCATCAGCCAACTCGACCAAAATTTTACATTATGCATGGGATCCACAAGGTTCCATGGCTTCCTTTTAATACACAAATAATATAAGGTTCCATTTTGATTAGTTCAGTCTATCACAAAGAAGGAAGAGATTGGTGGATGAACAATGAGTTCAAACTTTCAAGGATAAAGGGATGCAAACTCAATATTAAGTGAAATTTCTCCATAGTATCTTTTCTCTCAAAAGTTGAATTTTCTCCCACAGAGCTTTGATATGGCTCAATTTTTAGCACTTACATGGAACTAAAGGGTCGAGTCAAAGTGTTTCCAATATAAGAAAGGTCAAGGATCATGGATCTCATGACGTGACATGGATACTCGACATAATTTTTAATTTTGAGCACCAAACCCTATGTATGTGGGCTTTAGTGGAGAAACCTATGTATACGCTTGTTGTCTAACTGGTAGGGCGCATATATGTGGAAAAATGTGATTTTTTGGCTCTGGAAGGTACAAAAGGGGACTTCAATTCTACATAGGGAAATGGAAAGGCCATCCAAGCAATTTGCATGGGGTGAGGAAAAAATTGTTGTAACAGTCACGTTGAAGACAAGAAACTAACCGCTATGAGTCATGTTGGGGGCACGTGTCTCGTCAATGCGAGTCATATGAGTGATATCCAACCAAACACTACTAGTCATGTTGGGGGAATTGATTAAGTTGAGAAACCTACATGGATAGGAGGTAAGCCTAATTTCCCTTTTAATATTTGCAAGGGAGATCACCTTACTCATTTATTCCCTGGCCTTACAGAGGAACGAAGATTGTGGTCCCTATTTGCAAGCTCTTTCAATCCTGATTCTTGTAAGGTTTCCTCATAGTCTATTCAAACTTTGGTTGATGAAGTGGTCATGCTGATGCAATCCTTGGTTGATCCCACTCCTCTTTTGGGGGCTGATGTGCCTTCATACCATGTTGTCTTGCAGCCTATTCAGCCAGTGGTTGAGGAAGTGGTCCTGTCGATGAAATCTTCAACCTATCCCACTCTTCTCTCGAAGAGTGTCGAGTCTACCAAAGTGGTCACACTGATGCAATATTTGGTTGATCCCACTCTTCTAATGAGGAGTGATGTGTCTATCGACTATGTTCTTAGTATTTCCATTTCAATACTTCCATAAGAAGGGGGCATTCCTCTCACTTCGAGAAAACCGCCTCCAAGTCCTAGGATGGTTTCCTTTGATTGGAATAACCTTGTTGAGCCTCGCCTTCCTTCTTCTACACCTTTTCAAATAAGGTTTGAAGTTAATTAAAAAAACAATTACCGATGTATTGTAGATAAAGGAGCCTCCACAAGTATTTTATCCTCCTTGGCTTGGCAAGATTTGGGTGCTCCCAAGCTTGTGTCTACTTCACATGAGTTGTTGTCTTTTAACATAAGTCCTAGTGAATATTTTGGGATTCTTCCTCAGTTACCTATCTCGCTAGGTGGGAATACTATCATTGTCTATGTTATAGTAGTGCAAGGCCCATTAGATTTCAATATGTTTCTCGGGTGTGATTATGTATATTCTATGAACGTTGTCGTGTCTATGCTCTTTTGGGTGATGCATTTCCCTCACAATGGAAGCATTGTCCCTATTGACCAGCTGGAATCTGATAATCACCATCCTAATTCGACATTAGTTCAGGCTACCCCTTTATATGTTCCTAGTGTTCGTGTAGACTCTACCCACCACAGGTTAATTATGTGGTGTTTTATCCTCGATGTTCGATTTCTTCTGAGAAGGAATGTGTGAAATCATGCTTTCCTTCTCGAGACATGGTCTCAGGAATTGACCAGTCATTTTATTCAATGGGGGCATGAAAGCCCTTACTTCCCCCTCTTGTTCTGAGTGATCTCGAGTTTCCTTTTCAATATTATCTCACTGTTTGTAGATCCTCAAACCCTCGTGCTTATGATTCTTCACTGATAGACTCTGCCAGTCCTAGCTAGAATCTCCATCGTCATATGGAATATGGTCATTTATCTTTACCCTTTGGAAATTTCTACCCTCCTTGTTCACATCATTTATCAGATATTGAATTGCCTTCCAATGAGGTTGTCCTTGATGCCATGAATACAGTTTCTATATCATTGAAAGACTTACATCGTGGTTTGTTTTTTCTTCCATTTTGGGAGACTTTCCAGGTTGACTACCAAAGACACTCTTGGTTAGAGCCTAGAAGTAGGATCTACCTGAAATACTACCATGCATGATCCATAAGGATGTACGGTGCTTTGTACCATATTTTATAGTCCAGGTTTGTTGTTTTCAAGTTTTGTATTCAGTAGCACCTCTTATTTTCTAAATTTTTTATCTATATGGAATTTATTTAACTTTTTGGCCTTATATGAAGAATCTTGGAGACATTTTTCTTTGACATTTGTTCATCATATCGATCCGTTCTGATAGGCATTGACCTTGAAACTGCCATATAGGTTAGGTTTTTTCCTACTTGCATTTTTCCAGTAACCGTTTCCTAGTTCTTTTGGATTTAGGATTGACCCCATTGAATTGTGACACTGACCTTCCTTGTCGATAAGTGTGTCTTAATTTATGTGGTAGAGCCTTCCCTTCATGGGAATCCTAGTTAGAGCCCTTTTTTCCATTTGGTTCCCATGTTGAAGTACTGCATAGGCATGAGAGTCCCTTCTAGTCCCACCATGACTTTGTGTTGAAGCCTCCTCCTTCTTCTTCATCATTTTTT
Source organism: Picea glauca (assembly GCA_000966675.3). Taxonomy (NCBI): domain Eukaryota; kingdom Viridiplantae; phylum Streptophyta; class Pinopsida; order Pinales; family Pinaceae; genus Picea; species Picea glauca. The sequence goes on from JZKD02S1653344.1 coordinate 139,875, forward strand.
TGGCCTATACCCATGGGACTCCTCTAGAGCATGGTTTCTCTTCTTTAAAGTTCACTTAAACCATGAAAGAGATATATAATGAAAATTTATTTATCCTTTTCAACCTCATTCTAATTACTTAAGAAAAAGATCCCCCTAGAGTCTTCTTTAAGAACTTTCAGACTCTCTAAAATTGAAAAATATTGTCAATGGATCTTGTTTCCCTTCACGCTCGTCAAACTAAAATTTGAAGGCATATTTGTCCAGCGATATTTTATCCATTTTTTAGTCTAGATGGTTAATTTACGAATAAATTTGTGCCCTAGGAACTTTGGTTCGCTAGGAGATTATTCTTAGATGTGATTTTAACCCTTTTTCAGGCCTGAGGGACTAAGTTTTCGAAAATGTACCATTCTCCCTAGTTTTGGTTTATCTCTTTTTCAGGCCTTGGAAATTATCTAGGAAAAGGAACCCCATCGAAGTCCATAGTTAAGCTCCTTTCAGACTCCCTAAATATGAAAAGATCGTCGAGTGACCTTGTTCCTTTCACACTTGTTAATTGGTCTAGAAGGAATATCTATTTGGCATAAGTTTAACCCTTTTTCTAACCAATAGATTATCCAGAAAAAAAGTATAGCTCGGGAGACATGTCTCGCCAAGAGATTTATCCTAAGTTATATTTTACACTTTTTCGAGATAAGGGGACTAAAATTAGAAAAATGACATAATTCCATAGTTAATCTCTTTTCAAACTCCTTAAAATTGAAAGCATAGTCTAGTGATCATGTCTCTATCACACTTGTTAAAATGGTTTTGAAGAGATGCCCTTTTGGTATAAGTTTAACCCTTTTTCAAACCGACTGGACTAATAATTAAAAAGGAACACCCTCAAGTCTTATTTTAGTTTTTTTCATACTCTCTAAATGTGAAAAAAAAAAATTGGGACGACATATTTCCGCCGGGACGACATATTTCCAGGACCACATGATACTAGGTGGTTTTTCGGCACATGGTTTTTTTCCGATGGTTTTATATTTCTGGTTAAGGAGTTAGGGTTTTGGACTAATCCAGGTCATTGGGTTAGGGTTTTGGATGTCGTTGGCTCCTATATGTATATTGTATTGTAAACAATGTAACACAATGTATGAATATAATATATGCTAGTTTTCCCGGTTTGGTTTTCCAGGTGAAAAATATCTGTGTAATTTTTGTATTTGCCGTTGTATCTTTTTTGTTCTTTTCTGAATATTAGTTTGCAGTAGATATTGTACAAGGTTAGAATTTACACGAAACCTGCGGGGACAAAAAATCCATCCATGTTAAGGGTTGGTGTGGCTCAGGCCAGATGCGATTCCTGGGTGATTTTGATGGCTTATATGCCCCTAAATTGTAGTTACTCAACCAAAAGCTAGTCCCACAGGTCATGGACAAAATAGAAAACAAAAACAACAAAGGGAAAACCTCCCAAAGAATAAAATTTTCCCCCAAGGGATGTTCCCCTAGGGAAATGTGTGCTAACCTAAGGAAAGTTGAAACCTCCTGACGTACTAATTCCTCTAACATGACTAGGGGAAGCCCCAAAACCACTAGGAATATTTCATCTGAAAGGTAAAATAACACCGAACAAGATCGGGTCACTCATATGAATGGTGGAGGGGGAAGTAATTCCACCCCCCATGCTAAAACCAAGGCTCATCCCCCCACCATAAGAAGATCCAATCGTGGGCATCGGAATAGACGGGATAGGTGTAGAAATGCTCAATAAAATAATATATGGAAATTATGACATAGTCAGTGTCCCCCTAGATTGAGGAACCTATCAAAAAAGGCATAGACGGTGTAGGTCCAATGGAGATAAAGGGTGGTAATGTGGACATCACGGGGAAGCCCCCTATCCCACTTGAAGATGGGTTTGATGGTTCAATTGCACTGGAAGCAACACTTGGTCTGGACATGGTGGGAGGATGACTAAACAAAGAGAAAGGCTCACTAAAAATTTCCCTTACTTGGACAAGTATAGGGGCATTTGGATAAGTCAAAGGAGGATTAAAATTTGGTGGAGGATGTTCATCTACCACTTTTACCTCAACGAAACCAGTCTCATCAAACAAAATTTCAAGCCCTTCAAAGTCTTTTTCACCTATCTCATGATGCTTTAGAGGTGGTTGCACCTCCGTAATAGGCTCAAGTGCTCGTAGTCAATGGGATGGGCGTGGTATTTCAACAACGATGAATATAATAAGTGAAAATAAAAACACAATTAAACCTAAGGCCGAGCTAGACTCGGACTCATAAACCACACCCCTAATCAATATAGGCTAATAGCAACACACCGATTGGCTCAGGGGCCTTTTGAAAACCAACTCTTTGGGGGAGATGATGTCCCCAAAATATTATCTAGAGAAGGTATGAGGATCAATTATGGTGATCTATGTGAAACCATCTTGATCGATGCAAGTACCCTTTATTAAGGCGAGCACCCTCCAGGGGAAATGAGATCGTGAATGAACGTCTTCCCCAGGTACTACAGGCACATCGCACCTGCAGTCACCTTTGTGGCTACCTAGGAAATGTCACTAATACTACCACCTTACAATTAATGACCAAGCGAACAGTCGCAGGTCCTCCTGAAAAAAGAGCAGGGTAATTAAGCCCGAAGCTCTAAAGTTGTTATCCAACGAAACTCTCATATATGTATCAATTGAAGTGGTACCGCAAACACCAAAACAAAAAGAGTGGGGAAATCTCCCTACTTTCCCTGATCCAATCTCATTCTTAAAACTTGTGTTAGAGGAGGCTCCCAACACACTGGTTGCAAGAATGGATTTAACACTATAATGACTCCTAAGTTTCATTTTGTGTCCTTGGAGAGTTTACTATCCAATCCTAATCCAAGGCCCTAATCATATCTAATGTTGGTTCACTATAAAATAAAAATGTCTAATGAATTTTAGATTACATGTTTCTTTTATGGCTATTTCTTAAGTCCAAGGGTAGCGGATGAAACTTTTGTGATTTTTTTACTCTTGACCCAACCAAGCAATGCAAGGATGATAATGCAATCTCATTCACTTTGATGAACTCTAGTTATGGGAGGGAGAGAGACTTTTTTCTTTTCTTTGCAAACTTTTGAAGCACAACCTCACACAAACCAAGAAAACAACAACCAATTCAGATATGAAACCAAACAATGATCCTAACACACTCTTTCACTAATACTTCAAAAGCAATCAAGCATGCAACCACTTTTTTTCTTTTTTATATTTTAGTTGTTTTTTCTAATTAGAATGCAAAAGTTCATGATTTAAGCAAGAAATGCAAATGCAAAAGGAAAACCAACAACAATTAGGAAGCAAAGGGGTTGTAGGAAATTGGAAGTGATACCATACCAACCCACTCCAATTTATCCCCCGAGATCTCACCCAACACTCACCTAAGAGGGTATATCTAGTGATGAACAACAATTACACTAGGAAAAGTAATGAAGCTAGTAAAATATACAACTATATCTCTTCAGATCAGTTGGTTTCTATGCCCAACTTCACCGAAATTTTTAGACAAAGACTAAACCTATCCAAGAAATGGAAATCAAACCTCACAAATGCACTCAAACAACACTTGAAAACAAATTGTGTGGCCAAATGACTGAAACAAAGACAAGGAATATAACACAATAGACCACTGCAACACCCTTTTGATTAGAATACAAACCTAATCTCAGGGGAAAAGGTTTTTCTCTACAAATATGCATCTTTTACATATCATTGTGGGACATGGGCCGATCAACCAGTGAGGGGCCTCACGAGATGCCTATGATGCAACCAACGATGATAAAAAAAAAAAATGTTTTTTAGGAAGATGGATTTGTTCCATTTATTCCAGGTCAGTGTCAGATCTCTTAGTTATACTAGATCTAGGCTATGAAATAATCAATGGAATAAAATAAAAATGAAATGACAACCAACAAAGGAAAGGATTGGAAAAGAGGCTCAAATAAAATAAAAATGATTCCCTGGTATGGTCACTAGTTCTGTTATGGGACAAAATATCACAACAATACTATTGAATACACAACAAAATATCCCTAGGATCAACTTAGTAATCCTAGACAGAATAGAGTTTAGACTTCTATGGCTTCCCTAGATCTAGATTCAAACAAATTGATTCATCACTAACCTAAGGAGTGGTGGATATTGAATACATTTATATTTCATTTGTTCGTCATACATATTGGTTGTTGCAGACCTGAAACTCCATCTCCAAGCTCCACAACCTGCTTCCTGCACACAAAATATAAGAAATACATCTCTACCTCTCTACTTGGGATTAGAACCCTAGATATAATGTTCTTCTAATTAGATCTATTATGGAATGAATCAGATCTAAACATTCATGAACTCAACACAAATGACATGGAGGAAAACCATTGATCTATTAATAAAAAAGATAAATTACATCAAGCGTACCTTGGTGATGATGTCGTTCTCCCTTGAATCCTTGCTCCTTGGTTCTCCCTTCAACTTCTTGGTCAGGATAGGCTCACTGACTTTTGGTTGTGATGGATAGGATAAACACCTCTACAATTGAACAACATAAAAATACTTTTGAATTATCCTCCTTGTCGGAGACTTGCCTTTTTTCTATAGCTCTTTGGAGAAGGCTTGCGAGAGATTCTATATCTTCTAGAGACCACTAGAGACTTGAATGTTGTGAGTTCCTAGGCCCTTGACATGAATATACAACTCATCCTTCACCTATATCCTCATAACTCCCCCAATATAGAAGTTCAGGGGTCGTCTCTTATTGAACACCTATGTCACGATAGGGTCATTACTTGTTGTCCCCTATGTTTCCAACGATCACTTCCAATAACGGATCAAATATTAGGAAAAATGTGCATTTTTTCTTATATCCTCTTATGGATTCCCTTCTAGCCTGTAGGGTGGGAATTAATGCTATAATAGTTTTTTATGGGGTATAATTCCCTTTTTCGGGCATCAACAAAAGTCACCCAAGAGGGTTATGTCCTAAATGTTTTAGACTCATATCAAACATATATCTTTCGGTGATTGTCCCACTAATAACTGACATAGAAAAGGGAATTAAGGAGTGAGAAGGTGATATTATCACTATTGGAAAAATATTTAATAGAGTAATAACCCTCTAATAGATTTAACCATTTCTCCAAAGCATCTATGTTTATATGGCCGTCAAATAAAGGAATGTCAAAGTTAACTTATAACTTGAAGGGTGTCATACCTCCAAAATCATTTCCCATTGACGGTGTTTCTACCATTCTTGGTAGTTGCCAAAGATTTTGAACAAAATTTTCCATAATCCTACTCCTTTGTCATGCAAGGGCTTCCTTGAGTAACAACTTGATAGGATATCTTGCTCCATCATCTCTCTTTTATTTTTCCATGGGATAATTCTTAGGCCATTGAGAGTGGGCATCCCCAAGATAAATTAACTCAAGACTCAACTCCTTATACATTTACCTTGTTGAGGACATGCATAAAGAAATGATAAAGAGAATATTTATGTAATATCGGGGATCTTGATTATATAGAGAACAAATGAAGGTAGAAATATAAATGGACACATAAATAGATATATTACATAGATCCAAATAATATACTAAAATAGGAAGAAATTGTAAAATGAAAATCAATAGAAACTAGCCAGAATGGATGTTTCTTATATTTGAAGAGATATGTATTAGCTATGCTCATGCGCAAGAAGACATTACAAGAGGATAAAATTTCCCTTAACATGATGAATGATTTCCTAAAATGAAAAAACTATAAAGATCCAAAACCCTAACCCTAGGAAATGATGTGGAAAAAGGAGTGCAAACCCTACACAGGTTATATGTAGTGGAAACATTCCATAATTTATTCAATAAATGAGAATGAGGAATGATATTTACAATGAATGAGATATGATTATAAATATAGTCTATGGGATGCCTCTTTTCCTCTTTATGAAAAGGTGTATCTTTTTATTTATTTATTTATAATTTTTTACTATTATATTTCAGTATCCCTATATTATTTTTTAATACATAACATTGCCTTCGTCTTCCTGATTCATAGGTATTTGTTTTCAACCATGTTTATACCCCATGAAGACTTTACACCCCAAAATATTGTACACTCCTCATGTGGGGAGTGCAGGGGGAGGTTACCCCCCCTTCGGGGTTTGGGGGAAAGTTGGGATTCGGGGGTGAAGCCCCCAAAGGAAAAATTGCCATGTAAATCTATATTGTAATTTCATAGTAAATCTAGACCGTTCATTATAAGGTTGCAGATATCATGGTAAAAGATATGTTAGTTTTTTTTTCCCTAGAAGGAAACCCTCTTTTATGAAGGAATGTATTGCGAATATTGTATTCTAAGTGAGGAGACTGTGAGAGAAAGAAGAGGAAGTTACAACGGGTGTGTTGTAGGTTGTATCCCTTTAGTTTTTGGATAATAATAAAGGAAGGACCTTGCAATTTCTTTGATGGACATATCCCACATTGGGTGAACCACTTATATCTGTGTCTCTATTGTATTTTGTATCTTTTGTGTTTTATTTCCACATTTGTTTTATTTTATTGCTCTGTGTTCCTATTTTTCTAACGGTTATCAAAGCGAAAGGTAACTTGCATGAAAATAGGGTTTCTGGTTCAAGTGGGAGAAATGGAGGAAGATGGAAAGTTTAGGGTCGAAAAATTTAATAGCCAAAACTACCAGTTATGGAAGATGCAGATGGAAGATTATTTATATCAGAGGATATATTCCTACCATTAGTTGGAATAGCAAAGAAGTTGATGGCCATGAAGGAATAATAATAGGAGGTTATTGATAGAAAGGCACTAAGAACGATACGGCTAATCCTGGCAGCATCGGTGGATTTCAATATTTTGAAAGAAAAGACAACAAAGGAGCTAATGGACTCATTGGCTAAACTTTATGAAAAAAACTTGGCGTCCAATAAGGTATTTATAATGAAGAGATTATTTAATATGAAGATGTCAGAAGGTGGGTTTGTTGCATATCATTTAAATGAATTTAATACGGTTACTAATCAACCAAGTTCTGTAAAAGTAGAATTTTATGATGAGGCCAGGTCTCTTCTAATCTTATTCTCCTTGCCAGAAAGCTGGAATGGCTTGGTCATGGTTGTAAGTAACTATGTCTCTGGTGAAATCACTTTAAAATTTGATGATGTTGTTGGTGTTATCCTTAGCGAGGAAATGCGATGGAAAAGAACAGGTGAGACACCAGGTAATGCGTTAAAGATGGAGAAAATGGGAAGACAAAAGGATAGAGGAAAGGGCTCAAGAAACCACATGAATCCTAGGAAGGGCATATCCAAATCCAGACTGGGAAACATAGAGTGTTTGAATTGTGGGAAGAAAGTACATATGAATAAATATTTCAGAGCTCTAAACAAACAAAGAGATGGACAACAGGAGAAAATCAGTAAGAAAATGTAACAAGTGATGTGTTACAAGATGCTTTGATTCTTTCTGTAGATAATATATTTGTGTCTTAGGTAGTAAATTCAGGGGCTTCATTTCATGCCACACCCCATAGGAAACATTTTCTAGATTATGTTCAAGGTGATTTTGGACAGGTTCATTTGGGTGATGATGCACCATGC
>JZKD02S1653355.1:0-10581 GCA_000966675.3 Picea glauca
GCGTAAAGTTGCATTAATGTTGCATAAAGTTGCATGTTGCACAAAGGTGCGTAAAGTTGCATAGGTTTCATAAAGTTGCCCTAAATAAATCTTCTTGATCTTAATTTATTCAAGATCGAGGCTGGACCAACCCCTAGTATGTTGTTGCAGCAACTTACTAAGATAGAAATGAATGAGAATGAAACTGTCAGAGAGTTTAACACTAGATTTGAAAAGTTGCTTCAACAAATTCCTAGCAATATTTGCCCCGAAAGAGATCATCTTATTTTCCTTTATACCAAGGCCTTCCCAGGACATTGGTATGCTTTAAATGATAATAATGGCTATTTGGACACCATATGGGTACCATTCACAGGTTTTATGCATCATAGTTGGCTCTCAAGGCCTCTAAGAAGGAACTTAGAGCCATTATGAGGATACAGTTGCATTCATAAGTTGCATTAGGAGGATATAGGTCACACATTCATAAGTTGCATATAGTTGCACATACTAGTTGCATAAGTTGCATATAATTGCATAGTTGCATAAGTTGCATGTTGCATAAAGTTGCGTAAAGTTGCATAAGTTGCATTGTTGCATAAAGTTGCATGTTGCATAATGCTGCGTAAAGTTGCATAAAGTTGTGTAAAGCTGCGTAATATGCATTGTTGCATAAAGTTGCATGTTGCGTAAAGTTGCATAAGTTGCATTAATGTTGCATAAAGTTGCATGTTGCACAAGGGTGCGCAAAGTTGCATAAATTCCATAAAGTTGCCCTAAATAAATCTTCTTGATCTTAATTTATTCAAGACCGAGGCTAGATCAACCCCTACTATGTTGTTGCAGCAACTTACTGAGATATGAAGGAATGAGAATGAAACTGTCAGAGAGTTTAACACTAGATTTGAGAAGTTGCTTCAACGATTTCCTAACAATATTTGCCTCGAAAGAGATCATCTTATTTTCCTTTATACTGAGGCCTTCCTAGGACATTGGTATGCTTTAAATAATAATAATGGCTATTTGGACACCATTCACAGGTTTTATGCATCATAGTTGGCTCTCAAGGCCTCTAAGAAGGAACTTAGAGCCATTAGGAGGATATAGTTGCATTCATAAGTTGCATTAGGAGGATATAGGTCACACATTCATAAGTTGCATATAGTTACATATAGTTGCATAAGTCACATATACTAGTTGCATAAGTTGCGTATTAGAGTTATTTCTGCCACTCCAGTTAGAAAACCCATAAAGGGAACATGATCCAAAGAAATATAATGGAGAATATAGTATTTGCAAGATATGTGTGNGAAATCAATCTTAGACGCTTAATCCTAACCCTAACCTAGCCAATCCCCTAATGGAGTAATGTTTGTTTACAGACAAGTAAAGAAAACTTACGCCTAACCCTGTTTCTAAGTTTAAATAGCACCAATTTGAAACGCCCTTGAACTCACGTAGCAAAAGCGGTGGAAAATGATATCAGTGAAGGATATGCCACTTTTAAACCTCTACACATCAGTCTATGCCTAAAAAGACGGTTCAGAGATGAATCGACGATCGTCACTTCGGTGTTTAACGACTTATGGATTGAAATGCGTTGTTTTTGTGTGCATGGGTGATGAGTGAAGGATAAGAATTTGCCCTGCTATCTATGGACCCCTTACTTATCTTTTAGTTGATTGATTCATGGCTGAATGACCAGTATTTGTGTTTTCTAATGAGCAAGTACTTCTGTGGCTTGATTGTTTAAAACTTTGATTTATCTGTGTGTTTTAAATTTCTTGAACTTGTGTACATCTTTGGATTTTTTTTGATAAACTCTGCATTGTGGATAGATATTGTTGAGTGATGTTGACACGAGATTATGCAAACATTCATCGCAAACGCTCTAGGCATTCTCAAGAAGGAAGAACAATGACTCCTTCTTCAACTGGGACTCTGAGTGAGCACCAACAATCTCGTCCAAGGAGATTGTCAAGCGAGTCTGTAAATAGATCAACTATAGAACCTGCTTAAACTAGTGTTATGGATGCAACCTTTTTGGATAGGCTGCTCATCAAAACTCCTACACCTGAGAATGTAGGTAATAGCTCTAGACCAGAGAACATTTCTGGTAAGTTTCTTAAATTTTGTTTATTTTTGTTGAATTTTGTTGTATTTAAATTTATGTGTGGTTAAATCTTGAAGTTACTTTCAAATGTGTGTAGGCAATTAATTTAGAGCAAGGGGTGACAATGAGAGTGGTTGTCACGAAGATTCAAATGTCGGTGTAGAGGGAGAAGGTGGATGTAGGATGCCGCGTTATGAAGAAATAGAAGATTACATGCCAACATCCACCTATCCTTCAGAAGTTGGTGATGAACTTCCCTGGGAAGGGAATACAGAAGCAATGACGCTTGAGTGATGCTCAGGTGTCAAAAGGAGGTTGGAAAATGATTTGGCGGTCTTGGAAATTCCTTTGGAGAGCAAACAAAGTTTGCAAATTGTTTTGCATTCACTAGAAAACTTTATGGATTCATATCAGAAGATGGGGCCAACCACTGACAGTTTTGTCGATCTAATGAGGCGGCGAAAGTCAGAGGTGATGGGTCCTGATAAATGGGATACAGTAAAAANACGACTTATGGATTGAAATGCGTTGTTTTTGTGTGCATGGGTGATGAGTGAAGGATAAGAATTTGTCCTGCTGTCTATGGACCCCTTACTTATCTTTTAGTTGATTGATTCATGGTTGAATGATGTCAGTATTTGTGTTTTCTAATGAGCAAGTACTTTTGTGGCTTGATTGTTTAAAACTTCGATTTATCTCTGTGTTTTAAATTTCTTGAACTTGTGTACATCTTTGGATTTTTTTTGATAAACTCTGCATTATGGATAGATATTGTGGAGTGATGTCGACACGAGATTATGAAAACATTCCTCGCAAACGCTCTAGGAATTCTCAAGAAGGAAGAACAATGACTCCTTCTTCAACTGGGACTGCGAGTGAGCACCAACAATCTCGTCCAAGGAGATTGTCAGCCGAGTCTATAAATAGATCAACTGCAGAACCTGCTCAAACCAGTGTTATGGATGCATCCTTTTTGGATACGTTGCGCATCAACACTCCTACACCTGAGAATGTAGGGAATATCTCTGGACCAGAGAACATTTCTGGTAAGTTTTTTAAATTTTGTTTATTTTTGTTGAATTTTGTTGTATTTAAATTTATGTGCAGTTAAATCTTGAAGTCACTTTCATATGTCTGTGTAGGCAATCAATATAGAGCAAGGGGTGACAATGAGAGTGGTTTTCATGAAGATTCAAATGTCGGTGCAGAGGGAGAAGGTGGATGTAGGATGCCGCGTTATCAAGAAACCGAAGATTACACGCCAACATCCACCTATCTTTCAGAAGTTGGCAATGAACTTCCCTGGGAAGGGAATACAGAAGCAATGACGCTTGAGAAATGCTCAGGTGTCAAAAGGAGGTTGGAAAATGATTTGGCGGTCTTGGAACTTCCTTTGGAGAGCAAACAAAGTTTGAAAATTGTTTTGCATTCACTGGAAAACTTTATGGATGCATATCAGAAGATGGGGCCAACCACTGACAGTTTTGTCAATCTAATGAGGCGGCAAAATTCAAAGGTGATGGGTCCTGATAAATGGGATATGGTAAAAAATAGAGTTTCAAAGGAAGACGCCATATCTATGTTCAATTTCAAGGAAGGTCCAAAGCGGAAAATGTTGAAGGTGCAATATTTTAAGCACCCCCACATAGTTGAACATCTGTATAAAAGATTTTTGGCCGCATATGGGAAATTGTCGTGGAACGATGAGGTTCCACACTATTTTGCACGACATTTTTTTGCAGAGTTTTTCTTGCAGATGAAATCGGATTATACCAGTTTACCATCCAAATATTATGGTACTAGTAAAGGACGTACATATAATCGCAAAGGGGCATATCGAAGTGGAGCATTGTTGAGGCCTTCACAACCTTCACCGCCTCGCCCAAAAGGGACATTTGCATCACTTTCAGAGTTCCAGTCTACATCAGAAGTTGGCAAAGAGGCCAGGACTGCAATCGGGGAAAATTTGGAATCTATGTTTTATGGTGTTGATGTTGGCATGAAGCGTCAGCGAGTAGAGATCGATTCTCGTGCCACATTTGTTGATAAAATAGATGCAGACTTGGATGCAATGTCAACAGAAGAAGTTTTGGAGTATGCCAAATTTTGTCGGGATGGTTGGAAGAAGCTCATTCAGAATGATGACCNTGGTGAAGTTTTAGGATGTGAAATTTTTAGTATTATTAGGATAATTATCTAAGTATATGTGGTAGTAATTTTGGGTTCTTGGACACTATAATTTAGGAAATACAAGCCATGGATAGTAGGGTTGTTTAGTAGTCCTAAAATTGGTCTCAAACATGTGTTCTTGGTAGAAAGGTCATATCTAAAGCTCAGAAAGTCCAAATTGAGTGACACTAGCTCCTTTGGAAATAATACATACCATGGTATTTTAGGTAAAAAATTTAAAATCATATATGAAATATTGGACATGTGCAATTCCATATAAATTTGCTCCTTCGAAAGGGACAAGAATCAAAAAGTTTCGACAAATCCCGCTAGCGTGATTGGATTTTGAGGGTTTCATTCTATAAGGCAGCCAAGGTTCAAAACTCGTTGTAGTCAGGAGGAGACACCCAAAAAAAAACCGTCCATGTTAAGGGTTGTGTGGCCCAGGCCTGGTGCGATCCCAAGGTGATTTTGACGGCTTAGATGCCCCTGGGTCATGGTTTCCTAGAGCACAAGCTAGTCCCATAGGTAATGGACACACTAGCAAACAAAAATAATGAATCAACAAGTTTTAGGAAATTTACCATAAATTTCACTTGGCACATCAAATTTTTCTCAGACTACTGGAATTGTAGAGAATACATATCATAGTACTACAAGCCAAAATTTTAGACTCATAAGGGCTCAAATTTCATAAATACATCAAGAGAAAGGTCAACTAGCAAGACAATCTTCAAATCAAAGTTTTAAAAGGTATGTTAACTTAAAACTATTATAACTTTTGATTAGGATTTTGATTCAGGTGATCCAAAAGCTTTTGGAAAGAGAAAACATGGGATAATATAGTATAAAAAGTGTTACATCTATTATATATCATTATTGATAACATATTGAGGTTTTAAGTTGAGGGTTTGGGTTAGACCTCAATTAAGAAGAATTAGTAATACCTATGTTTCATTGAGATGAACATAAATATGACATCAATCCCATGGAATGGTTGAGGATGATAAAGAAAACTAATTTGAGTCCTCTTTTGGAAAGTATTATCAAGGAAGAAGATTGAATACTCATCAATATTCATGGAACAGAGCATCACAAATCCCTTATTAAATAGGATATTATCACAGACCAAAAACCACTACAAATTCGAGAAGTCACAACAACAATACATGGAATCAAAGGAAAGAACAAAAGAACAGTATGCAATAACCAGACATCAAGTCTTAAGATCAAAAGAATTGATTTTGGATGGATGGATTGTCATCAATGGAAAGAAGTGTTGAAATATTGTGTAACTGCAAAGAATATTCTTATCCCCTTTTGCGGATTGGTCAAATCCTAAATGTAATATGCAAAATAAGAAGTCAGCCCCCATGCAAATAAAGTGGTTCTAACTACCCAGAAAGAGAAGTCGGCCCTGCCAGTGAAGAGACACCTCCTTTCAGCGCTTGCCAGTTTGTATAAACAAAGGAAGCCAACGCCTCATTTGTTCACTCACTCAAATCACTCATCTAGTGCGCAAGTATTGAAGGAAGTTGCAGTTACCGATTGCCGGAAGAACGAAGAGAGAGAGGTGCATTGCTTGGGAGAGGATATTCTCTAGTGTTTGGTTTATTGTATTGGCATTGGATTAGCTATGGTTCTTTGATTATTTTCTGGTCTAGCATCATGGAAGTTTGTCTCTCATAGAGAGAGAGTTATTCAGGTATTGTACTTGGTTATTGAATCTATATTAAAGAAGTTTTGATGGGTTTTCTTCCCCTTGAGGGTTTCCTAGGATAAATGCTTGTGACTCTTGTGATTGTGTTTCTCTCGGTGATCCTATCTATGGTATGCTTATCTAGTAAATTGAAAAGAAACCTAATAATAGCTTAAACCTTAACATGGTTTCAGAGCTAAGATGAAGAGAGCATCTTTCACCGGATAAAGAAAATGTCATTGTTGTCGTACAAGAAAATTAGGGATTTTTATTGAAGAGGAATTTCAGCCCAAAGATCATCTAGAAAAGTGTGCCCTGGCCTAGGGAACTCATTGGCACCTTCAACGCACCTTTTCAGTGGATAGAACTCCCAGAAAGTATGAGGGTAGAAGACAGGCTGGAAGGATCTGGAAACTTTAGATCTTGGAAGCATAGGTTGCAGATGATTCTAGACGAGAATGATCTCCTAGAACACATTACAATGGGTGTATCAGAACCAAAGGAAGAAGAGAAAAAGACCAAGCATAAGAAGAATGAAAAGAAAGCAAAGATAATTGTGTCAAATTTAGTAAAGGATCACTTGATCCCTCATATATCCAAACTACAGACAACAAGGCAAATGTATGAAGCACTCATCAAGTTATATGAAAGCAAAGACATTAGCCGGAATCTTGCCTTAAGAAATCATCTTCGTAATATGAAGATGGAAAAATCAAAATTTGTCTCATCCTTTCTTATGAGAGTTTCTCATATTAGAGATCAGCTTGCAGCTATTGGAGATGTCATTAGCGACAAAGAGTTTGTAACCACAACCCTAAATGGATTTCCAACATTTTGGATTCCTTTTGTACAAGGAGTGTGTGCAAGAAGCAAGTTACCCAAGTTTGATAAGTTATGGGCAGATTGCACACACGAAGAATCTAGACTTGCAGACCAACATAAGAGATTCATTGTTGACGAAGAAGAGGCTCTTATAGTTCAAAAGAATAGAAGAAGTTCCTTCAGGAAGAACAATAAAGAAGCTAACTTCGTAAGAGTTCCAGATAAGAAGAAAGATGTTTCAAATATCAGATGCTACCACTGTCAAAAGTTGGGACACTTTTCCTGTGACTGTCCTCAAGGAAAAGGGAAAAGAAAGCATCAAGCACATGTGGCAGAGGAAGAGGAATATCCTCCCTCAAAGAAAGTTTTAGTATAAATTGAGGATTATGTACTTTAAGTTGAAGATAGTTTATCTGAAGAAAGATAGCAAATGGTGGATTCCGTGGAGCCTCCCCACACAAAAACAAAAGAGAAGTATTCATGTTTGTTTTTTAGTATCTTGTTTACTTTAATACTTTATCATTACAAGTTAGATTTTTGTGAGAATGTTAATTAACCTCATTTTATTTCAGTTTATATGCAGATTTATGAAGGAAGTATCAAGGAAGAGGATAAAGAAAGAGATAAAATATTTATTTCAGGTATGATCACTCATGAGAGTGACAAAGGTATGTGTTTAGCTATGATAGTAAGGGAAAATTTGCTAATTTCATAGCTAGAGTGAAAAAGAGTTCAAAAGTCTTATTCATGATTAGGGTTTCAGATGTGTACATGGTTGAACAAGTTTTTCTTAAGAAAAGATGTGTACTACTCCGATAGAAATCATGATATAGCTTTATTTGATTACTGCTTATTGTTACTGACTAATTGGCTAAGTGACATATCTTAGAAAGCATATTGTAAGTAAGTTTACGAGTCTCAAAAGAAAGAACTTATGCCTTGACTTGCAGAAATTAGACAGCATGAGAAGGACTTATGATATGGTGACAGGCAGTAAGAACCAAACAGTATTCAGTATTTATATAGGAGCAAGAGGCTCCTAAAGATGCAGAATAGAAATGTTCAAGATGAAGAGAACGATGGATACTCATATATAGTTGATGAGATGCAGGTAATTGCAGGTTGCTCCAGTACTGTTCTTATAAATTCAAAGGGAGCAAGTTGATCCAGTATGAAGTTAGAAAGAAAGAAACATTTAAACTCAAGAAGGCACCTAGGATATTATAGAAGAGACCTTTGTAGAGAAGGAATGAACAATCCCACAGGTAGACCTTCATAGAGAAGGAAAAGAGAAGAGACCTTCGTAGAGAAGGAGAAAGGAAGAGACCTTCATAGAGAAGGAAGAGACCTTCGTAGAGAAGGGGAATAATAAATTTGCCAAGTTTGGCTTCTGTCAAGTGTTGAGTTTAGGATACTCTAGGGACATGCTAGAATACCCTCGTAGAGAGGGGTGTGACCACCCTCGTAGAGAGGAGTGTGGATGTTTCTCCAAGGGGAAATGGGCAGATACTCTCCTCTGGCCAAGTATTGAGTAGCCTGGAACACAAACCTTAACCATGTGGAATGGTTAGTTGGCTCTTGAGGTTTGTGTCGTGATCCTGTGTGGATCATGGAAAGGGAGTCTAGTCTTGCCTAGGCTAGCATCTTAGCTTCCCTATTTTGTTAAATTAAATATTAGTTTATAATGGTCAATTAGAAATTAGACTTAGGCATTAATAAAGTCAAAGTGACTTTAGGTTAATTTATTTGCTTTTAGGTCATATTTTCACTTTATCCCACATTCATAAAGTGGTTTGACTCTACTTGATTGTAACCTCTATAAGAAAGCTATTTGCTCTCTTATTTCATTGATTGAATAAAAACATATAACCTTATTCAAGTTATCTTGGTTTCTGTGTGTGCTCGATTTTCGTTACATGGTATCAGAGCGAGGTTAGGGCCACGGATTCTGGGAGCGCGTGAAGACCTAGGGACTGTTGTCGGTAGTGACGGATCAAGGGATCGCCATCGTAGCACACACAAGGAGCCGAAAGGGTTTCGGATCAGCCGAATCCGGGTTCATTTGATTTTTCGGTTTTAAAAGCCGGATTGCAAGTATTTTTCCATTATTTATCTGCTAAGTTCAGTATTTTACGATCATCTATGGCTACATTGACCAACATCATGTTGGAAGGCAACCAAAAGTTCTCTGGGAAGAACTACAATACCTGGAAGCAACGCATGTTGGCTATTTTTGCGTACCGGTGCTTGTTAGATGTTGTTATGGGCACAAGTCCTCGTCCCACGGTTGCAAGTAAAGACCAGGACAAGTTTGATGGCCAAGACAGAGAGGCCGTGATGCTGATCAAATTGTCTGTGACAGATGAGATGCTACCTGAGGTTCATAATGGGAAGACTGCTACAGCGATCTGGAAACAGTTGAAAGAGACCCATGAGATTTCAGATAAGGGTCGGTGTTATTTTTAAAGAATATGTTGTTCTCGATCAAGATGAGTGAGGGTGCCTCTCTCCAAGAGCACTTAATCAAGATCAAGGACATTCAGGAGTAGTTCGAGGCCATTGGTCAGAAGATGGCAGAAGAGGACATGGTGGCGATCACGTTGAACATCTTGTCAGGGTCCTACGAGCACTTCATTGAGACCCTGAACATCACAGCTACAAACGTTGACCTTAAGTTTGGAGTGATATCCAATAAGCTCTTCCAGCAGGACAAGTGGAAGAAGCAGTTTTGGAGCAGCAGTGAGACAGAGGGTTCAGAGAAGGCCTTTGCAGCCAAAGCTAAAGGCAAAGTAAAATGGACAAGGAAACTTGGTCCAGGCAATGATGAGGATGCCCCCAAAATCCTGAAGACCATCACTTGTCATTACTGTGGCAAGACTGGCCATATGAAGAACATTGCAGAAAGCAGTTGGCAGATCAGAATCACAACCACAGAGGGTCTCAGCAGAAGGCCCATGTCACAGAGCACACGGAGGAGAAGGAGGCAACCTTCTATGCCTTTATGTCCTATACACAAGCAGATCAGTCCAAGTCATCTACTTGGTTTGTTGATTCAGACGCATCCAGGCATTTCACCAATCGGAAAGATTGGTTTACAGAGTTTACACCTAGTCCATCCAAAGACTCGGTGATCTTTGGTGGAGGCGAGGAGTATAATATAGTTAGCAAGGGGAATGTTTAGATTTCCTTCGGAGGAAATATGCTTATGTTTCTCAACGTCCACTATGTGCCAGGTATGGAGCTTAATCTGCTCTCAGTTAGTCAGATTATGAGGCACTCTCCTCACTTGGATGTCAACTTTAGCAATCACAAGTGCTATATCGTTGACAAGAATACCAAGAATATCGTTGCTCTTGGTGTGGAGGACCATGGTTTGTTCAAATTGGTGGATATTGGGCAGGGCAGAGAGCATGCACTGGCAACGAAGAGTGCATCGAACATCTGCACACTATGGCATCAAAGGTATGGGCACCTCAATTTTAACTACCTCTCTCAGTTGGCACGAGAGAAACTGGTAGATGGACTTCCAGACATTCAGCAGAAGATTCAGGGAGTTTGTGGAGCTTGTCAGGCAAGGAAGCAACATTGAGCGCCATTTGATGAAGGACAAGCTTGGAGAGTGCAGAGGGTCCTTCAGTTGGTTCATGCAGACGTATGTGGACCAATGAAGACGACATCAATCATCGGTGCCAGGTATTTCCTTCTGTTTGTTGATGATTTCAGTAGGAAAATGTGGGTGTATTTTTTGAAGTTGAAGTCTGATGTGTTTAAAGAATTTCAAAACTTTAAAGCATTAGTC
>JZKD02S1653355.1:22690-58814 GCA_000966675.3 Picea glauca
GTTGAGGGTTTCCGGTAAAGATCTCTGTGTATTCTGTGTATGAGCCATTGATTAATTTCTGTATTGCTTAAGAATATATATGCATTACTTTACTTCGCAGGTTTAAAACTTACAAGGTTGTCCTCACCTTGGCACACAGATTGTCTATTACAGATATCCACATCCTCGGGGATTCCAAAATTATTATTGATTGGCTAAATAATATTGGTTCTCTGTAGGTTATATCTATTGAATGTTGGAAAGACTGAATAAAGGAACTCATAAAACTATTTTCTGTCATCACCTTTGCCCATGTCTACAGAGAAGAAAATCAGGAGGCCGATTTATTATCCAAAAAGGCACTTTCTGAACAACGTGGAGCATTAGTGTACAATCAGTGGATTGATGGTTGTTAAATTTATATTGGCTAAATAATATTGGTTCTCTGCAGGTTATATCTATTGAATGTTGGAAAGACTGAATAAAGGAACTCATAAAACTATTTCCTGTCATCACCTTTGCCCATGTCTACAGAGAAGAAAATCAGGAGGCTGATTTATTATCCAAAAAGGCACTTTCTGAACAACGTGGAGCATTAGTGTACAATCAGTGGATTGATGGTTGTTAAATTTATAGCAGCTGCAAGAGCCATTCTCCGGGAGGATGGCAAAGACCCTAGCTGAGATCTAGGGCCCCCAAGTGCACCCTCGGGGTTTCTTGGTCTGGGACCAAGCAACTAAAGCTCCTAGACATGTCTAGGGCCCCTGGAAAAGTCTAGGGTAACCATGCCTGGGGCATGGTTTGATCCTTGGACCTGTACCTTGGTGGATAAGACCCCTTAGAGGGCCCCCAGTAGACGACTGGGGTTCTTGGTCTGATACCAAGCAGTAAAGACCCCTGAGAGGGCCCCCAGTATACGACTGGGGTTCTTGGTCGAGAACCAAACAGTTAAAGCCCCTAGATAAGCCTAGGGCCCCTGGACATAGTCCAGAGTACCCATCCCTGTGGCATGGGTTGATCCTTGGTCTTGGACCTTGGTGGATAAGACCCCAGAAAAAGTTCTGGGGCTACTTGATTCTCGATCAAGTATTTTGTTGGTGTATGACCTTCCTTGAAGAAGGACATGACCACATGAGGGATAAGTCCCATATGCAATGATGATAAAGTAATAAGATCACCATGAAAATGAATGAACGAGTATTGCCACCTTGTAAGCCCTCCTTAACACTCTCCTACCCTTGCTTGTGTGTTTTGGGGTTTTATGTTGTTTAGTCTTAAAGGGTTAATTAAAGTTTAAATTAAATGTTTATTATATCATGTTTAAATTATTTAATTTAAACATGTTATATTAATTATTTTAATTTAATTTATAGTTTTATTACCCTAGCCTAAACTATAAATTGAACCCCCTACCCCTCACATTACACACTTGTTATCTTATGCTATTGTTCTCCTAAAGTCTACGGTTCTATCTCCTTGTTGCGGCCCTATTCTGTTGGTATATTGTCTCCTTGTTGTGGCCCCATCTGTTGGTATAGTGTCCCCTTGTTGCGGTCTCTTCTACTTCTTGTTGTAGAGGTTGTATGTAGTGTTGTGGCTCCTTGTGGGGACTGTGAGGTGAGTACGACCCTCCTTCTATTGTTGTAGGGTTGTTGACTGTAGTGAGACCTCTCTTATTCTACTGTGGTAAGCCTGTGTGGAGTGCGACCCTCTCTCCATCTACTGTGTGTGGTTGGTTGATACAACCCTCTCTCCATCTCCTGTGTGAGTTGTCTGAGGTGCAGCCTCTACTTCTACTGTTGTCTGAGGTGCAGCCTCCTCTAATTTGCTGCTATGTGGAGTGTGACTTGTCCTATCCACTGTCGTGTGGGCTGACTATGATGCGGCCCCTTCAAATCATTGGTGTGATGTGATCTAGAGTGTCGCCCTCTCTTCTACTGTGAGGTGTCTATTGTTCCATCCAAAATATGACCTCCTTCCTTGCCTTTGGTTTTATTCAGTGAGGGTTTTGTTCACAGAAAATGATGTGTGAGGGCTTGTGTTCTTTACCTATTCTGTGTGTGAGGGTTTGACAGTGGAAAGTCTTTGTGGCCCTATCCTTTTGGTGGCAAGAAAGTTTCTTCATCTCTTGGCAAGAGATCCAACCTATATGGTGGATCTATGACCTGGACTTTGCCTAAGCATAATTACAAATGGTTATGCATCTCTTGTGGTGGCTGTGATTTCTTCAGAGGTAAGGTTTAAGGATAAGGTAAGCTATCTATTAACCACATTCAGATCTGAACCTTGTCTTGATTCTAGTCTGTTTGATCTATCTAGATTTGTGTTTCAGCATTGACAACTATTGGATCAAAACTGTATATTGAGTTTACCTTTCTGTTTCTACAGTTTGATTGATTGTTTAATGATCAGATTGTTTTGAGTTTAGATCTGTATATCTTTATTTAAGTTTGAGTTCAGATATGTACTACAGTCTTAATCTTTATCTATGTTATCAGATCTCTTAGATCTGTACAAGTTTAATTCCAGCATTGAAGATCAGATCTAATGTTTATTCTA
Organism: Picea glauca; assembly: GCA_000966675.3. Taxonomy (NCBI): domain Eukaryota; kingdom Viridiplantae; phylum Streptophyta; class Pinopsida; order Pinales; family Pinaceae; genus Picea; species Picea glauca. Next base: position 25,229 of record JZKD02S1653355.1, read on the forward strand.
GATCTATTCTAAACTATTTAGATTTGGGCACACTTGGGTGTTTTTTCTCCATTCAAGTAGTGTAGACTTGTTTTATGGATATAAGATCTAGTTAAAAATTAAAAGATACTTATGTTTTGCTTTACTACCCTAATTCTAACATGGTATCAGAGCTTAGGGTGTAAAAGAGCTCAAGACTTGCAGACTTGAGCCTGCAAAGATCCTCTTCTTAAAATTTGTTTTGCAGATCAGAAGTAAGGAATGACTTCCTTTGTAAATTTGAGAAGGAAACAAGGTTTAAATTTTGGTTAAGCTACAAGGTGAGCAAATACCTTCACTCTCCTTAGTAGTCCTAAAACCTCTTGTGAAGAAGTAATTGTTTATTGCTCTTTTATGCGTTGGAAAGGAACATGAAATTTTGTCATTTTTAACTATTAGAAAATGACCTGAACAGATTAAGAAAGTTCAATATCTCCAATTTTTAATTGTGCATTGGTAGTCAAATGATACCTGTCAGCCTCTTTCTACATGCTATAGCTGCAAGCATTAGAATTGGTTTAGAGACCTCTTCTAGCTTATAACCTTGTCAACAGAAAGACACTCCTTGGAATCTGTTTCTGCTTATTTAAATCTTTGTGTCACTTTCAGACTTTGAAAATTTTGGAAGTTGTAAACTTTGCCTCTATTTGGTAAGTAAGATCTGAATGACTGTGGCAAGATCTGCCTCTTTTTGGCAAATAAGATCTGAATGACTAGTTTCGCCTATGTTTAGCAAAGCTCGTTCATCACACCATGTTTTCTCTCTGCTGGAACTATCCCTATGACAAGAAGATATTCTTTACATTTTTATTTTTGATTGACATGAAAGACTATCTTGTTTATACACGTGTGAGATGCAAGTTTGGGTGCCAAAGAATACCTTTTTGATTTTTGGTGGAGTGACCAATGCGAATTGGGAGAGTTTCTGTGCTAGGAAAATCTAGAGGCTAGGGTCTATTATCTCTAGAATGGACACTTAGTAAATCCTCTAGTTTACCCGTGCTCATCTACTGATTTCCAAGACTTATTTTCTACTATTTGACTAAAAACTAAATGATAAACTCAGTTGAGAGAGGGTAAGAGTTAGTCAAAGGTCTGATACATGTAACCATCATCTTAAGATGATAAGTATTACTACTAATGCTTGGTAAGTGCTCTGCTTTCATTTGGTAAGCCTTTGGCAAAATACAATGGCTTTAACAGAACTACTGGTAAAGGATCTTTAAACTGTGTAACCTTACTAAATGACAACACCTTATGCACTTAATATGTTTTTGTACTACAAAGAGTACTCAAGCCTTAAAGTTAACCACAATACATGAGAGGTGGAAACTTGAAAACAACTTTGGTACTTGGCTTTGAAGAAAAACATGTGTGGGTAAACTTTTGTAAGAACATAATTTGTCATTACGGTTTTTGGCCTCATCCTTTGACGTATTGTTTTCTTATGGATGAATATACATAGGACAGTAGGATATTCTCTTAAGGATATTGAATTTCCTTGAACTAACAGATTTATTTCTGCATACACAGAAGAAGTCCTAGATAATTTGAGTTGGTAGCATGAAGCAAAGTTCATGCATATCTTAAGCCTAAGCAAGTTTCATGGATACTTCATTTACATGACTACAAATGACATCAAGACGGATATGTCTTCCTTCCTATCATCTTTATGTATCCATGTCTCATTTGATTACTGTCAGAATCTCATATGTATTTTTTATGACCAAGGAAGCTATACTTATTTTGATGCAAGCTAAGTCTTTCTCCCTGGTTGAAAATCCAACTATCTGTTTGGTCTGTTATGAAAAACGACATGTAACTTTGGACTACTGGTAAAAGAGTCCAACCTTTTACCTTGACAGTTGGGTTATCTTTGTTTTGAGAACCCCATCCTTTTTTTCATTGAATTTGAGTCATTGGCACAAGAGCTCTGAAGGCTGATTCAATTTTACATATTGAACTTGGTACTGACACCAAGAACATCTTGAAACGATATGAATATCAGATCAGAGTCAAAAGTTTGTATAGGTTCAGATGGAGTCAATTTGCATATGACAGAAAGGCAGACATATTATGAGACTCAGAGGGAGCAGTCCTTGTATATGAATTAGTCATTGACCTACAACAGAACTAACAGCTTAATGGAATCCAATGACACTTTTAGTTTCTTTAAAAGGGAAACTAGCCTGGTGCCAAGAAATACGAAAGGAAGCAGAAAAGTTTTCAAACATCTAAGGGCATTTTCAAAGAAGCAAAAACCAAATAAGTACTCAGGCCATTTGAATCTTATGATTGATTCAGAACCTTCCACATTTGAAATGTGGAAAGATGTTGTGATAGAAAAGAATGATGTATGATTAGTGTTTCAAAGACCTCGCAACAAATCAGTGGTAACCTCAATTGGCCTTATGAGATAAAGCCTACAACAGATGATTGTATTGAGGTTAAAGTTGTGACTCGTGAAAGGAAGGATTATTTATGACTAAACTCTGACTTCCATCAGGATCGTTTGTCTCAATTTTTTGGATACTTCTTAACAGTGAAGTTGAGCAAGAGGCTATCCATGGGAAAGATTCTCATAGACTATAACAAGCTCCGAGAGCTTGGTATGAAAGCATTGAAAGAAGATTGTCCAAAATCTCCATCTGTTCCTTATAGGAAAGGAAATTTGTATATATAGCTCAGACTAAGAGGGAGCTCTTCAATAGAAGTGGGAATGTAAGACTTGAATCATTTACATTACTTTATGAGCTTGAAGTTTTTGGTAGAAATCAGGAGAGATATTTCTCTCACAGGGTAAATATGCAGTTGATGTGCTTCGCAGATTTGGCATGATGGACTGCAAGTCCATGAGCACACAAATGATCTCTAACTAAATAAACTATGAGATCAGGCCACAGGTTCAGATCCAAAGGATCCCACCTTATATCGATAGATCATTGATTTATCTCGTACATACGAGACCAGACATCTGTTATGCGGTAAATGCTCTCGACTAGTTCATGTGTGAACCGATGCATTTACTTATAGTTACTATGAAGCATATTCTGAGATATGTTTTCAGTGGAGGTGTAATGCTCCATATTTTTACAAATTCAGTCTGGATGGGCAATACAATGAATCGGAAGAGCACTTCCGGATTTTGCTTCATTCTGGGTTCAAAAATTATTTCTTGATCCAGCAGGAAACAGGGCTCCATAGCCCAAAGCACTGAAGAGTCAGAATACATTGTTGCAAGCAGAAAAGCATTGTGGCTTAGGAAGCTACTCTCTGACTTGTTCAGTTCGGAGCTTGAACCCACAGTGATTCACTGTGACAATCAGAGCTGTGTAAAGCTCATCGAGAATTCAGTGTTTCACAACAGATCGAAACACATTGAGATATGATATCACTATGTCTGAGACATAGTTCAGAAAAACATTCTCAGCATTTACAATGTTCTAACGGCAGCAGATACTTTTACCAAGCCATTGTCCCTAACAAAGTTTGCATACTTTCGCGACAAGCTTGGTATAGCTGAGAATGCCTCTCTTGCTGAGAGGGAGTGTTAAATTTATAGCAGCTACAAGAGCCATTCTCCGGGAGGATGGGAAAGACCCTAGCTGAGATCTAGGACCCCCAAGTGCACCCTTGGTGTTTCTTGGTCTGGGACCAAGCAACTAAAGCCCCTAGACATGTCTAGGGCCCCTGGAAAAGTCCAGGGTACCCATGCCCGAGGCATGGGTTGATCCTTGGTCCTGTACCTTGGTGGATAAGACCCCTGAGAGGGCCCCCAGTAGACGACTGGGGTTCTTGGTCTGATACCAAGCAGTAAAGACCCCTGAGAGGGCCCCCACTATACGACTGGGGTTCTTGGTCTAGAACCAAGCAGTTAAAGCCCCTAGATAAGCCTAGGGCCCCTGGACATAGTCCAGGGTATCCATGCCTGTGGCATGGGTTGATCCTTGGTTTTAGACCTTGGTGGATAAGACCCCAGAAAAAGTTCTGGGGCTACTTGATTCTCGATCAAGTATTTTGTTGGTGTATGACCTTCCTTGAAGAAGGACATGACCACATGAGGGATAAGTCTCATATGCAATGATGATAAAGTAATAAGATCACCATGAAAATGAATGAACGAGTATTGCCACCTTGTAAGCCCTCCTTAACCCTCTCCTACCCTTGCTTGTGTGTTCTGGGGTTTTATGTTGTTTTGTCTTAAAGGGTTAATTAAAGTTTAAATTAAATGTTTATTATATCATGTTTAAATTATTTAATTTAAACATGTTATATTAATTATTTTAATTTAATTTATAGTTTTATTACCCTGGCCTAAACTATAAATTGAACCCCCTACCCCTCACATTACACACTTGTTATCTTATGTTATTGTTCTCCTAAAGTCTATGGTTCTATCTCCTTGCTGCAGCCCTATTCTGTTGGTATATTGTCTCCTTGTTGCGGCCCCATCTGCTGGTATAGTGTCCCCTTACTGCGGCCTCTTCTACTTGTTGTTGTAGAGGTTGTATGTAGTGCTGCAGCTCCTTGTGGGCACTGTGAGGTGAGTACGACCCTCCTTCTATTGCTGTAGGGTTGTTGACTGCAGTGCGGCCTCTCTTATTCTGCTGTGGTAAGCCTGTGTGGAGTGCAGCCCTCTCTCCATTTGTTGTGTGTAGTTGGTTGATACAACCATCTCTCCATCTGCGGTGTGAGTTGTCTGAGGTGCAGCCTCTACTTCTGATGTTGTCTGAGGTGCGGCCTCCTCTAATTTGTTGTTGTGTGGAGTGTGACTTGTCCTATCCACTGTCGTGTGGGCTGACTATGATGCGGCCCCTTCAAATCACTATTGTGATGTGATCTAGAGTGTCGCCCTCTCTTCTACTATGAGGTGTCTATTGTTCCATCCAAACTGTGACCTCCTTCCTTGCCTTTGGTTTTCTTCAGTGAGGGTTTTTTTCACAGAAAATGATGTGTGAGGACTTGTGTTCTTTACCTATTCTTTGTGTGAGGGTTTGACAGTGGGAAGCCTTTGTGGCCCTATCCTTTTGGTGGCAAGAAAGTTTCTTCATCTCTTGGCAAGAGATCCAACCTATATGATGGATCTATGACCTGGACTTTGTCTGAGCATAATTACAAATGGTTTTGCATCTCTTGTGGTGGTTGTGATTTCTTCAGAGGTAAGGTTTAAAGATAAGGTAAGCTATCTATTAACCACATTCAGATCTGAACCTTGTCTTGATTTCAGTATTGTTTGATCTATTTAGATTTGTGTTTCAGCATTGACAACTATTGGATCAAAACTGTATATTGAGTTTACCTTTTTGTTTCTATAGTTTGATTGATTGTTTAATGATCAGATTGTTTTGAGTTTAGATCTGTATATCTTTATTTAAGTTTGAGTTCAGATCTGTACTACAGTCTTAATCTTTATCTATGTTATCAGATCTCTTAGATCTGTACAAGTTTCATTCCAGCATTGAAGATCAGATCTAATGTTTATTCTAGATCTGTTCTAAACTATTTAGATCTGGGCACACTTGGGTGTTTTTTCTCCATTCAAGTAGTGTAGACTTGTTTTATGGATATAAGATCTAGTTAAAAATTAAAAGATACTTTTGTTATGCTTTACTACCCTAATTCTAACAATGGTCATGAGGGACCAAGATACTATATTAAGTTGTACTAGAATATCTATTGTTCCTTGCAGTTTCTATGTGGTTATGTGGAGGCAATCTGGGAGTCGTTTAGTAGTGCCAATCAGTTTCTTGAGGGAAGTCTTATATTTTGGATAGTGTTGGCTAAGTTCTCTTTTTTACTCCTATTTTGGACAGACTTTATGAAGTCTCTGTGGTTATTTTGAATTATTATTCTGAGTTGTTGCTATGGACTTTTTGATGGAGAAATGTTAAGGCGTGGCCTTTGAATGTAATGGAATTACTCGACTATGTAAACTGATTATATATCTAATATAATGTGCAATTTTCATGTGGAAAAAGGTCGGCTCAGCTACTATCCTGTGGGTTCGACTCCAGTGTCATGCAATCCTCAAGCTAAGTTTTTTTGGTTTGTGTTTTGTTATATTTTATAATATATAACATACAATATCCAATTCAAGTATTGCTAATTGTAAATAAGTATGCAAATTTTTACAATTAGCCATATTTGTAGTATAATTTCTAGATATGAACTATGTTAGAGTTTAGAAACATCCCAACATTTCAAGTGGACATTCCACCCATCATCTAGGCATCTAAATGAAGATTATGTGATCCTCAAATGATTGGTGGAATGTCCACTCGAAATGTTTGGATGTTTCTAAACTCCAAAGCAGTTCATATCTAGATATTGTACTGAAAATATATAATATGTTATAACATATAACATATGTTTAGCTATAGCATATAACATATAATATATTTTATATGTTATAACATAAAAGATATTTTTTCCAAGAAAAAAAACATATTTTTGTTTGAGATAAACAAAAATATAATACTCAAGTGCTCTAGGCACAGTGGAAAAAGATCATCCATAGATAGATCTCTTCGGAATTTTCACTATAGTTACATCGAGAAAGATCCACAACCTTCATAATATGAAGTATACTATCTATCAATTAATTGAAAACAAATGGTAGAGTTAACTATCCCATGTAGTGACATATTACAAGGTCAAAAGGAGTTCAAAAATCGTTGGAAGAAAACTATTGTAAGACCATTATGTGGTCATCTTGTACTTCTTCCAAGGAACCATAAATCTCAGGTAGTTGAAGTCCTTCCTTTGAGAGTCAATCTACAACCTTTTTGTGCTCTCTATGTGAGTATAGTTGACCCAAAGAAACTGATTAGATATTGTCTTTAATTGTTGTGTTGGTGGAAGGAGATAATTATTTTGTACTTGGAGGATTTCTTTCAACCAACTAATGGCCATATATGAATCACCCATGACTTAAATCTTGTCAATCCCTTTGTCCATAGAAGATTTTAATAACTAGTACAAGGCCTTGAATTCACCTACAATATGTGTTCTTCTTCCTAAATTACCTTTGACTTGAAGTATGTCTGTCTCTAAAAGATATAGTATGAAACTAATTCCACTAATACAATTTGGGCCTTGACGAACCCCATCAAAATATGCCCAATATAAGGACTTGTCCACCTATACCTCCGATAGAATTCTCTATGGTTTAACCTTTGGAATAAACTTATAATATGAAGAAAAAAAAAGCATTAACCTGGGTAGCTACCTGAAAAGTAGGCCTCATCTTCTCTTCAAATAAAATAGAGTTTCTAGCTATCCATATTCCCCACATAACCAAAAATGGGATTTCCCTAAATCACTTTAAGTCTTTTTGAGTAAACCAAACATTAATACATGTATCAATGGATTCACCTTTCCAAAGGTTCTAGATACCCAAGATCTCCCCAACCCCAACCTAGACTTTCTAAGAAAAATTAGAGTGCAAGAACAAATGTGAATTATTTTCCTCACTACATGTGCAAAGCAAACAAATACTTCAACCTTCTCTATTTATTTTCTCAAGGGCTTCCCATATTAAAACTTTATTGTTCAATATGAGTCATGTTACCATCTGAACTAGCACCCTTGTGAAAAATCTCAACACAGGTGCTAATTGCACAACAAGATAAGAAGTGCGCCATTGTCACCTCAGTACACTTTCCATTGCACTTTAGGAAAACTCTTAGAAGCCAACGGAGGTATCCCAAATAATCAAAGTAAACATCTTTAAGTGAAATAAAACCATGCAATCATATGATCTACTTTATTGAATCCACAAAATATATACCAATACTATGCATTAGGATTATGATCAATCATTATAATGCTCTAAATATGTTCAACTATAAACAAGTGCATGAACCACAATTATATCCACTTCAAATAAAGTTTAGGAGCTAGCAGATGTGTGTGCCAAATCTTATGTGTAAGATAAACAACATTAACAACTTCAAATTTGTATTAAGTCTATCACTCAACAAACAAAACCCACAAGAGGTTAGAACCACTTCAAGCTACTTTAGGGCACAAAGAATGAAGACATTTAACATTAATCAAAGGTGAAATGGGTACTTGTGTTTACCACTTGATTATATGCTCTGAGAGGACAAATTTGTGGCTATCCTTTCACTTCTAAATCTTATTTATAAATAAAAATGCAGAAATTTCAGATTTAGGTAATCAAATTACCCTGCAAGAGAGCATGAAAGGTCAATAAGCCTTGGATGTTTCCAATTGGGAAATAGATATTCTATGCAACAACAACCAAACAAGTGTTAGAGACAAGCTCTAAAGATATATAAACCTTAACTAAGCAAGAACTTGCAAAATGGATGGTAAATACCCCTAGGGTTTCACTAGTTAGGACTTGGAATTCACGAAATAAAACCTCTAAGCAAATGATAAGCAATTATTAGTACATTAGAGATTAATATAATTTCTAGCTATGTAAGATAAACTTGATAAATAATCTATAAATGAAATAGAGGCTAAGAATAAGAAAAAAAATACCTTGAAGCACCAAACCCTAGCCTTAGACTTTCAGCAAACATAATTTTTAATGATGCAATTTAATTTAATTTAATAGCTAAAACCCTTGCCAAGGAACCAAAAGGGAAAAAAATCAATGGATTAAACACTTATCCAAGCTAACAAGAGAAGAAGGAAGGAAGAAACCCTAGAACGTTTCCTTTCCAAGTGGTATAGTAACCCCTCAATGTATTGATATTCAAATATAGTAGAAGGCTTGAATTACCATAACAAATATTTAATACACCAAGAAGATAACCAAGAGAAAGAGAGCCCCAATAATTGACACCAAAACTTCAAGAGGAATTTCTTCTATTAGTTGTAGTCACAAATGATATCCAACAATTCACAACAATTTGGAATGAGAGGAGAGCCTCTATTTATATAGGAATATTTTGCATCCTTCTCATTTTTTATTAATTCTTTCTCCCTAAAATTAGCCTAGGAGACTAAAAAAAAGAATAATTGTCATCCACACAAAAAAGGAGACTAAGTCAAAACAAGTCAAACATGCCACATGTACATAAAACCCTCATGAGAAGAGGACATCCCACAAAGAAAGGGGCAAGTTTTCTCTTCTAGCCCAAAATTCCAAGAGAAAAGTGATGTGGAGATCTCAAAACATGGTGAAGTATCCTCCCAAGTAAGCAAAGTTCCAACATTTATCTCCTCCAAGTGGAACGACCTCGTGAAAAGGTGGAGAAGGACCTCAAAAGTGGATGGCTTTCTTAAAATGTGCTCAAGGAATGCTCAAAAACTATCTCCAAGGTATGACCAAGCCCATATCTAATGTTAAGGCATCTCCATGAAGAATAGAAGTGACCCTCCAAGTCAAAACAATGGGTCATAAAACCCCCAACGACTAGTATGATGTCCAAAAGAGTGGTTCAACCCTCTAATCAAGTGATATGATGCTCAAAAGTGATGAAATAGGAGGAGGCACTCTGGAATATTCAATGTGGCATCTGTAGAGGATGTCCTTACATGCAAGAATATCCCAAATGTGCCTTTAAGGATGTGACCAATGCCTTGGGATACATGTAATGCCTCAAGAACTGTGACACTGCCTCAAGAAATGTGAAATTGAGTGAGCATCTGCAAAATCATCTATGATAGTAGATGGTCAAAGTGTCATGAATACATAAGACAAGGATCCATGCTTAGACATAAAATAAGTGTGATATACATAAGTGTGACAACCTTTACAAATAGCAACACTTTTACATCATATACAAATGGGTAAGAGAGACTAATAACTCCCCTAGATAATGTGTCCTAGTAGATCCACCCCAATATGGTTGCATACCAACCCATATCATAAATGACTAACATGATGAAAAGTTATCAACATGAAGGGGCAGTCAACTGTAGCCATAAAAGAAAAGCCTATCTTGAAATGAGGACTAAAAGGATGGGCCATGGTCGACCACATGGGGTCTCGAGATGCTATATAGCCCCTCTGCCCTCCCCCCTCCCCTCCCCACTAATACATAGAACATATAATCATGGTTTAATACAATACATGAGTGTGAATACAACCATACTTTTGACTCGTCATGATACGATAAGGCACATAATCTACTCATGCGATGGTCCACATATACCGAAAAAGACACTTAGGTGTAGCAAGCCACATAAAAAACTTACACTTGAGAGGGGCATTAACTTTCCAAATCTTCTACCACCACCATTTTCATCATACAATCCTAGTCCAAAAATATTTGAGTATCCAAGACTAGGTGTATAACTCCCCCCTACTCCATTCAAAGCCTAGATTAATTCATTAAGGGAATTGTTCAATCTTATATGTGCCTTCTTGAGTTCCGCTAAGAAGTGATCCAACCTTTGGGAAAAGGTTCCTTCTAGACCAAGATCGACTACTTTTATCCAACCTTGATACCATAGGGATGTGTCATATGGGCTATTAATCAAATTAAGTGCACATATTCCTATTACCTATAGGTGTTGTATGTTTTTCATCAAGGAGGAAAATGTCTCTACCACACCCCATTATTGCATCTTCCCCCACTCTTACTTGTGATCCATCTCTACTCTCCATGCCAGATAAGAGCCTATGAATGGGAAGGCTAGCGTAATTTCCTTCCACTGGTCAGATACACTTTACTCATCCTTTCTTTCTAATCCATTCCAAGAGACTTCGTGGAGCAATGTATTTATGTATAAGTATCCCTTTCCACGAGATTTCCTTTGTGATGGCATTCCATAATTATTTTGCTTCTAGAGCTCTACCAAATAAATTTATGTTCTTTATTCCCCATCTCCCTAGGGATTTTGGAGCTTCCATCCTCTACCACTTAAGTAGATTATTCACTTGGTAATCATTGCTCCCTTGCCACAGAAAATTAAAACAAAACTTCCTAATTTTTTCAAGAATCCATTTGGGTATATGAGCTAGGGTGTGATAGTATACTAGAATAGCTTCTAGCACTAAATTTATTAGAACTAATCTACCTCCCCTAGAGAGTCACCTGTTACACCAAAAAGAGATGCATTTTTCAATTTTAGACAGTAGCCAATACCAATCTGCATTTCCATATCAATTAGGCTTAAGAGTAAAGCCCGAATATTTAACCCCTTTTGGCATTTCTAAGTGTTGAAAAGGAAAACATACTCCTCTACCCAAATCATGAATACCTTTAAAACCAACTATATAAATCGTAGACGTATTTTCATTAATTTCCATACATGTAGCCGTATTGTAAAGTTGTAAAATTTTCTTTAAGCATCGGCCCTCCCTTTTTTGCCAAAAAAAGAATAGTATAAGATCATCTATGAATAGTAAGTGTGTGAGTGCCTCAGATCTTCCTATTCTCACTGCTTTTGATTCTCCTCATTCTCTAAGATTCACTAACGGATCTGCTTAATCCCTTTGCTACCAAAAGAAAGAGGTAGGGTGAGAGTGGGAAGCCATGTCTAAGCCCCCTTGAAGACTTAAAGAAGTTTGATTTTGATCCATTAATCAATACTACAAAGGAGGAAATAGTCACACATCCCACAGTCCACTTAACCAAAGGAAGTAAGAACCCTATGTGAATTAAAATTAGGAAAAGGTACAACCATGAGACCCTATCATATGCCTTAGAAAGATATAACTTTATCATTTTTGTTGGAATATGTGTGGTTTTGATAGTATGCATTCCCTCTTGTGTTGATCATATAGCCTCATGTATCTAGAGCCCTTCCAGGAACCTTGTAACATCCCTGACCACCAACAGGTTGGGCAACGCCACAACTCACAGACTTCACTTAGCTCTGATACCAAATTGTAACGTCCCCGACCACCAATAGGTCGGGAAACGCCACTTCTCGGAACATATATATATATATATATATATATATATATATATATATATATATATATATATATGACATGCATTTTATTGAATCTTAAAAAATTAACACGGAGTTACTTCTACCATACATATTCAAATGGAATTGACAGTAAGTCCACATGGAATAGAACACATGATACATTTCAAGAAACACATACATGCAAAACATACATAATTAAGCACGGAAATGATACTTATCTTTTAACTGGAGTAAAACCACCAACTGTGTGCAAACCTTTCATGAACCTCCCAGCCTTAGACCACACTGCTCATCACACTTAGCAGTGTGTCACCCCCAAGCTGGGACTAAACTCCATCAGGCAAGGGAATTCTAGGCTTGGCAAGGACAACAAGGAAGTTGCACAAAACAACAGGAAGGATCTTTTATCCCAGGAGCCACTTATGCCCACAACCCACAGACCCTCATTCCCCACATGCCTGCTCCACCCCAGGAGGGTACACCTTCACTAATACAAGTCCATCGGCTAGTACACCTCCCTTACCTTGAGCTTCAGCAACAGGCTGGACCAGAAGTCTCAGAGTATTGTAGCTGCTACGAGACTCCCTTTCAGGAGAACTCACTTCCCAACAAATTCTCTCACTTGGGAGAGTTTCTCACAGGCCTGACAACCTGCTTCTTTAATTCAACTCCTAAGAAATACTGCAACAACATTTAGCTAACATACGGGGGACAACAGCAATAGGAAACAGTGATGGACACCGAAAATGGAAACAACCTAACGCTAAGACACAACACAGCTCACGTGAATACAAATGTGTCTGGCTTCACTGGAGACACACAAAACAACTATAGTACGACTGCAGGATTCCAAAGGTGTGTACTATGTACAGAGGCGATGATGGTGGAGAACTAGTTCAATGTGTGAATCCCTGGTCAATCGGAACACTGACAAACCTCCAGAGAAACGTAAGGGTCGTGAGGAAACTCGAAACTGGTCCAGATGCAAGGATGGGAAGCAACGCCCGAATGGGAAGCGAACCCCCAACGAACTGACTTCCTCAGCTATAAACTGCATGCGCCCAGGTTGACACATGTCTTCCTGAAGCCGCATGAGTTCCACTTAGCACTTGTTCCCTTTTTCCCAGAAACTTAGGACAACACAGCTTAAGTCAACCATAGCCTTTGGGAAATAATAATAAATATTATTCCCTTAGAGGTAAGCCCTTCTAGCTTAGCCCCTAGGCCTAGACACTTAGCCCCCCTCCCTTACCCTACCTAGTGGAGCTTATTCCCCCATAACTCTTCTTCATGGTCGGTCTACACGCAGCAGTGTAATTTTATTAATGATGCAAGTACTTCCATATACAAAATCAGGCTCATTGGCCTTCGCATTTGGATCACCAGCCTAATAAACACATAAGTCTCTCAGCTTATAACCACTCGGCTCACCAGCCTACAAACATAATTACAATTCAGTAGGGGCTCAGCCTTGGGGTATTACAAACCTGAACTGCTCATGTGAGATAAATTCTAAGAGAACAATCTTCAGTCTAACTATAATGACCTTGGAAATAATTTTGTAAATGCAATTGCATAGGGAGATATGCCTAAAGCCATCAAAATTATCATGGAAAACCACTTTTGGGATGAGAGCAATAAAGTAGAATTGAATGATAAAGGCATTCTCCCATAAATTCTTACTTCTTCAACAACTTTGAGCAGGTCCTCGCCCAACAAGTCAAAAAACTCAATATAGAAATCCATAGTCCAGCCATATGGGCCTATACTTCTATCTTTGTTAAAGGTTTTAAGAACATAAAATTTCCTCCCTTGTGACTACACTATACATCCTCTCATTCTCTCTTCTCCAACCAATCTAGGGAAATAAGATGCCACCTTGAGAATTTCTTCTATGTTTTCTCTGTCTTGTTCTTTAAACTCCTACTCAAAATACTTCGCTCCTAATTCAGCTAGATCTTGAGATATGTAGACCTTCCTCCCTTCCCTTTTGGATAGTTCCCAAATTGTATTAACACTCTTTTGCAGTTTGCAAAATTTTGAAAAAATAAATTGTATTTTGATCCCCCATGTCAATCCAAGTATATGTGCTCTTGAGCCTCGATTCCCTTTCTCTATCCAAAAGAAATTTTTCCTTTTTCCACTCCAAATCCTTCAAAATGACCTTATCCTCATCATTTAGTTGACATCCTATATTAGTAGGAAAAAATAATTCAAGGTTCTTCTCCACTTCTTTTAGATTTCCATCCCTTTCTTTGTGTCTTTTTCCTACCTAGTTGATCACATTCCTAAACTCTTTTCAAATCCTTTAGAAATTGTTCACATACAATTTCTTCATGTGAAGGATCATACCTAAACCTATTTACCTTCACCAAATCTTGAAACTCCTCCTCACTAGCCCATCTAAGTTAAACTTGAAAGGAGCTCCTAACTTTGGATAATTTTTATCCAAGTCGAAAACAACTAGAAAGTGATATGAGCATCTATTGGATCCTACCCATGACAGGTACCTTTCCACCTTCTATATAAAGTCCCCATGGATCAAAAACCTCTCAATCCTCTTGGAAACACAATCTTCCCCTGATTTGTTATTGCTCCAAGTTGGCTTGAGCTTAATAGGCTCAATGTCCACAACACCTACTTGATTTAACAAGTTACGAAAGAAACCAACTAATATATCCACTCTAACATTAGACCCCCATGTTTCCCTTTTGTTCAAGGTAAAATTGAAGTCCCCCAAAATAATGAGGTTATCAAATTTAAAAAATTTAAAGGGAAAAAAAAATTCCCATTAGATTTTCTCACCCTCATAAGGCCCGTACACATATAGTAAATTCAAAGTCATGCCCAAGATTTTATTGTATTCTTTTGTGCAAATCCATGAATGAACTAAGAAAGTATTAATAAGGGATAAATTATGATTTTGTCCAATAATCAAACCCCCTTAAAACCCTTATGAATCTAAAGCAAGAAAGTCCCATCCCCCCAAAGACTTTTTGAGTTCAACAATTAATTCGTCTCCCTTTACCATTGTCTGTCATATCATAACTATATATGGTTTGTCTAGCTCCAACAATTGTTTAAGGGCCAACCTCTTGGCCTAGCCCACTAAGCCTCTCATATTAACTGAAATAAATTTCATTGGACACTTAAGAGGGGTTTAAGCCTACTCCGAGGGCCTCTTTAATAAACTTATGTTTACCTTGATTCACTTCTTTAATTGCTCTCTTTTGAGCTAGTTTCAAAGAAAACTTTCTCCCTACAGTCATAGGTCCTAGGTAATTTGGGTAGTTTAAACCCAAACCTCTGGAAGATAGAAAAAATAGTGGGGTCAACCCCCTCTTTGAATGTAGGAGGTAATTATCTCCCCCCCTCACAGAGGTGTCTGAGATGACCCGATTATACCTTCCACCAACAAGATTTTCCCTATCAATAGAATGAACATCCTCACATGAATGGACATCAGGGGAATACCTATTCACATCCCCTCCAGAAAAATTATAATCACCTGACAAAGAGACAGTCCTACCACTCCTACTCATAGCCCCTCTAGAGAAATTTCAATCATCTAACGTAGAGACAATATTACCATTGCACATAGAATTCTAATTTGATTTCACAAGAGGTTTGTCTACTTATTCCATTTTTTAAAAAGCAAAGGACTCCATGAATGGATTAAGAGGTTATATGTTATACTTACCTGAAATATCGATATCCTCCATTACCGAATATTTTCTAGATTATTTCTTCTTTGTCGAGGATAGAGAATACAAATCCAAGACAAGCTCCTAAGACAAAGAATCATCTTTCCCAAACACTAATAACAAGCCCATAATCAAGGGTATAGATAGGTCCCCAAAATGCATACCAACCTCCACCTTGTTCCCCGTCTCTTGAACATTTCCCTTCAAGATACAAATTGATCCATGAACTTTTGAATTGTGTTCCTCAACATCTTCCCTTTGGATCAAATCCATAGGTTTACCCTACCTACCATAATCTTCAGTCGATATCTCCTTCTTCCGCTAAATATTTTTGAAGAAAGCCTTGTAAGTGCTTGTGCACATGGCCATAGGCATGACACCTTGTGCATTTGAATGGGATGTTCTGATAATCGATAATTTGGGAATAATTTTGGCCACCCATTACAAAATCCATTGACTCATAAAGACCAAGACTGGCATATATATTTACTAACAATCTCACCACAAACCTGACATTTCTAGTCAAAAATCTATCATCAACTAGAAGTTTCTTACCAAGCAAATTCCCAATAACTATAAGGGCTTGTATTGTCCAGAGCTCCATGGGTAAGGAAATCATCTTCACCCAAACTAAATTTCTATCCATAAACTCATCTTTGGCATCAAATAAATCATGTCATGGATTCATGGATGAAACTATCCATGAACCATGTTCCTCTAAGAATAAACATAGATTTTTCCTTGAAATTGAATAAGAACCCCAGCCATCCACGAGAGAGAATGTGAAATGTCAAATTGTAACCAAGAATGGGAACCCACTCATGTTGAATCCAACTTCCAAGTTGTTCCAAATTCGCCCTCCTACCCATGAATTTCCCTACCAAATTATCTTCTACCAAATCAAGTATCTAGTTTACACCCACATCTTTTCCAACCACCAAGGAAACCCCATTCCCCCAACTCTTCACCGCCTTCCAATGCTTCTTTCCATTCAACTCCTTTAACCTCATATCTCCTTGAAGGTCCTATAATTCCAACTATCCTCCTATAAAATCTCCATCTCCCACCTTTGAAACCCTATTCCTTCCTTCAAACATCTCAGCAAACAAAACCTCTAAGTTTAGAGAGTTCTTAATATATTCAAGGATTACTCCTTCCAATACCTCAAAGCTAGATATATCTCCTCTTTGCACAATAGAACCACCCTCTCCTTCGAAAGAAATCTGATGATCATCGTCCAAAGGATAGTCTAAATCCTAATAGAAATCCTTTAAAAAGGCCTCACAAGTTGGAACCACGGTACCTCCCACTAGTATGTCAAATGAACCACTTACCCTAAGTTTGGATTCTACACTATATTGTCCCCATTTACCCCCAAGTCCCTAGGGAGCCTTTCTACAATGTAGTGATGCTAGGATGATTGGAAAAAAATTCATCTTTATGTAATGAGTCTTTAGAATAGTCCACCAACAGAATATATTCCTCCATCTCTCAACTATTGTCTCCTTCTAACCATGAGATGTTGATATCAATGAGAAACCTTACACTATTGGAAGAAATTATTTCTTCGTCTTGGTCCTTGATGGTTCTTCACCGCTTTCCTCTCTCACTCCATTTTCAAATGTTCCTTCTGAGACGATATTTCTCAAAGAAACAAAGACTCAAAACTAAAGTTATCTTGTGCTTTAGGATATAGCACATATGAAGCCTCGAGTGACATTCCAGCCACAACTTTATAACAAAACTTCCAAACTTGTTAGAAAGAAATATTAACATGATACCACCTAAAATGGCCCAAAGGAAATCTAGTGAAGAGATCTCGAAAGGTGGCATGACCCCAAGGGGGACATATATTGGGTTAAATGTATATGATGTGACTCCAAGGGTGGCATATATGAGGTTAAATGTACATGTAATGTGCAAATGTATATGTAATAGTGGTCAGACTAATAATTAAAGGGTTGCCTGTGCAATGTGTGAATAGGTATATATAGAGATCATGTAGTCATTATTGAGGACATGTGATTTGTATGTATGAATGTGTTTGGGTATTTGGAGGAGGTTCTCCTATTATTTAAGGATTTATTTTGTAACTCATCTCTATTATCCATCTTGGAGTTGTGCTCCTTGCTCTCATTGGTGTACATGGTGTGTACTTTTGGTTTTTTATGATATTTTAAGCTTTTTGTTCATAACATTTGGTATCAGAGCATACGATCCTAGGGTTTTTCTTCTTCAAACGAGTCACCTTGGAATTTTTGTTAGAAATTTCTTCTGACAAAGTTTTAGACCGTGAAATTTTCATAATATTCAGGATATATAGTGCTTATGGTAAAAATTACAGGTTTTTGGTCGTTATACATTCTGAGATATAGCCTATGTAAGTTAGGTTTTTTTACTAGTCTTGAAATTAGTCTTAAATGAGTCGTGTAATTTTTTCTATAACTTATTTTTGGTGAAGTTTTAGGATGTGAAATTTTTAGTATTATTAGGATAATTATCTAAGTATATGTGGTAGTAATTTTGGGTTCTTGGACACTATAATTTAGGAAATACAAGCCATGGATAGTAGGGTTGTTTAGTAGTCCTAAAATTGGTCTCAAACATGTGTTCTTGGTAGAAAGGTCATATCTAAAGCTCAGAAAGTCCAAATTGAGTGACACTAGCTCCTTTGGAAATAATACATACCATGGTATTTTAGGTAAAAAATTTAAAATCATATATGAAATATTGGACATGTGCAATTCCATATAAATTTGCTCCTTCGAAAGGGACAAGAATCAAAAAGTTTCGACAAATCCCGCTAGCGTGATTGGATTTTGAGGGTTTCATTCTATAAGGCAGCCAAGGTTCAAAACTCGTTGTAGTCAGGAGGAGACACCCAAAAAAAAACCGTCCATGTTAAGGGTTGTGTGGCCCAGGCCTGGTGCGATCCCAAGGTGATTTTGACGGCTTAGATGCCCCTGGGTCATGGTTTCCTAGAGCACAAGCTAGTCCCATAGGTAATGGACACACTAGCAAACAAAAATAATGAATCAACAAGTTTTAGGAAATTTACCATAAATTTCACTTGGCACATCAAATTTTTCTCAGACTACTGGAATTGTAGAGAATACATATCATAGTACTACAAGCCAAAATTTTAGACTCATAAGGGCTCAAATTTCATAAATACATCAAGAGAAAGGTCAACTAGCAAGACAATCTTCAAATCAAAGTTTTAAAAGGTATGTTAACTTAAAACTATTATAACTTTTGATTAGGATTTTGATTCAGGTGATCCAAAAGCTTTTGGAAAGAGAAAACATGGGATAATATAGTATAAAAAGTGTTACATCTATTATATATCATTATTGATAACATATTGAGGTTTTAAGTTGAGGGTTTGGGTTAGACCTCAATTAAGAAGAATTAGTAATACCTATGTTTCATTGAGATGAACATAAATATGACATCAATCCCATGGAATGGTTGAGGATGATAAAGAAAACTAATTTGAGTCCTCTTTTGGAAAGTATTATCAAGGAAGAAGATTGAATACTCATCAATATTCATGGAACAGAGCATCACAAATCCCTTATTAAATAGGATATTATCACAGACCAAAAACTACTACAAATTCGAGAAGTCACAACAACAATACATGGAATCAAAGGAAAGAATAGAAGAACAGTATGCAATAGCCAGACATCAAGTATTAAGATCAAAAGAATTGATTTTGGATGGATGGATTGTCATCAATGGAAAGAAGTGTTGAAATATTGTGTAACTGCAAAGAATATTCTTATCCCCTTTTGCGAATTGGTCAAATCCTAAATGTAATATGCAAATTAATAAGTCAGCCCCCATGCAAATTAAAGTGGTTCTAACTACCCAGAAAGAGAAGTCGGCCCCCATGCAAATTAAAGTGGTTCTAACTACCCAGAAAGAGAAGTCGGCCCTGCCAATGAAGAGACACCTCCTTTCAACACTTGTCAGTTTGTATAAACAAAGGAAGCCAGCGCCTCATTTGTTCACTCACTCAAATCACTCATCTAGTGCGCAAGTATTGAAGGAAGTTGCAGTTACCAGTTATCGAAAGAAGGAAGAGAGAGAGGTGCATTGCTTGGGAGAGGATATTCTCTAGTGTTTGGTTTATTGTATTGGCATTGGATTAGCTATGGTTCTTTGATTATTTTCTGGTCTAGCATCATGGCAGTTTGTCTCTCGTAGAGAGAGAGTTATTCAGGTACTGTACTTGGTTATTGAATCTATATTAAAGAAGTTTTTATGGGTTTTCTTCCCCTTGAGGGTTTCCCAGGATAAATGCTTGTGTACTCTTTTGATTGTGTTTCTCTCGGTGATCCTATCTATGTTATGCTTATCTAGTAAATTGAAAAGAAACCTAATAATAGCTTAAACCTTAACATGGTTTCAGAGCTAAGATGAAGAGAGCATCTTTCACCGAATAAAAAAAATGTCATTGTTGTCGTACAAGAAAGTTAGGGATTTTTATTGAAGAGGAATTTCAGCCCAAATATCATCTAGAAAAGTGTTCCCTAGCCTAGGGAACTCATTGGCACCTTCAACGCACCTTTTCAGTGGATAGAACTCCCAGAAAGTATGAGGGTAGAAGATAGGTTGGAAGGATCTGGAAACTTTAGATCTTGGAAGCATAGGTTGCAGATGATTCTAGACGAGAATGATCTCCTAGAACACGTTACAATGGGTGTACCAGAACCAGAGGAAGAAGAGAAAAATACCAAGCATAAGAAGAATGAAAAGGAAGCAAAGAGAATTGTGTCAAGTTTAGTAAAGGATCACTTGATCCCTCATATATCCGAACTACGGACAAAAAGGCAAATGTATGAAGCACTCATCAAGTTATATGAAAGCAAAGACATTAGCCGGGATCTTGCCTTAAGAAATCATCTTCATAATATGAAGATGGAAAAATTAGAATCTGTCTCATCCTTTCTTATGAGAGTTTCGCATATTAGAGATCAGCTTGCAACTATTGGAGATGTCATTAGTGACAAAGAGTTTGTAACCACAACCCTAAATGGATTTCCAACATTTTGGATTCCTTTTGTACAAGGAGTGTGTGCAAGAAGCAAGTTACCCAAGTTTGATAAGTTATGGGTATATTGCACACACGAAGAATCTAGACTTGCAAACCAACATAAGAGATTCATTGTTGACGAAGAAGAAGCTCTTATAGTTCAAAAGAATAGAAGAATTTCCTTCAGGAAGAACAATAAAGAAGCTAACTTCGTAAGAGTTCCAGATAAGAAGAAAGATGTTTCAAATATCAGATGCTACAACTGTCAAAAGTTGGGACACTTTTCCTATGATTGTCCTCAAGGAAAAGGGAAAAGAAAGCATCAAGCACATGTGGCAGAGGAAGAGGAATCTCCTCCCTCAAAGAAAGCTTTATTAGAAATTGAGGATTATGTACTTTAAGTTGAAGATAGTTTATTTGAAGAAAGATAGCAAATGGTGGATTCCGTGGAGCCTCCCCACACAAAAACAAAAGAGAAGTATTCATGTTTGTTTTTTAGTATCTTGTTTACTTTAATACTTTATCATTACAAGTTAGATTTTTGTGAGAATGTTAATTAACCTCATTTTATTTCAGTTTATATGCAGATTTATGAAGGAAGTATCAAGGAAGAGGATAAAGAAAGAGATAAAATATTTATTTCAGGTATGATCACTCATGAGAGTGACAAAGGTATGTGTTTAGCTATGATAGTAAGGGAAAATTTGGTAATTTCATAGCTAGAGTGAAAAAGAGTTCAAAAGTCTTATTCATGATTAGGGTTTCAGATGTGTACATGGTTGAACAAGTTTTTCTTAAGAAAAGATGTGTACTACTATGATAGAAATCATGATATAGTTTTATTTGATTGCTGCTTATTGTTACTGACTAATTGGCTAAGTGACATATCTTAGAAAGCATATTGTAAGTAAGTTTACGGGTCTCAAAAGAAAGAACTTATGCCTTGACTTGTAGAAATTAGACAGCATGAGAAGGACTTATGATATGGTTACAGACAGTAAGAACCAGATAGTATTCAGTATTTATATAGGAGCAGGAGGCTCCTAAAGATGCAGAACAGAAATGTTCAAGATGAAGAGAACGATGGATACTCATATATAGTTGATGAGATGCAGGTAATTACAGGTTGCTCTAGTACTGTTCTTATAAATGCAAAGGGAGCAAGTTGATCCAGTATGAAGTCAGAAAGAAAGAAATGTTTGAACTCAAGAAGTCACCTAGGATATTACAGAAGAGACCTTTGTAGAGAAGGAATGAGCAATCCCACAAGTAGACCTTCATAGAGAAGGAAAAGAGAAGAGACCTTCATAGAGAAGGAGAAAGGAAGAGACCTTCATAGAGAAGGAAGAGACCTTCGTAGAGAAGGGGAATAAGAAATTTTCCAAGTTTGGCCTTTGTCCAAGTGTTGAGTTTAGGATACTCTAGCGACATGCTAGAATACCCTCGTAGAGAGGGGTGTGACCACTCTCGTAGAGAGGAGTGTGGATGTTTCTCCAAGGGGAAACGGGCAGATACTCTCCTCTGGCCAAGGATTGAGTATCCTGGAACACAAACCTTGACCATGTGGAATGGTTAGTTGGCTCTTGAGGTTTGTGTCATGATCCTGTGTGGATCATGGAAAGGGAGTCTAGTCTTGCCCAGGATAGCATCTGAGCTTCTCTATTTTGTTAAATTAAATATTAGTTTATAATGGTCAATTAGAAATTAGACTTAGGCATTAATAAAGTCAAAGTGACTTTAGGTTAATTTATTTGCTTTTAGGTCATATTTTCACTTTATCCCACATTCATAAAGTGGTTTGACTCTACTTGATTGTAATCTATATAAGAAATCTATTTGCTCTCTTATTTCATTGATTGAATAAAGACAGATAACCTTATTCAAGTTATCTTGGTTTCTGTGTGTGCTCAATTTCCGTTACATGGTATCAAAGTGAGGTTAGGGCCACGGAGTCTGGGAGCGCGTGAATACCTAGTGACTGTTGTCGGCAGT
Source organism: Picea glauca (assembly GCA_000966675.3). Classification (NCBI taxonomy): domain Eukaryota; kingdom Viridiplantae; phylum Streptophyta; class Pinopsida; order Pinales; family Pinaceae; genus Picea; species Picea glauca. The sequence goes on from JZKD02S1653355.1 coordinate 47,846, forward strand.
GATGGATCGAGGGATCGCCAACGTAGCACACTCAAGGAGCCGAAAGGGTTTTGAATCAGCCGGAGCCGAGTTCATTTGATTTTTCGGTTTTAAAAGCCAGATTGCAGGTATTTTGCCATTATTTATCTGCTAAGTTCAGTATTTTACGATCATCTATGGCTACATTGACCAACATCATGTTGGAAGGCAACCAAAATTTCTCTGGGAAGAACTACAATACCTGGAAGCAACGCATGTTGGTCATTTTTGCGTACCGATGCCTGTCAGATGTTGTTCTGGGCACAAGTCCTTGTCCCACAGTTGCAGGTAAAGACCAGGACAAGTTTGATGGCCAAGAAAGAGAGGTTGTGATGCTGATCAAATTGTCTGTGACAGATGAGATGCTACCTGAGGTTCAGAATGGGAAGACTGCTGCAGCGATATGGAAATAGTTGAAAGAGACCCATGAGATTTCAAATAAGGGTCGAGCGTTCTGTTTAAAGAATATGTTTTTCTCGATCAAGATGAGTGACGGTGCCTCTCTTAAAGAGCACTTACTCAAGATCAAGGACATTCGGGAGTAGTTGGAGGCCATTAGTTGGAAGATGGCAGAAGAGGACATGGTGGTGATCACGTTGAACAGCTTGCCAGGTTCCTACGAGCACTTCATTGAGACCCTGAACATCACAGCTACAGACATTGACCTAAAGTTTGGAGTGCTATCCAATAAGCTCTTGCACCAGGACAGGTGGAAGAAGCAGTTTGGGAGCAGCAATGAGACAGAGGGTTCAGAGCAGGCCTTTGCAGCCAAAGCTAAAGGCAAAGGAAAATGGACAAGGAAACCTGGTCCAGGCAATGATGAGGATGCCACCAAAAGCTTGAAGACCATCACTTGTCATTACTATGGCAAGATTGGCCATATGAAGAACACTGCAAAAAGCGGTTGGCAGATCAAAAGCACAACCACAGAGGGTCTCAGCAGAAGGCCCATGTCGCAAAGCACATGGAGGAGAAGGAGGCAGCCTTATATGCCTTTATGGTCTGTACACAAGCATAGCAGTCCAAGTCATCTGCTTGGTTTGTTGATTCAGGCGCATCCAGGCATTTCACCAATCGGAAAGATTGGTTTACAGAGTTTACACCTAGTCCATCCAAAGACTCGGTGATCTTCGGTGGAGGCAAGGAGTATAATATAGTCGGCAAGGGAAATGTTCAGATTTCCTTCGGAGGAAATATTCTTATGTTTCTCAATGTCCATTATGTGCTAGGTATGGAGCTTAATCTTCTCTCAGTTAGTCAGATTATGAGGCACTCTCCTCACTTGGCACTGGCAGCGAAGAGTGCATCAGACATCTGCACACTATGGCATCAAAGGAATAGGCACCTCAATTTTAACTACCTCTCTCAGTTGGCAAGAGAGAAACTAGTAGATGGACTTCCAGACATTCAGCAGAAGATTCAGGGAGTTTGTGGAGCTCGCCAGGCAGGGAAGTAACATTGAGCACCATTTGATGAAGGACAAGCTTGGAGAGTGCAGAGGGTCCTTCAGCTGGTTCATGCAGATGTATGTGGACCAATGAAGACGACTTCAATCATCGGTGCCAGGTATTTCCTTCTGTTTGTTGATGATTTCAGTAGGAAAATGTGGGTGTATTTTTTGAAGTTGAAGTCTGACGTGTTTAAATAATTTCAAAACTTTAAAGCATTAGTCGAGAATGAGTCAGGTTGTCATATTACATCTCTTAGATTTGATAATGGTGGAGAATTCTGCTCCAAAGAATTCAATAATTTTTGTGCTAAACATGGGATCAAGAGACAATACACCACACCCTATACTCCACAACTGAATGGGGTGGTTGAAAGGCGAAACTGCACTATCACAGAGATGTCCAAATGTATGTTGCAGAACAGGTGTGTTCCTAATAGGTTTTGGGCAGAGGTAGTGTTCACAGTAGTGTACTTGCTAAATAGATCTCCCACGACAGCGGTAAAGAAGAAGACTCCAGAGGAAGCATGGTCTAGAAGAAAGCCCAAAGTAAGTCACTTGAAGGTCTTTGGTTCTACTACTTACACTTGGATTCCAGCTGCGAAACGAACCAAGTTAGATCCGAAGAGTAAGAAGATGATGCTTACAGGGTACAACGACGCCCATAAAGTTTACAGATTAGTTGATGTTGACACTGATAAGGTGAGATTTAGTAGACATGTTGTTGTTGATGAGGAGGTTGGACCCTTCCATACTCCTCCCGCATTCAAAGTTACTGAGCAGCCAAAAGTCATTGAAGATTCAGGTGTCAAGATTCCAATAGCTCCACCTGAAGGGGGTAAATATTCTGAGCATGATGATGAGGAGTCAGAACAGGATGAGTCTCCTAGGTCAGTCGGATCAGTACATTCTGAAGCAGGAAGCCCAAGTCATGGTGGCAATACTAACTTCGCAGCCAGGGATTCCAAAAGACCCAAGTGGTGGCACAACACCACTGGAGATGTTTGGATAGGAGAGATGATCAAGGGAAGATCATCACAAGGTAAGAGTAAAAAACAGACTGGCACAATCAACTTTGCTCTTATGGCCAATATTCAAGAGATCTATGAGCCTCGGGTATTCAAGGAAGCAAAAGGAAGACCTGAATGGGAAAAGGCCATGGAGGCCGAACATAAAAGTTTGATGAAAAATCAGACTTGGGATCTCACAGCTCTTCCATCAGGGAAGAAACCCATTGGCTGCAAATGGGTGTACAAGGTCAAGTACAAGGCAGATGGTACACTTGACAAGTACAAAGCACGTTTAGTTGCGAAAGGATTCTCTCAGCAAGAAGGCATTGACTATGAGGAGACTTTTGCTCCTACAACGAAGATGAGCACTATTCGTCTTGTTCTAGCCATGGCAGCACAGCAAGGCTAGAAGGTCCACCAGATGGACGTGAAAAGTGCCTTCCTCAATGGAGATTTGAAGGAAGTGGTATACATGTGCCAACTAGAGGGGTTTCGGGTTGCAGGGAAGGAGCATCTAGTTTGTAGACTAAAGAAGGCTCTATATGGTCTGAAAAATGCACCGACGGCGTGGTACATCAAGATTGACAGGTATTTGGTTGAGCAAGGGTTCCAGCGGAGTCCTTCAAATTCCAACTTATATGTTAGAAGAGTTGGTAAAGAGATCATTCTTCTAGTTTTTTATGTGGATGATATCATTATTACAAGTAGTGAGGAAGATGAAATTACATGGATCAAATCCAACATGAGCAGATCATTTGACATGACAGATCTAGGCCTCCTACACTATTGTCTGTGTGTAGAAGTTTGGCAAATAGGGAGCAGCATTTTTGTCTCACAAGCAAAATATGCCAGGAGTTTGTTGGATAAGTTCAGGATGGAGGATTGCAAAATCTCCTCTACACCTATGGAGAAAGGGCTGAAACTTTCAGCCAAGACTGACTCAAAGGCAATCAGTGAGTCACTATACAGATAGCTAGTGGGCAGCTTGATATATCTTACAGCCACTAGACCTGGTTTGAGTTTCGTTGTGAGCTTCATTTCCATATTTATGATAGCACTGAAAGTAGAGCACTGGACAGCAACGAAGTGAGTGCTGAGATATGTGAAAGGGACACTTGACTTTGGTATTCTGTACAGCAGGAGAAAAGACCCGAGGTTGTGTGGGTATACAAATTCAGATTGGGAAGGTTCTGTTGATGACAGAAAATCCACTTATGGATATGTCTTCAGCCTTGGCACGGGTGCAGTCACATGGACCAGCAAGAAACAACATGCAGTCACCCTTTCATCGACGGAAGCAGAGTATCGAGGAGCATTGAAAGGTGCATGTGAGGCAGTTTGGCTCAGAAGGATGTTATCATATATGTAGATGCAATAGAGAGAGCCTACACCCTTGTTCTGTGACAATCAAGGGGTAATGAAACTTGCCAAGAATCCAGTCTTCCACGAGCATACCAAACATGTTGATACACACATTTCACTTCATCAGACAGCTTGTAGAAGATGGAACTATTGAGCTGCAGTATGTCCTACAGAGGATCAAACTGCAGACATTTTCACCAAGCCTTTGGGTCCCGAAAAGCATGTAAAATTTCGAAAGAAACTTGGTGTAGTGAGTAGATTGACCATTAAGGGAGGGTGTTAAATTAAATATTAGTTTATAATGGTCAATTAGAAATTATACTTAGGCATTAATAAAGTCAAAGTGACTTTAGGTTAATTTATTTGCTTTTAGGTCAGATATTTGCTTTTAGGTTATATTTTCACTTTATCCCACATTCATAAAGTGGTTTGACGCTGCTTGATTGTAACCTATATAAGAAAGCTATTTGCTATCTTATTTCATTGATTGAATAAAGACAGATAATCTTATTCAAGTTATCTTGGTTTCTGTGTGTGCTCGATTTCCGTTACATATTTCATGTGGGATGACTAGGAGTGAAGCTATGGTAGTAGTCCTCCCCAGTGGATGGGTGAGATAGATGACTACAAGAGAAGGGATAACATAAAAGGAATGGAAAAACTCATAGAATATCTTTTGTGTGAAGATAAGGCAGAGTATCTTCTGCGTGAAGATGAAAGAAAGAAAGAGTATTTTCTACACGAAGATAAAGAGAAAACAACTTCTTTAATATGGATTCATGGAGAACCAGTCAGTGATTGTGATGCCAGATGACCAAGTAAATTATATTGATGCGTCATGTTACCCAGTTGATGATGTTGCCCAGTTGATGTTGTTCCCTAGTTGATGATGTTGCCCAGTTGATGATGTTTCCCAGTTGATGTTGTTACCCAGTTGATGATGTTATCCAGTTGATGTTGTTGTTCAGTTGATGATGATTATCTAGTTGATGATATTTCCCAGAAGATATTGTTCAGTTGATGATGACATCCAATGACCTATCAAAAGATAAAGAATATCCTTCTTGTTAAGAGGGAGTGTTGAAATATTGTGTAACTGCAAAGAATATTCTTATCCCATTTTGCGGATTGGTCAAATCCTAAATGTAATATGCAAATTAAGAAGTTTCCCCCCAGGAAAATTAAAGTGGTTCTAACTACCCAGAAAGAGAAGTCAGCCCTGCCAATGAAGAGACACCTCCTTTCAGCGCTTACCAATTTGTATAAATAAAGGAATCCAGCGCCTCATTTGTTCAGTCACTTAGCTCACTCATCTAGTGCACAAGTATTGAAGGAAGATGCAGTTACCAATTACTGGAAGAAGGAAGAGAGAGAGGCGCATTGCTTGGGAGAGGATATTCTCTAGTGTTTGGTTTATTTTCTTGGCATTGGATTGGCTATGGTTCTTTGATCATTTTCCGGTCTAGCATCATGGTAGTTTGTCTCTCGTAGAGAGAGAGTTATTATGGTACTGTACTTGGTTATTGAATCTATATTAAAGAAGTTTTGTTGGGTTTTCTTTCCCTTGAGGGTTTCCTAGGATAAATGCTTGTGTACTCTTGTGGTTGTGTTTCTCTCAGTGATCCTATCTATGTTATGGTTATCTAGTAAATTGAAAAGAAACCTAATAATAGCTTAAACCTTAACAAGAAGAAAGTAGGAAAATAAGAAAAATCATATTACTTGGTTTCATCACATGTAAATAAGGCTACTATGGTATGACCCCAAGGGGGGACATATATGGGGTTGAATATATATTATGTGACCCCAAGGGGGGCACATATGGGGTTAAATGTACATGTAATGTGTAAATGTATGTGCAATAGTGGTCAACCTAATAATAAAAGGGTCACATGTGTAATGTGTGAATATGTATGTATAAAGATCTTGTAGTCATTATTGAGGACATGTGATTTGTATGTATGAATTTATTTGGGTATTTGGAGTAGGTTATGTTGTTCTTTAAGGATTTATTTTGTAACTCGTCTCTATTATATATATTGGAGTTGTGCTCCACACTCTCATTTGGTGTACATAGTGTGTACTTCTTGTTTCTTGTGATTTTTTAAGCTTTTGGTTCAAAACAGAAGGGAAAAGAAGGTGTTGTGATCCCTAAATGGGATTCCAACTATGTGTTGTGGGGTTGTTTCTTTCAAGGCCTCATTAGATTTTGGAGGTAAAGAAATAATAAAATGGTGGGATAAAATACCCAACTAAGTCACCACAAACTCTTCATTAAATTCATCCTTCACCATCCAACTCAACTAGCATCAAAACCGAGGTTTGATTATGTTATTGTTGTGCATTTTTCATATCCAAACAGACTACGAATTTTTGGATTTGAAATATGGTAATGGTTCGTGATATCATAATTTTCTCTTACCATCAACTAAGTTTAATCACATACTCCTGAAAAAAACTCACCTCCAGTGACATAGAATGGAAAATACAACAGATAGTTGTAAATTGCACATTGGGACAAATCGATTGGTGTTCACAAATCGTGATGGAACCCTAATCTACCCAATTGAGTGAAGTGAGGAAACAAGATGGATTTCTTCGTGGACACCCAGACATACAATATTCATCCTTTATATGTACCTCATAGATCATCACTCATTAATGCTTGTGGTCTGAGCTAAGAAAGAAGGGTCGGGTTTGATACAATATTAAAACCATAGACATCTATGGTATTCATCCATCTAAATTCACCTTATGAAACCCTAGCTACCTTTCCATATTCATCCTTCATAATTATAAAAGTGGAAACCCTAGGTTCCTATGAAACCCCTAAGATGATTGCACCATCAAGCTCAAGTCCAGGAAGGCTAAAACAAATCTTTCTTGATTCAAAGAGTAGACAGATTGATGGGGCACATAGAGTTTATTTTCTTCCGCTACAAATAAATTTCTTGACCCTTCATCTTCGACATTAGAAATATCATGGATACAACACATAGATGACAAGATCTACCAACTTCAGTCAAGCATTAGATAATTATAACATAAAAGATATGTAAGTTATATGACGTTCTTAAAAAAATGATCTTATTAAAATTGTATCACACACCTAATTTCAATAACAATGTAAACAATTAGTAACATGATCAAAATTATAGGGGTGGTAGGAGAAGGATGTGTGGGAAAGGGGGGGAAGGGGTTTATTTTCAACCTGAAAGGAAAAAAAGAATTAGAGGTTGCATGGAGATCAAGGATATCATGCAACAAAAAATTGGAAGATTTAGTAGTTTTCCAAGGTCTTAATATGCTCAAAGAGAAAGGCGTGACTAAGGAGACAATTATTGAACCTGACTTCTCCATTATCATTTAACTATTGCATCCATATATTCCTTTGCAAAAATTGAAGTTATATTGCTTGCATAAAGGATTCTTTCTCTAAACTAATTATTTGAAAAAAAAAAACTTATTTTTAGGTATTTGTATCTTAGATTGGTGAATGTCTAAGCCAATGTAGGAGTGTATCTTAGTGAAGGTTATGTAAAGGTTACAAATAGGGGGGGGGTTCGATCTTCACACCCCTCTCATAATACCTACATAAATGACAAGGAATTTATTGATGCAAATGTACACTTAGGAATCTATAAAATGGTGAGGAGTTAAATCTCCAGCCTACTTCATATCATACTATCATTTTCCCAACATGAGAATTAAAGAATGGTACTTCAAGCATGTAAGTATTTGAATGTAGGTTTATTATGGATATGACTCTTGAAGGACATTATTTTGTGTTATTTGTCTTTTTCCCTAGCTTCTATAATGTAGCAACAATATAAAGTCTTGGGGGTATTGGTTTACATAACCTTGGTTGAATTACAATGCTTATTTGAGGTTTCCATGTGGGTTTGGTCCTCATCTCTCTCTTTCGTTGAAATGGGCCACTACCACCGTTGACATAGGTGATGTGTCTTGTGTGACATGTGGGAATTCCAATGCATACTCTAGAGGAACAAAAAAATAGGTTTTTTAAGCTCATTGTAGGGTGGCAAATTCCACCACTAGGTAGAAATGATGGCAATAGGAATGTGAACAAAAATTCAAAGTTGAGAGCCAATTTTCAAATAATTATTTTATGGAGACAACATCCTGACTGTCAGAGCTTAGGGAAGCAAAGAAATGGTTATCTTCCTTCGTGATTATCTCCTATAGGCATTATCTAAACATAGGAAATCAGCTTGGATCTTTGAAATTTCTAGTCAATAGCACAATGGAGTATCTACATCTTCCCTAGGAGGTAATCCATCCATCCTCCTCCTTCAACCTTTGTGTCATTTGGATATATTTCACTTAGTGACTTCTCTCAGAATCGTGGTGGAAACTTACATGCACAACACACTTCTAACTTCATCATGGAGGATACTATAGGATTTGTCAACCCTAAGGACCAAACTGCAGTGGGAATGTGCATAGAACACATGAAAATGGAGACTCAAGTGAGCTCGAATGGGTACAATTTCTATCTTTTATTATTAATATTGATAGCTATAAAAAAAATTGAATAATAGTATTTACTATTTCAATTTTTAAGGAAATATACTTGATAAGAATACTCATATAGGCTAAGAGTAAGGTATGCTAAAAATATTTGGATGAAAATTTGTGTTTTTCTATAGTTATCTACGGACTTCCTATCTATTTTTTATACTACACAATTGTACAATTCGGTTGTAAAAATTCCTAATACAAAATCTAATCATTATTGTGAAAAAAAAACATGATAAACAAATTTATGGTATAAATTTGGCCATAGGTTTCCATAGATACCTAAGAGTACGATTTGAGTACAAACATGGAAAAAAAACTTCACTATGACATTGTCCCCAATGTATAGCAACATTATCAAATCATATCATAACCAATCATCTTGTATGCAAATGTTGTTGTTGGAAAGAGCACAAAAATGTTGGGAAGATAAACAACCTAGAGGATAAGGTTTTGGACTTTCAAATGTTCCAATTTGTTTTGGAAACAATCATGCACCAATAGAGAATCAATATCATCAATCTTAACTCCAAATGAACATAAATTTAGGAACATACATGTGGAAGGAACCCCTATAACCCCACTTATCCCTACCTAATCTTAATGCCTAACCATTATCACCAACCCATAAACCTTAATATATATATAACCTTACTAACCCTTAACCCATATAACCCCAATGACCCTTAAACAAACTTAAACCCTAACCATTATGAACCCCAAGGCCCATTTCCAACCTTAACCACTAACTATTATAACCCCACTAACCCATAAACCTTAATCTAGTAAGCCCTATCTAGTACACCACTTGTTCAAAAAAACAAGGTATTTCCACACGGAACAAACACTTTAAGAAACCACTCACACAACTAGATCAAAGATCAATACACCAGTTTTTTTACATGGTTAAAACCCTCAAATATGGAAACAGTCCATGGCCCCATCCAACACAGCCACTTGAGGTAATATATTAATGAAAAATAAAAATTTGTACACAAGAGTTTCTCAAAGACAATCTTCAACAAATGACCCTCCATGCTCAATAAATAGAGATCATGGACCAATCGAGTGTTAATCCATGGAGTAATATAGTTGTTAGTATCAAGAAGAGTATGAGTCATCAAATCACTTTATGTCTAAAACATATTGTGACTGTTGGATTACAAAACTACAAATACATACTAATGCATATTAAAGAAACATAATTTTACCTAAAGACACATTAGACCAAGTTGATCTTAACTAAATCCTAAGTGTATAAATATCCTAACACCACTCACCCCTAATACATATCAACCTTAAACCTTAATTCATATAGCACCACTAATTCCTTATCCTTATTACTCCCCTAATTGCAATCCATATAACCCCATTTACCCTACACTGAAATTAACCCAAAACCATTATAACCCCACTAGCCCCTAAATGACCTTAACTCCTAAGTATCTAACCCCATCAACTCTTAAGTGTCATTAACCCTTGATAATTACAACCCCATTAACCCCTAACTCATAATCCACTAATCCCTAACCACTATATCACTACCCCCTAGTGTCTATAACCCCTAACCCTTAAACCATATAACCCCACAAATCCCCCTAACCTACCTAATCATATTAATCCCTAACCTATATAACCCCCCCTTAACTCTAACCAACCTTGACCTTAAGCCCTTGTAAACCTGAAAATACCTTAAAAAACAATCCATAACCACTATAACCCTATTAGTTGTTAACCATTATAACCCCACTGACCCCCAATCAATCTTAATCCCAAACCCCTGTAAATTCACATACCCCTAATCAATTGTAATCGTTATCTATTATAGCCTCACTAATCCTTGAACTTTAACCCCTACAACTCAGTAATCCCTAATTGACTTTAATCCCAAACCCTTTAAACCCACAAACTTCAAATCAATGCTAACCCAATATACTCAATACCCTCTATGCTCTATTAAGGATATGGGGTACTTCTTGAAACCAAAAAATTATCACCAACGTCTTACTCTAATACCAAAATGTAATGTACAAAATTTCATAATTAATTTGTAACCAACATCATTACATGTAATTCATGGACAAATATATTTTAGCAATAGAATAACATTTACCAAGACCAATTAACCCATTTCTGATGAGTACAACCATCCATCTCAGCACATAAAACATTGTTCTGCTCATACATTAAATAAATATAGATGATACATGCGAAATTATAGTAGCATTCTTATACATTTACAACGACATGATTATATAGTTCTTTCATGTCATACATATAGTCACAACTATATGCCCCCTCATAATTATGTCACCTTCTAGAAATCACACAAAGCCATTTACAACTATTTGACATGGATAGAAATTAGTATATAGCAAAGAGGTATAGGTAAACCCTCTGCATTAAAATATGTGGTTATGACAACCTCCCAATTATTCACATGAATCACTACAAGGAAGCTCAACATACACTCTTGAGCCCTAATGTCCACTCCTAAACTTTCAACTTCCATAGTGATTGCATAATCATCAACATAGCACACACCACGAGCATTAGTATCCAAAATTTAAACAATGTAAAACAATAGTAGTAA
>JZKD02S1653355.1:67702-78706 GCA_000966675.3 Picea glauca
TCTTGTGTTCCATGTTCTACAGTTAATATGTGATTGTTTTATTATGGTTGATAAATGTTTGAAAAGGTAAAATAATGTATTGCATTGACTCACCCCCCCTCTCAATATAAGTGTGTGCTCAACAATTGGTATCAAAGCAGGTTCCTTCAGAAACATTCTAACCACTGGAGGTAGATCTCAGAAGCACACATGACCAATCAAGAAAGTTTCTCTACAAACATAGCTCCATTGTTTGACAGAACAAGCTATGCATGACAGAGCTTAATGATGTGAACATGTCTAATGGACCTTGGGTTTGATATTTGGAAATCATTAGTGACTAATTATATAGCGCCAACAACTCCACCAATAAATGTGGCCGAGAAGAAGCCTAGTAAACATAATGAAAAAGCTATGAATGTCATCTTGTGCAATCTATCATAATCCATTTTTTTCTAGGTGATGCATTATGGATCAAAAAAAGGATTTTGGAACAAGCTTCAAAATGTTTGTGAAGGCGATGACAAGGTTAAGAAGGCAAAGCTCCAAACTCATAGAAGAGAATTTGAGAGTATGAAAATGAAAGACGAAGAAAATATTGCAATATATCTTCTTTGTGTGGATGAAATTGTCAACAGCATCAATGGACTTGGAAAAAAAGTTGAAGAATTGATGATTGTACAAAAGGTGTTAAGGTCACTCCCCTTAATATTTGATGCCAAAGTTTCTACCATTGAAGAAATGAAAGATCTTGATTCATTAAAAATGGATGAATTGCATGGGATCCTTACAACATATGAAATGAGGACAAAGAAAGAAAAGTCATCAAATAAAGAAGCATCGTTCAAAGCCTCAAAGAAGACAAAGAACAGAGAGAATGAATCAAGTGATGGCTTTGAAAATGAATCAGATGTAGTGGAAGCACATTTTGTGAGGAAACTCAAGAAAGGATCTGAAAAATATAAAGGTAAGTTTCCCTTCAAATGCTTTAACTATGGAAAAGTAGGACATTTTGTTGCTAAGTGTTTATATGCAAAGGATGAAAATAGGGATGATGAAGAAGACCATAATGTAAAGAAAGGAATAAAACATCATCAACACAAAAGAACCATAAACAAGACAAGCATGAAAAGAAGAACTCTTATGAGAAGAAGAAGAATCTCTACTCAAAAGGGGTTAGCGGCTTGTCTAAATAAAGAAATTAAAGCAATTTCTATAGTGATAGAGAAGAAACTCTCTTTATGCAAATCGAAACAAAGATTGATGAGGACAAAGGGATAGAAATGATGGACTAATAAGAAGAGGAAAATGTTGAAACAAAAGGGGAAGTGGATCTTGAAGAAGAACTCATGTGTGTCTTAAGAGAAATAAAGAAGCTTAGGAAAAGGAATTTGAAACAAAATGAGCAGCTGCAAAAATATGAAGAAAAGGATCGTGATTCAAAAGATAAAATGTCAGAAAACCTTGAAGAAACATAAAAGACTATCATGAACCTAAAGGTTCAATTATACGAAGCAAGAAGGATGGAAGAAGTGGTGAGAATCCAACTGAAGAAAAAGGAAGAAATTTGTGAAGAGTTAGAATATTACATTGTTTACTTAAGAAAGGAGCTGTAGAAAATAACTATTAAGTTAAATAGAAGCTTGAAGTTTGAAAAGAGTATTGAAACATTAGATGATATCATCAATTGTCAAAGGTATCCATTCATTAAGACTGGTCTTGGATATGATGGTGTTTCTACCTCCCTACCTATACCTAGCCTTGCTACAATGAGCAGATTTTTATTTTTTGCAAATGGAGTTCAGACTGGTTTTTCAGAAGAGAAACCTATTTTTTATTGTTCCGAACATATTGATGAGTTTCACATTCCTCACATGGAAACATTTGAGCATATAAATGACATTGTTTCCGCTATGTCGAGTACTTCTACTCCTATAAGTGAAATTGGCCATGATCCTACTTCCTCTAATCATCCAACGCAAAAATATGTATCTTATCATCATCCTCACCATTAAAATCGAAGGAATGGAAATTATGCTTTCAAATATTTGCAGAAGAGATGTGAAACACATAATTGTGGACATGTGTTGATTGCCATGATAGATTATGGTTGTAATGATGGATGGTTATGGAATCATTTGAACATATGTTTGATTACTTCATATGATTATGTATCATCAATTGTATAGTCGAGTAGCATTCCTCTTACTTATTGATGATTCCCTTGGAAGTGGTTGACCAAGGATTGACCTGACATGACATTCAACTAGAGTTTCAAATGAATGCTTAAGGAGAAACATTTACTTGGCCTTAGTTTGAAGCGAAGAAATTTGTTTTCCTAAGGCCGAAATGCATTGTTCAGGGGGAGAATCCCTTTGTCATTGATGTAAAATGGGGATAGTTGCAAACAAGGGGAGAATTCTTACTATGCATGGTGGACTATGTGTTTCATTGCAAGATTACCATCAATGACAAAGGGGGAGGTTGTTGGAATTATTGTCATTGATGTCAAAGGATTAATGATGTCATTGATTTCATATTATGGCATTACAATACACACAGGATTTCCAATATTGATTTTTTTATATAGGTTTACAAGTATGTTAAAAAAGGGGTGCATGTGAAAAAGTAAAAAGTGAAATGGTGGTTTCAAACCCATGGGTTTGGGGTATTTGCCCATGGTATTTGGGGTATTTTCCCGTGGTATTTGGAATTAATTATTTAATTATGGGATATGTCCCTTCATGAAGGTTATGAAAAAAGTAGAAAAAGAGAAAGCATTGAGAGAAAGTGTGTGTGTGAAAAATGGCTTAGCAAAGATTGAATTGTGAAATTAGTTTCAGGTCATCTTGGATTTTTCGTGTTAACTTTGTTTCTAGGATGTTTCAGACCTTGAAATTTGGAATTGATAGAGGATAGATCTTGTTGTACATGTGGTACAAATTTCAGATGTTGGTTCGATATTCCTTCGAAGATATGCCATGTGGAAGTTAGGGTTCCTGAATTCTCCTAAAATCATTTTCAAACAAGTCAGATTGACACTTTCGCTATAACTTATTTTCTAGGATTTTTCATACCTTGAAACATTGTAGATACAAAGGAGATATCTTGCTATACATTTGGCACAAATCTCATATTTTGGTTCACCATGCTCTCGAAGATATTCCCCTCGAAATTTAAGGTTCATGAATGCTCATGAAATCAGTTTCAAACAGGTCAACTTGGAACTTTCGCTATAACTTATTTTTTGGGGATGTTTCATACCTTGAAATTTTGAAGAGACAGAGGAGAGATCTTGGTGTACATGTGGTACAAATTTCATATGTTGGTTCTCTATACTTTCATATATATTCCCTGTGGAAGTTAGGGTTCCTAAATGCTCCTGAAATTAGTTTCAAACAGGTTAGCTTGGAACTTTCACTATAATTTGTTTTATGGGATGTTTTAGACATTGAATTTTTGCAGAGATGGAGGGATCTTGTTGGAAAAATTCAAGATGTTGATTCACTATACTTTCTAAGATATGCTATGTGGAATTTAGGGTTCATGAATGGTCCATGGATCAGTTTCAAACAAGTCAGCTTGGCATTTTCACTATAACTTCTTTTCTGGGACTCTTCATACTGTGAAAATTTCAAAGAATAGAGGATACATATAGAAGTACCTTAGGTAAAAATTTAGAATCATATTTGCAAAATTGGATACGTGGAATGTTGAACAAGTTGACTCTTTGGAAGAATCCAAAAATAACAAGCTTTGGGAAAGTTTCCATTTGGAAATTCAAATTTTGGTCAAACCTGGTAAAGGTAGAAGTAGTGAGAAGAATTGGTGAAGGAAGAGGAAATGAGTAGACCCGGTAAAGGAAAAATCAATGAACAAACTTGGTGAAGGAATAAATAGCAAGCAAACTTGGTGAAGGTTGGTGCAAATCGAGATTAGTGTATCTTGCTAAGTTGGTTCTTAGTGGTCAGAATTAGTGTCTCCAGTAGATTGGTGTCTCCAGTAGATTGGTATCTACCAAGATATGTAAGAGATTGATGTATCCTGCTAAGTTGGTTCTTAGGGGTGGGGATTGGTGTCTCCAATAGATTGGTGTCTACCAGGTAGATTGGTGTCTATGAAGATATGTAATATATTGGTGCATCTTGATAAGTTGGTGTTTAGTTGTGGGGATTGGTGTCTCTGGTATATTGCTGACTATAAATATATGTAAGAGTAGGTTGGTGCCTACCAGGATTTGCACCAGTGGGGATTGGTGTCTCTAGTATATTGGTGCCTACAAATAATTTTAATGGTAGTTTGGTTCCTACAAATAATTATAAAGATAATTTTTGTGGTTATCTCTCAAAAGGGTTTCCACATAAATGTTTTGTTCCATGTTCTGTAGTTAATATGTGATTGTTTTCTTATGGTTAATAAATGTTTGAAAAATTAAAAAAAAAATCTTATATTGATTCTCCCCCTCCCCCCCCCCTCTCAATATAAGTGTGTGCTCAACAATATGTTCACCCATCACCATGAGAATCTCTAGTAACTAGAAAAGCAATGTTTCATCATGTAGATTTGTCATGATATCAAAGGGAGGATCACAAGCCAGATAAAACTAGTGTTTAGGCTCACTGTTCCAAATAGGAGTAAAAATGTTGGGAGCTACTATATTGTTCACTTCAAAGTATTATTTTGTATCAGATAAGACAGAAGGAAAGATAATAGAAGCACTAAATCACAAAGTAAATCAAAGAAAGTAACATGTGAAAGGTGAAGGTAGGATGTGAATTTATAAAAGTGATGGAGCCTATGTGGGGAACCCTTTTGATGTTATTGACTATTTTCTAGAATATTTTGCATTAACACTACAACACTATTCAAATCCGGTAATAGTCATGGCACTAACTTTTTTTTAACCATAACTAGGAGATTTTTATATCAAGCAAAAGTTGCAGCATAGCTTGCAGCAAGAGTACATCAATGGTATGCTTCAAAATTCATTAAACAAAAATCTGAAGAGAGAGTGTCTACTATCCTATAGCTATATCCATATAATGTTGTATACAATACTTCCTAGTTTATCCTAAAGATGTAAAATATATAGAAAATACCTAGATACCTAAAAACATACAAACTTAACAAAAGGCGTGATAGTTGGTTGCCTTGTCAAGAGTTACTTTAGTTGAGAATGAGTCTTGTTTGACAATTTCCACTTTTTTTATATACCTAATGAATTGTTTCATCTTTTCTTGGTCCCCCACAATTGAAATTAATACACTAAACCCAGTTGGATGCTCTAGAATGCTCTACTTTGGTCAAATTAATGACCATGTTTCGAAGTATGTTACACTTAGCTTCAAGAACTGTGATATGCCTCTTCAATTGAACTAAGGTACCCATAATTGTATCAATTTGGGTAGTAACCTATTGGTCATGTTCATGAATTTTGGTTGTGGCTATCATAATTGAGCTTGTTTTTTCTGTAAATAGTCTCCTCATGACCTCTCAACACCCGTCTGATGTCCTACTGCTCCCTATATTCTATCCGCATATTGGAATAGTCCAAGTTCAACTGCAAACTAAAATTTTCAATGTTTCCTGAAGGAGCTTTCCTTTGGTTCTTGATGAGGTTCCCTATATCCTAGAACAAGATGGAATAATCCAAGTTCAATTGCAAACTAAAATTTTCAATTGTGCCTGAAGGATATTTCCTTTGGTTCTTGATGAGGTTCCCTATATCCTAGAACACAATACTACACTCTAAATGAATGACACCAGATAGGGGGTGTGCTTCTAACAATGGAAGCCACAAAAAATATGATGATGAACTGACGAAATAAAAAAGAACCCACTTATAAATGGACAAGGGTACTTCCTTCCAATCTCACAAGGCCTCGAAATAGCCTTGGTCGAATCCAAAATTAAAGGTGCAGTCACCCAAGAGACCAGAATTTCGCAAAGAAAAATCAGATTCAAACCAAGGAAAATCGGGCCCCTCAGACTGAAAGAATGAAACCTCTATAAAATATTTTTTATTAAAACAAGAAACAATCCCTATTTCTAAAATCCATTCAGAGAAAATGGAAGATAAAGGTGGTGGCTTACCTAGGTTCTAGAAAAGAGTATGTACCATGCAGACAAGCCAAATCAAATAGTCGAGACTCACCAAAATGCATTTTAATCCTACAATCCACTTCCTCCATGCTGGAAAGCCAGAGCTCATATCCATAATCACACAATGATTAGGGGGGATAATTCTCACGAGTTCAAAATTATGCAAAGTGAAACATTTGGGCATGTGGGTGAGGGGGAGAGGTCCCTTCTCATTACACACATTATCATATGATGGAGCCACCTTCGATTTTCCATGTGCCTCCATAAAATAATGATATGTGACTTGTCCTTCATGAGAATAATGTCCCTTGTCAGACATGATAAACAATACCCTATTGGAACCCTCGCATATTATCTCAAGACATCCTTCCTCATGGAATGGTTTGATTACCTAACTTACCATTGATAACTATGTCCCCTACTTTTAATGAAGTGGCTTGAGTAGCATAACCATCTTCTAAAGTGTTATTCTCCCTTGGAACATGGAATAAGTTAACCCAGGAGAGGTTTTTGGATTCATACTTTACCTGTTGAACTGAATTGGATCATTATATAATTTTTCATATATCTTGGTACTTTATGGGTGGGAAATTAGAGAAATTAGCTTGCAGTGCCCATTTTAGTGGTACATCCCAATTTAGAAAGTTCATAACCTTCCAGATCCATTTTGAGACATCAAATGGAATTTTTGGGGGTCAAAAATTCGTGGTCATATCTCATGGCCCCTTGACACTATTTTACACATTGAGATCTTTCCAACAATGAAAAAATTGCCTCAATTGGAGATCATATGCGGAAGTTATACCTCTTGCAAGTTGACCTACCTTGTTGACCACCATGGTACGATTGGATGCCACATTATCCCCTATGACTCACACATGTGTGGTTAGCCACATGTGGAATTTCAAGAAGATTCTAGAATGTCCAAAATTGTATCGCTAATTGAAGGTTGAGGATGCAAAAAAACTAACCCTAGATGGTTATTGGGCTATGTTAAATATTGAGTCGCTAGGAAGAGATGGGGGTTCCATTATTTCACATTGTACTTGTTCCATAGTTGAGAAGAGCATCTAGGAGTGGTATTTTGAGAGCATAATAGAGGAGGTAAGAGATTATGTAGAAATCATTCATGCCACAGTGTCAAAGGAAACTCCATAGTAAGTGCCTCTTTCTTTGTACTTGCTTTTCATAATTGAAGAAAAGAGAGAAAAGCATAGGCCTCACCTTCTAGTTGGGTTTTCTCCCATACCAGGTTTCCCATAATATATTGTGTTCATTTGTGTCGATGGTGTGTTCATTTTCTTATTCTTTCTTTTCAATATTTCATTTATTTTAATAAATTTGAGCAATAAGATAGTGCCAACAAATATGAGATCCAAGGAAATAAACCTGCATAATAAAATATTTTAGTAGAATACAATATCTATTGTGATGAATTGATCCATTGGAATATCCATGGCAGTTTACAAATTGCCTTCTCTAATAATGAAGTCTGAAGAGTGTCCAATGGGGTAGTATTCATGATCATGTGCCTTATTATGTTCTTGGAATCCCCCACCGTAATCAATTTTTGAATACCCAAGCCATAAGAGTGTCTAATGGGGTAGTATTCAGG
Source organism: Picea glauca (assembly GCA_000966675.3). Taxonomy (NCBI): domain Eukaryota; kingdom Viridiplantae; phylum Streptophyta; class Pinopsida; order Pinales; family Pinaceae; genus Picea; species Picea glauca. The sequence goes on from JZKD02S1653355.1 coordinate 75,399, forward strand.
ACTATGTGCCTTATTGTGTTCTTGGAATACCTTTCCATAATGCATAGGATTCATCCTGACTATTTGATGAGATACCAAGACCCTAGACAAATATAAATTCTATTGTTTCTCCGGGGTTTGTGATAAGCGGTCCCACACCTACCACCCAAAGTCATGGCACTAACTATTAGCAGTAAGGAAAGTCCATAATTCTAGGGTGGAGTGAATGTTGGCATGATGTGTAATGTATCCATCCCTTAAATTCCCTTATAAATTTTCAAACCATCAAAAACCTATCACATCACATACCTCAAGGAGTCACGAGATATTTATATGTGGACATTCTACTAAATTGGTCATTATATTTCATTTAATAGTGGGATTGATGATGACAAGTGGATATAAACTTAGATTTATTGCTCAAGACATAATGACAAAGATGTAATGGTGCACCATCAAATCTACTTTTTTTCCATTACTTCTATTATCTTTGAAGTGTGGCTTTGTCACATCACAATCTTATGTTGTACCATTTGAGAAAGTTTACACACAACATTGTCGTTAGTTGCATTGTGTTGGTATGTGTGTGCGTGTGTATTAGGGACGATTTGTAGGCTATAATTTTTGCCTCAAGGATTCCTCAATTGTGTTGCATATATAACTAGTAAATTGACATGGTCCATGCACCAAACATAATTCCATATGCAATGATATTTGGGGTATCAAGATGTTAGAGCGAGAGGAATCAACGTTGGTGCAAGGATTAGAAAATTTCTACAAACAATGATAGAGAGAATGGTTCTTAGGGGTATCTAGGAGTAAAATACCATTGGGCAGATTCTTATCCTGTAGGATAGAAACAATATAACAAACAACATGGGTATTTCTCAAAGGTTGTAAGGAGATGGGAAAGAGTTCATAGAAGGGAGGGAGTATGAGGGCACAAAAATATGTGGAGGTTCAAGGAAAACATTTGTGTATAGGTGGTGCATGGGGCTAAGAGAAGTGGGTGAAATTTGTGCATATTTACACATGTAAATCATCCAATTAATCACACAGCTCAAGGATAATCTCTTGGGAATTTATCATAATGGGTTAGTTCAAGACTAGGAACTAATTTTATATTTTTTAAAGAACAATTTCAACACGTAACTCCTAGTGATTATATGGCATTAATTTCAACCACATTAACAACATTTATACTACAATTTTTGACCACAAAGCAAGTCCTTCTCGACCTATTAAACAATAAAATTTTCACCTTGTTCATTAACCCATACTTTGACCTATTTTCCTGCCTACTTTTCGACCAAGCAGCCTCCTACTTTTCGACCTAGTTTTCCTCCTATACTTCAACCCAAATTTTCTCCTTAGTTAGACCCAATTCTCCTCCATATTTTCTCCCTCGGTTATAAATTCAAGTTGAAAATAAGTCAAGGTTCTAATTTGACCTAATTTTTTACCTACATTTCAAGCAAAAAATTATTATTTTTTACCTATCTGGGTCAAAGTTTAGGTCAAAATTTTGGCTTATGGTTGTACCAAGACCGGATTACACTACCCAAAAAAATTGCAATTAATGCTTCCATCATCTAGAAATACTTTGTACTATATTTTCATATTGTAGGAATTTGGTTGCTAGAAAGTACATTAATGGAAGAAACATCAAACTAGGCATAGACCCCAAGGTGGGTAGCAATGGGTAGTATTGGTTCTATGAGGATCCAATGGTATATTTAATATAGCAAGGTGGCATAACCCTATTTGATGTAGTTTCACCTGATTTTAGCACTCTATGGAAATAGACATGGAAGGATGAGGGGATTTTGGGTTTACATGGTCCTATCAGTGAGCTATGGAATACATTTGTTCAAAAATTTAAAAGTAGATTTATTACACTGAAAGTGGAAGATGATTCATTCGTATGGTCCAAAAATCCTATGAAGGGAGAGGTACACTCCTAGCGTACGATATTAAAAAATCTTCTTAGAAGGTGAGCAAGGAGAACTCAATTGGTTATGGAAGCCCTTGTGGAAACTAAAAGCCCCTCTATAACCCATATTATTCTTCTAGTTAGTTTTATCAAATTGGGATGTGCTCCAAAAAAGGTCCTAGCAAGGGCCAAGCTACTATGTTTTATGCAAAGGTGATGAAGAATCTATACGATATATCTTGATGGACAGTCCTTTTACTAAAGAAGTGTGGAAGGAGATATTGGCTTTCACTAGAGTAAAGGGGACATGGGAAGGTTCATCTCTAATTGAAGGACTGAAGTAATGAATGGAAGACTCATAATTTTCTTATCATGAGGCACTTCCTTGTATGGTTTCTTAGGGTATTTGGATCACCAAGAATGTCATCCTTGTCTAAGGAAAATCTTTCTCTTTTTCAATTTTTTAAAAAACAAATATATTTGAGATGATATTGTGCCAACTCCAAAGGGAAAAGCAATGATACAAACAAGGTCAATGGAGAACGAAAAAAACTATCCCTAAGATTTTCTCATGGAGCAAGACAAGGGAATCTTAGGAGATGTGGCATTGGTAGTGCTTTGTTTATTTTGGAGGTCAATGGTGTTTCTTTTAAAGAGGGATCAAGTAGGGGATCAAATAACTAGGTTGAACTAATAGCTTTTGTTGTTATGCTTAGGATAGCAGTCGAGAAGGGTATTGATTGTCTTCAAGTGCTTGGTGATTTGACACTTATGATTGAATGGACTAAAGGCACTATGTAACTACACAATATATATCTCGAACAAGACTAGATCGTGTGATGTTACTAGCTAGCAATTTCAGTAGAACAACTTTCTGACATCTTTATAGAGATCATTACACATAGGAAGACAAACTTTCCAAGCAAGGAATTCACTATTCAAATGTAATATTAGAGTTGGTGGAGCACATAGAGGTGTCAATAAATGAGAGACACTTCTACACTAATCCTAGTAGAAGACAAGAATAATTTAATCAAGAACGTAAATGAAACAAGCAATCACACAGTACACCGAGATTTTACCCTGGAAACCCTTAACTGGGAAAACCAACATTCCTTTGAGCATTTTGTTGCCTTGTTGTCTTATTCAATCTGCATAAATGGTTACATGTCTAACCTTGGTCCACACCTAAGACACAATTGACAACATACATTATTTCTGGCGCAAAAACAACCTTGTGGCCAATCTAGCTTACATATGCATGACTAGCGACCTCTAAATTGTTAATGTTTATGCCATTATTATAGTTTTTTGCATTTCAATAGATAAGAGCATAATAAGAACAAGATCACTGAGAAATACACATTCACAAGAGACACAGCATTTATCCTGGGAA
>JZKD02S1653366.1:3435-22993 GCA_000966675.3 Picea glauca
GTTTAATGTGCAATGTTGATCATCCTTGGGATTTAAATTGGGCCAAGGGTTTGTGCTCTGCTAGAGATCCATGCATAAATCTGCATCTACATGATTTGAATCCCTGCGTTCCATGCTGACATTAGTGGTATAGAGGAGGCGATCCTTCGCTTCCATTTTATGAGATTTAAGAGACACATACAATGTCCGATCAACCATCTGTTTGCCTTTATTTCTGTCATCATCACCATCCAATATGGAGAAGCTTCACACAATAGACCTGTGACTGTTGTGTTTATGGCAAAATCCAAGGGATTCACATTTTTCATTTACCTCCTATTGTTGTCCAACTTCCATCTCGTCAACAATTTCAATCTCAGAAGATTTTGAGGGAGTGTTTCCATTTGCTATGTTAAGATTGCAAAACCCTTTGGAATCCAACTGCATGTCAAGATCAAATAATCACCTTCATCCTCTTTATCATAGACTTGGCAACGCCAAAATGCACAATGGAGGTTTCACTATTGCTTTGCTTCGGATTAGGTAGCAGATTGGTAGTTTAAATGGCTCTGCCAATTATAATATTAGAGATACAAAAAGTCATATTTTCAACCTCAAATGATTTCCACGTCACCACCTCTCTAATGACTGTCTTGGTGTAGTTTTCATTGCCAGGAACAACGTATAGGATCATGCTGTGTTCATTTCTAAGTTGCACGAAACGAGGAAATGATTCTGAGTTTCCAAAATTGGGACGATACGAAATAGGTCCTCAAAAAATGGAAACGTAGGGAAAAAACGTCGTATATAAAAAAAAAAAAAAAAGTATATATATATATATATCGTTTTTAAAAAATAAAGCATTATATTGCAAGAAGTTTTTTTTTAATTAAAATAAAAAGGCAGAAAATCATATTTATTCTCTTTGGAGAATGTAAAAAAAGTCATTACTAAAACTAACAGGCAGTTTGGGGGCCCCATGACCCCCTTTTTTTTTCCCTAATTTAGCTTTGAAATCCACTGAAACGTGTCTGTACGGCGTTTCCAAATCAAGAAACGTCATACGGTACATCCAATGACGTTTCCCGACCGTACCATACCCGTTTGGGAGTTTCATACCATTTTGGGGCAGGAAACAGGGGGGGGGCGTTTCCTGCAACTTAGGTTCATTTTGTTTCATGAGAACAAAGTTGTCCTCATATCCATCACAATCATCACCAGAAGTGATCATAAAAGAATCAAAGCCTAACCCTAAAGACCTATCCCTGTCAAAACTGAAATTGTAGGATCGCTGAAGATTTGGCTTTTCTTCGTATTTTAGTTCACAGACCTCTTCCTCAACGACGTCAATTTTGAGGACATTGTGCCCTTTATATTCAAGCTCAAATGAAGAAGGAAGACGATGTAGTGTGACTAAACTTAGATCATCAATGAGCATAAGATTTCTGTCATATTGTCCTTGCCAACTGTCTTCCATTGGTTGAGAAAAATATGGGCCATCATGTACCTGATTTTTTTATGGCACTTGAGTCTGCTACGGAGCTGGAAATGACGATAGGATCTATGCCCATCTTTGTGCCTAGGACGACACCGGTATTTGTAGCCACAATTGGAAGGCCTTCAAATTTTTTATCATCTCTTGGATCAAGTTTCTCATGTCTCTGACATCAACAAATGAAAAGTCTTCAACATGACTGTTGGCAGCTAAAGGGAGAAATTTCTCAGTTTTCCTTTTATAAGGTATTTCTTCCACAGTCACAAATCTCTACTCATCTCCATCCTGGTTACAGTCATTATGAGAATGCAATGTACTATTTTGCAAATCACCAATGTTCAAGGCTCTCTCATGCTTATTTTTTACATACGGTTTGTCTATGGAAACTAAATCACATGCTTCATTACCAACATCCTTTTTGGCAGCAATAGGGTTTTCTTCATCATTGTTGATGTTGGAGTCTGAGGCCAAGAACTGCTCGACATATAAATCTGGGCTGTCTTCTTCAACAGATGCTTCATCATCTTCAAGAGGATAAGGAGGAACTCCTTCTTCTTGTAGGTCTGCCACAAGTGCTTGAAAGGTGTCTTCATATCTTTGAAACCTAGGGCCCCAACACTTGAGAGAAATTTCAATGAAATCTGCAATAGAAGATACACTTCTTGGACTACTACAAGATCTAACCCAAGCCTGTTGTTTTTCTGCCAAAGAGTATACAAATACTCTCATCAACACATCTTCCTGCATAACATTGATTTTTGAAGTGTATTTCAAGAAATTTACAAAATGAGAGATGGCCAAAGGAGGATCACCATCAAATTTCGGAAGATCTTCTACCCACTCTACAGATAGTGATCCGAGTACCCAAGAATTCCTTTAACATCAATAGTGTTAAATTGCAAATGGAATTCCCATGGAGCCATTTTTTTTATTTCAAAAACTCTTCAACATAAGAGATCAAATCTAACAACAAAATGTATCTCTTACCAAAAATGGAGAATCATGTAGTCACAAGGTGAACTTCAATGACTTCAAAATGATGCTTATTTCACCCTACAAGCATAGTCTTCAAAAATCTACAACAAACAAGGACTTTGTTACTCCACTGGAGTCGTCAAGATGAGAATATATTTTCAATTAGCAGCCTCATTGAAAGTTGTAGCTGATATACATATGTCTTCTGGGAAATGGACTTTATCCCCGGTAACAGTACTGAAATGTTATCTCGCAAACCCACACTTCTTGAGATAAAGTCCTAAATCTTAAGTGAGGCCTTGGTGTAACTAAGAGGGGGCCATTGTCACCTCACCAACCCTCTTCTACACTTTAGTCCAGCTCTCATTTGGCTCAAGGGGGGCTTCCCTACAATAGGATTGCTGGGATTTTAGGGCAATGAGTTCAAAGGTGATGTGAAGAGTAAATCTAGCAAAACAATTTTTTGAAAGGATTAAGAGAATAGAGTTGATGGAAGGATTAGAGACTTCCAATGGGCATGATATGGGGTCAACTAAGGCTCCTCTTTTAGAAGTTACAAGTGAAACTAAGATGATAGCTAGGGTTGACCACTTTGTTCTTATAACATTATTTTGCCTTATCATGCTTGTAGTGTTTATTTTATTTTATTTTGGAGTTTTTTTTTCTTCATGCACTTATGTGGCATTGTTAATTGATGAGCTTTTATTAAGTACACTTGGAGTTTCCATCATTTGTACTCCAACATCCTTGTATGTCTTTTCTTCAATTGGATTAGCATCTTCTTGAGCTATGATGTGGATTGGTTCTGTATTTGTTCCTTGTTCCACAACTTAGATTTTTACATGTTATAATTTTGATGCTTCTTTCTAGATTTGGTCTAACTTGTTGTCCAACGACTTATCATATTTAAGCTTCTTAATTTGCTTAAGAAAGTTTTGATTTTGATTTTTTAGACATGATTTTTCTTCCTTATTCGATTTTTCGACTTTGTTCGTGTCTTCCTTCTTAGATTCTTCCTCTTTTGGCTTTCTAATTTGTTCCAATAATCTTTGATTAAGGCTTTTTAAACAAGAATTTTTTTCATTTTTTTTTGATAATTTCTTTCCTAGATCCTGATTTTCTTGTTCCAACTTCTGAACGCACTTTTTTGTATCCTTTGACTTCTTGATCTGATTAAGTAACTTTTGACTATGTTCTTTTAAACGAGAAATTTCTTGGTCCTTTTCCATTACTTCCTTGTAATACATGTCCTTGTTGATGATTGCAGCGTCGTGAGACATCCTCTAGGATACGTTCTCCTTTGTGATTGATTTGAGTCGACTTGAGAGGGAGCCTAGTGTTGGGCATATCCACATGATGGGGCATTGTTCTTCTCTGTGTGTGAGTTGAGTCATCCCCCAGTGGTTGGGGCATCGTTCTCCTCTGTGAGAGTTGAGTCCTCCCCTAGTGGTTGGGTCTGCCCATGTGATGGGGGTCTCATTCTCCTCTATGTGAGCGTTGAGATGATGTGGTACTCCAGATGATTTTGTTTAGTATGGCGTCCTTGTGGCTGAGCATAGGTGGATGTGTCCCTAGGGGTTGATCACTAGTGGATCCCTTGCTATATTGTCTAAGTGTAAGATTTGCTTGTAACCCTAATTGTGATGTAAAGGGTACAAGTCGACCCCACCATATGTGAAAGATAATTAAGGATTATTGTAATAATAATTATATTTCTGAGTTATTGAGGTCGGCCCTGTTGTTCCAATAGACACACCTTTTGTTGTGTCCAGTCTAGTATAAATAAAGGTGATTTCCCCATTGAGGAAACACACTCACACATGTAATTTGGAAATTTCAGCAAGTGCACTTTAAGGGCTGAAGTGTGCACCTCTATTGGGTGCAAGTTTCAAGGTTGTAGAGCACCCTCTTGTGTGCATAAGGGTTTTATGGTTGGGGGATCTTCTCTTGAGAATATAACAAAGGATTTTTGGGTTTTCTTCCCTTGAGTAGAAGGGTTTCCCAGGATATTTCTTGTGTTCTTGTGCATGGTACTTCTTCTTGTGATCTTGGTTACTGCAACACATGTGTATGGTGTAGCTGCATTTGTTTATGGGTCAAGTAAATGCTAAAATGAAATAAAAATTATGCTTGAGCCTAGCATAGTGAAAATTCAACATGGTATCAGAGCATAGGTCTTGAAGAAGCCATTGCACAAGATTGAAGAAATTTGTCCTCTCTCTTTCTGTAGAACCGTACAACCCTCCTAGGGTTTCTAAGAAAAAGTATGACCCTCCTTCTTTTTCCAGTTTCAGGACTTTATACTTGAACGTTGGGGCTAAAAAATGCATAGGAGTGTACAAACTCCTTCAATGCACCTCTAACAGTCTCCAGATTGCATTTTTGAGCATTTTGGATTTTTGGCCCTAAGGTTTCTAAGGTTTCACATTTTTCTGCAGAAATTTCAGTTTTAGGGTTTTTGCAGCTCATTGAAGGAGCTTTTCAAATCACCAGTGTTGTAACACCCTGTTTCCCCCAATTTGTAATTAATCATAAAATAGGAATTACCATGCTAATGCATGAGGACCATGTAAATGTATTATTGTTTGAGTTGTCAATAACTGACTGTGGGGGTGAAGCCTTGAAAGTACTGGCCATGATATCACTAGAGGAAGAATGTGAAAAATATACAAGAGGGTTCATATATCAAATAACCCAAAATCTCCCTTGATAAGGATGACAAACCTCCTTCGAATCCCAAGGAAAGAAAACCAGTTAATGAAGAAAGGACTGGTGGTTGAATTATCAACCAACCACATGAATGGAAACATGGGTTGTCATCCTGAAGTACCGCAGTGACCTGCAGACCTGAGCTTCCTTCTGACAGAAGGAACAAGATAGGTCGAAAAACCTTCCAAGGTAAGAGGGATACACACGGGAGAGGAGACACCAGAAAAAAAAGAGCGTAACCTTGCAAGGGAGATGCGTGGAGCTCTCCAGCGAGTCACGAACTGAAGGCCACGAGCTTGATGCCAAGGAGCATCTGAGAAACCTTGACGAGGCCATAACCGAGAGAGAAAGCTCCGAGTCACAGAGGACAAGACCCAAACAGAAGCATAAACAGAGGAAGAACCCTCAAGAACTGTGAGAACTCCCTGGTGATATCATGGCTTGGCACAGGGGTGGACAGAGTGCTAAGAATGAATGCCTCTGTGCCTATGGTCGGGTGGAAGGATGAACACCCACAGTCAGTTGGTTGGCGGCAACCTGTAATAGATAAGCGATTTCCTACCTTGTGTAATTTAGCCGTAATTGTGTATTAATTGGTTATACTGTGTATGTTTCAGGAATTGTGCATATTTCTTAATGAATATATTGTATCTCCCCTATTTCTGCTTGATTGTATAACTAGGCCAGTAAGAAATTATATGGTTAGGAGATGATTTTATACTCGTAAATTCTTGTGTCCTGTGGAGGCATAAGCTAGAGTCACGAACTGTGTGTTCGTCGACCCCAGACACAGTTTCATGTATGCATGCCAACCCTCCTAATTGTTTAGAGTCCTTGGAGGACGAAGTTTGTTAAGCTTATGAGAGGTAGTGCAGATATGCACAGGATCTCTGCGATCAAAGAGAATCCCAGAACCGCTTGATGAAGGAGTGCAATAGTTGTGTTGAAGACTCTTCTAAGATTCAAGTCTAGGAGAAAGAACGCAAAGCTCTCAAGTCCTTCATAGCTGACGAAGCTCAGGAAGGATAGTGAGTTTCAAATACCGAAAGAGAGTACCCTTTTGTTTGCTAGATGAATGGAAGAGATCCTTTCAGAGGATCTGAGGTCTGCCATGACCGTTAGATTGGAGGAAGGAACGAAGGCGTTAATACCTCAACCCCTTCAACCTTCGCAAGTAGCGATGGGATCCAGGACCGTAGATCCAAGGATCTGTCGGGGCTCTATTGGTCGTCGATCTTAACCCTTGCATAGGCAGGAGAGTGGACTCGACGAATTCCTAAAATTCCTGAAGTATTCAGAACTGTCCATCGGCATAGGACACGTTGTTGTCAGTCGACGTTTCGGCATCCGGGAAACCAGAGGGCAAGACCCCTCGTCTTCGCAAGTCACGAAATCCCAGTATACGAAACCCCGATGCTCTCTATGAATGAGCCAGTTTAGTGTGAATAACTTTCGGTGTTTCGACATCCGGGAAACTAGAGGACAAGATCCCTCATCTTCGCAAGTCGCGAAATCCCAGTATACGAAACCCCAATGCGCTATGTGGATGAGCCAGTTTAGTGTGAATAAGTTTCAACATTTTGGCATCTGGGAAATGAGAGGGAAAGACCCCTCATCTTCGCAAGTCATGAAATCTTGGTATATGAAACCCCGATGCGCGATTAAGACTGAGTGTCTTTCAACACCCTTAAGCTCAGGAGGGATAGTGACCATCAGATCCGGATCAACGGGGGTCGTTGATCTCATACACGAATTCCCATATCAGAATTCAGGGATTGGAGTGACAAGAGATTTGGATTCGTTGCATCGTGAACTCCCAGTTCACAAAACTCCAAAAAGATCTGGACCGTTGGATCCAAATCATTGAGGATTGTTGGATCTCATACACGAATTCGCGTATCGGAGTTCAGGGAATGGAGTGACTAGTGGTTTGGGTCCCTGTATTTTGAACTCCCGGTTACCAAAATCCCGATACAGCTAGGACCGTCAGATCAGGGGGAGATTCGCAGCCGTCGATCTCATCGAAGGTAAGATTTCGGGTTTCGGGGTTTGAAGAGTTGAAAGACTTGACTCTCTTGCATTGCTGAGTCACGAAATGTGAAAGGCACCTCTTGGCTTGGCCTGTGGTCATAACCAACTATCACATGGAGGTGGAAAAGGGAAGAGCTAGCCTGCGCTAGGCCCTCGTAGGAATTCGGGGATTCTTTCCCTTGAGGAAGAGTGAAAATTTTATTTTTGTTGTAGTGGGTATGTGGAAAATTGGTATCAGAGCATGGTTACAACACTTGGCCTACTTGGGCTCATGTACGAGTTGTGTAAGGAGATATTCTTATCTGCATTTTCTCTTTTAGGAGAAGGACTGCATAATGAAACTGTAATTTGGGAATTTCTACTGACTTCTAGCAAAGGAATTATATTGTTCCTTGGTCAAAATGATAACTACTCTTATAGGAGTAGGGATGCACTGATCAATATTACTGAAAAGACCTGAGTATGAATAACAGAGGTGGAATAAATTGTGCTATGAAGCTGCACAAGCCAGAAAAGAGACATGAATTGAGTTGTTATGTTATAGTGTGACGATGGCTACCTACTAAAGTAGGTAGAGTCTCTTGCAATTGAGATGGTTGGTTAGGTAAGAATTAAGATCCTCATGAAGAACTCCTTCATGATTTAGGAAATCTGGTAAGGACTGGTAGGATCCTTAGAAAGTTATGATTAATGTATTATTAAAAGACTAAACCTTGAGCATATAACTCCTCACGATTGAGAGAACTGATGAAAATATGTAGGGTCATATTATCTGACCTATAATGGTTAGAATCGACAACAAGGATTCTGTTTAAACAAGATTAAGAGGAGTCCTTTGGGACTGTTGCTAATTCCCAAGAGTGACCCTTGTTGGTTGTTCCCATAAAGAGAGGATAACATTCGTATGAGTTATGACTATGAGATTAGACCTGTAAGTAACTTAAAGGCTTAGAAAAGATAGCAAAGAAATTCCGTATGCCGAGTGTGTATATAGAGCACAAGGAGTGCATATAGAAACAAGCTTGTGTTAAAGTTTGAAAGCTCTGGAGGTTGAACACAGAGGTTGATTCCAGAAGATTTGATGCCAAGTTCATGGCTGGAAGTCATTGAAAATCTGAACGGACGGTAGATTTCTCGAAGGGAGGAATACCAAAATTCCGTGAACTGTTAGATCTAGTAGATCAATGGAGAAAATAAGGATGATAACCTCTCATCACTCACAAACTCGGGAGGAACAGTATCCGTTAGATTGGAATCAATGAGAGTCGTTGATCTAGAGCTTCGAGGTTTCGGCTATTGGGAAAATAGAAGTGAATACTTTCCTAAAGTCGTGCAAGGTAAATCATCGATTCAATCAGGGTCGTTGGTTAGAAGATGACTTGAACCATAGATTTGGTGTAATCGTATCTTCAGGAGTCGGAGGTTTAGAATTCAACGGGTAGAGTTTTGAGAACTCGCATGTCATGAAATCCCGACATCCAACCTGAGTTGTTGGATCGAGACAGGCGGTGGATCATTGATCTGAAGCATACACATTTTGGGGATTCGAAATCGGGAGTTAGGAGGTGAAGACTCCGCCAGAATCCTGAAAGGTGGAAAGCCGGGATTTGATCAGAACCGTTGATTGGCAGAGAGATATGGACCGTGGGATCCAAGTTGTTGGACCCTTGTGGATCAGAAGTTTGGGAAACGATGGAGCATTGTCTGTGGATTTGAAGAAACATGGGATCCTAACGCGTGTCTAGGAGTTGACCCCAGGTTCCGAGCGAAGGGTCATGTGAATAAATAAGTCGAGAAAACCTTAGCCTCGATCTTTCGGGTCTTCGGATTTCGAGGATCAAAGAACCAATGTTCCTTGCAACAGAAATCCTGAAATCATGAAATGAAAAGCGCCTTTTAGTTTGGATCGTGGTCACCGCCGGTGGTCACGTGAGGAGAAGGCGTGAACTAGTATGATGAATACTTAGTTATGTTCAATAGTACTTGAGTGCATGAGTTTAATGCATTGTGAAGCTTCATAATAGGAAGCCTGATATTAATACCGGTAAGGTATGAATGATATTAAACGTGCAAGTAATGCACATGTATGATGTAAGAGTATAAGTATACTAGAGGCCCAATATGATTGCCCTGATGAGTGAAACGTGAAGCAAGTATTGCTCTTGTCCAAATTAAATGAATACTATGGAGGCATAGCTGACTCCATTCTGGGGAGTCATGAAAGTTATGTTCCAAATAATATCCTGAGGGGAATGTATTCCATTTCTTCAGGAAGTACCAATATAATTAGATGAAAGGGTAAATGAGAAAAGATTCTCTCTTGTCATAATAAGAGACAAATGATTATGCCTTTGAGCATCACATGAGAAGGATTGTGAATGAATCTAAATTTACTGATATTAACAGTAAAGATGCATGTGGGCTGTAAAATATACCTATGGAAACTGCACACAGGCTTACGATTATGAGTATAGCTAAGTACATCGTGGATGTAAGTTAGCAAAAACCTAGAACATGTGTGTATGCATAATTTGGAATACATACCAGAAAGGTATGTCTATGTCCCTTAAAGAATGCTTGATAACAAGCTGAAGCTAATTCGAGCTTGAGGCCATCACAGATAGTGATAGATATGCAAAAAGGAAGTTGCATATTGAAGGAGTTCTCGGTGGAGGAACTGTGTAAGGACTTTGTCAGAAGAACAGAGTCACAACCCTAATAATTGTTGAAGGTTGGACAATGGGCTGCAAGGCCTGTCCATATATAAGAAACTTGGATTACATTTTGAAAGAATCATGTAATTAATAGAAGACTAACAGCTGAATATTGACCATTCTGATAACCGAATGGAAGTGTGTAGGATGCACATGTTCATGATTCATTATGAGCAAAGAGTTTTTATTAAAGCATGTTGCGATATCCCAAAAAGGGTTAGGGTGAGGCCTAACCAAGGCGGCTCAAGGAAAAGAGCAGGAAGATCCCGATAGGGAGTTGAATTGCAAAAGTAGAGAAGAGACAGTGAGGCCTTAGAGATAACTCGGCTGGGATGAAAAGTCTCAGGCGATGTAGAAAGAATTTGAAGAAGGGGAGAGCCCTCAATTCTTTCCTTGTTGTGCATTATGTTTTCTATGAGATGAGAAAGCTAGTACATTGATGGACAGAAATGTTTTGACACCATAGTGATGATGGTTGTAATATTGTAAAAATGTTTGAGAACTATTGTGTTGCACTCATGAAAACATTAAGGATAGTGTGATGAAGTACATACAGATATGTTGGGACATGTCTGAAAATATTTTATTAATTTAAATTCTATGGTACTTCCATTTTAATTTACATGACGACTAATGTGCCTATGGTGTATGTCATGTGTAGAAAGAAATAAGATTGGAACTGTTGAGAAAGACAGTTGCCAATAATGAACAACCTCAAGCAGAGGGTGACCATGGGGAGGCTGCAATCGAAAGATTGTTTATAGGATTGTGAAAATCCCACTAAAGCACTATTGATGAGGTAGAGATCAGAAAGAGAGTGCTAGTAGCCAAGAACCGATATAAATATATTTGTGCCTATGTGGCACAAGGTATGAAGGGATTTGGTAAGAACCCCTTCTAAAATATTTTATTGTCTTAGTGTTATGCATAAACTTGAAAGGCAGTTGTATGCCTTGGATACCCAAGTAAGGTATGATTCRGGAAGGAGAACCTGAATAATGGAGGTATGAACCTCTGGTAGTAAACAYTRTTTGTAACCATTGGKAGRATTCATGAAYYGATATKTCATGAATGCATTGACCAATCAAGGARTGYKTAAARGCATTCATGTGARAAYTTTGAGTTCWKGTRTAYYGATTTGGGATCRTGATCGGCCTATAGCAGRCARTATGGTCCTGTTGTAAGAATGAAAGAAAACGAATAAACCATATGAGGAAAAGGTTGGTTAAATTCCAACACCCCATGGCCAATAACCTATCATAAAGTGTGACAAACTTGAAATCAATGCAAGAGTGCATTTGGGTATGAATATGACCATGGATATTGGCACATTTGTTGAAACCCTTTGAAATGTTGAATTATGTTTTGAAAAGTTTGGTATGTTGAGATGAGACTAATAGTTTGTTTGGTTGTGGAAAGAATGAATTGAAGGAAGAAAAGGGTCATGGATATGGCAGTGAGGTAAGCCCATAGGAGAGACTGATTGCCTGCTGAGCCAAACTGCAAGGAATGGTATTTCCTTTTTGAGAAAGTAATTTAATTGTTAAGTATGCACAATTCTGAAATTGTTGTGACGATGTTGTAAAGGTGCAATAAAATGTATATGCATGGAAAAGATAACAAATTGTTTGGCAGATTGAAGTTGAAAGTGCAGGAAGCAAAGGGGTCTTGGATATGGCAGCATTGTAAGCCCATAAGGAAGGCCAATTGCCTACTAAGTCAAACCGTTATGGGAAGGAAAGTCCCATAATTATGAATTTGGTTCCTGTGCGGAACAAATATGAAAACAAATCGTGAGATTGGAAAATCTGTGGGTGACATATTTGCAATAAAAATTCTGAAAGTTAGAATTTATAATGATGTCTCATGAATTTTGTATACTTGTGATACAGGTGAGAAGAAAAGACATGTCCAGAAAGGACATATGAGGGATGTCAAAGATGAATATGATGAACATGGATACTACTGAGCCATGAAAACCTCGTGATAAGCCATGATCGCCTGAAAATTATTGTGTTGAGGTAACACAAGCCGGAGGTATGCCTCGACAGAGCAAGTCTGAGGGACGCCTCGACTATAAGACTCGATAGAGTCTCTAAAATTTTCTTGTGCGACAAAACCTTGGGAGGGCAAGATGGATCACCCGAGGGACTGTATAACAGTGAAGGGGAGGCCTAAGCCTAGGCCTGGAGGGTGAGTGACCGCAAGGAAGAGGAGACCTTAATAATTCTTGTAAACTATTGGGATCATGCACACAGTGCGTAGTTTCCCGTGTGGAAAAACCTTGGAAAGGAAGATGAAATCATGATAGCTCTTGTGAACTATTGAATTGGAATCATGCACCCAATGGGTACGTCAAGGAAAGCGACGAGCATGGATAACAAAACTACCATGTGGATACAGATCCACAAACTGCACAAATAAGTATTGTGCTAAGATTATGAAAATTTCCTTTTGAATTTTGAACAACAGTAAGATGCTTTCACACAAAATTGTGATTAATGTGCTTGTTGTCCAAGAATTATTGAAGGCATATGATGAAGACTAAGATCCTGAAAGAGGACCTGACCAAGGACAAAGGTCAAGACTTCTGAAGTGGCTGAATGAGAAAGGCATGACAGGTGTTTTTGAGAAAGAACACAGAGGATGGTGTTCCTTTAAGGGGGAGGGAATTGTAACACCCTGTTTCCCCCAATTTGTAATTAATCATAAAATAGGAATTACCATGCTAATGCATGAGGACAATGTAAATGTATTATTGTTTGAGTTGCCAATAACTGACTGTGGGGGTGAATCCTTGAAAGTACTGGCCATGATATCATTAGAGGAAGAATGTGAAAACTATACAAGAGGGTTCATATATCAAATAACCCCAAATCTCCCTTGATAAGGATGACAAACCTCCTTCAAATCCCAAGGAAAGAAAATTAGTTAATGAAGAAAGGACTAGTGGTTGAATTATCAACCACCCCCATGAATGGAAACATGGGCTGTCAGCTTGAAGTACCGTAGTGACCTATAGACCTGAGCTTCCTTCTGACAGAAGGAACATGATAGGTTGGAAACCTTCCAAGGTATGAGGGATACACATGGGAGAGGAGACACTAGAAAAAAAAGAGCGTAAGCTCGTAAGGGAGATGCGTAGAGCTCTCCAGCAAGTCACGAACTGAAGGCCGTGAGCTTGATGCCGAGGAGCATCTGAGAAACCTCACCAAGGCCATAATCGAGAGAGAAAGCTCTGAGTTACAGAAGACAGGACCCAAACAGAAGCGGAAACGGAGGAAGAACCCTCGAGAACTGTGAGAACTCCCTAGTGATATCATGGCTTGGCACGGGGGTGGCCAGAGTGCTAAGAATGAATGCCTCTATGCCTATGGTTAGGTGGAAGGATGAACACCCACAGTCAGTTGGTTGGAGGCAACCTGTAATAGATAAGCGATTTCCTACCTTGTGTAATTTAGCCGTAATTGTGTATTAATTGGTTATACTGTGTATGTTTCAGGAATTGTGCATATTTCTTAATGGATATACTGTATCTCCCCTATTTCTTCTTGATTGTATAACTAGGCCAGTAAGAAATTATATGGTTAGGAGATGATTTTATACTCATAAATGCTTGTGTCCTATGGAGGCATAAGTCAGAGTCATGAACTGTGTGTTCATCGACCCCAGACACAGTTTCATGTATGCATGCCAACCCTCCTAATTGTTTAGAGTCCTTAGAGGACAAAGTTTTTTAAGATCATGAGAGATAGTGCAGATATGCACAAGCTCTCTGCGATCAAATAGAACCCCAGAACCCCTTGATGAAGGAGCGCAATAGTTGTGTTGAAGACTCTTCTAAGAGTCAAGTCCAGGAGAAAGAGCGCAAAGCTCTCAAGTCCTTCATAGCTGACGAAGCTCAGGAAGGATAGCGAGTTTCAAATACCAAAAGAGAGTACCGTTTCGTTTGATAGATGAATGGACGATATCCTTTCGAAGGATCTGAGGTCTGTCATGACCATTAGATTGGAGGAAAGAACGAAGGCGTTAATACCTCGACCCCTTCAGCCTTCGCAAGTAGCGATGGGATCCAAGACCATAGATCCAAGGATCTGTCAGAGCTCTATTGGCCATCGATCTTAACCCTTGCATAGGCAGGAGAGTGGACTCGATGAAGTCCTGAAAGTCTTGAAGTATTCGGAACCGTCCATCGACATAGGACACGTGGATGTCGGTCGACGTTTCAGCATCCGGGAAACTAGAGGGCAAGACCCCTCGTCTTCGCAAGTCGCAAAATCCCGGTATACGAAACCTCGACACGCTCTATGGATGAGCTGGTTTAGTGTGAATAACTTTTGCGTTTCGGCATTCAGGAAACCAGAGGGCAAGACCCCTCGTCTTTACAAGTCATGAAATCTCAGTATACGAAGCCCCGACGCGCGATTAAGAATGAGTGTCTTTCAACACCCTTAAGTTCGGGAGGGATAGTGACCATCAGATCCAGATCAATGAGGGTCTTTGATCTCATACATGAATTCCCATATCGAAATTCAGGGATTGGAGTGACAAGAGATTTGGAGTCGTTGCATCGTGAACTCCTGGTTCACGAAACTCCAAAAAGATTTGGACTGTTGGATCCAAATCATTGAGGATCGTTGGATCTCATACACGAACTCGTGTATCAGAGTTCGGGGAATGGAGGGACTAGTGGTTTGGGTCGCTGCATTTTGAACTCCCGGTTATCAAAATATCGATATGGCCAGGACCGTCAGATCAGGGGGAGATTCGCAGCTGTCGATCTCATCGAAGGTAAGATTTCGGGTTTCATGGTTTGAAGAGTCAAAAGAATTGACTCTCTTGCATTGCTGAGTTGTGAAATGAAAAAGGCGCCTCTTGGCTTGGCCTGTGGTCATAGCCAACGATCACATGGAGGTGGATAAGGGAAGAGCTAGCCTGCGCTAGGCCCCTGTAGGAATTCGGGGATTCTATCCCTTGAGGAAATGAGAAAATTTTATTTTTGTTGTAGTGGGTATGTGACAAGTGTTCTTTTGTATTTCAAGGCTTATTGTTGGTGGTCATAAGCCCAACGAAATCTAAAAGTGCTAGCCTAGCCTAACCGTTAGGTTTCCTAGCCTAATTGCTAAGGGTTTGTGGAAGAATCTGCAAACCATGAGGAAGAGAACCTTGGTGGAAGATAGGATTGATGGATCAAGCAACTTCAGTTCTTGGAATTCAAGAATTCAGATCACCCTTGAAGAGGATGACCTATTGAGTGTAATACAAAAGGCTTTACCATAGACAGCTACCGATGAAGAGAAAGAAGAATCGAAGGAAGCTGACGTCAAGGCAAGGAAGATAATCATCTAATCAATGAGAGATCATCTCCTACCTCATATTTCCAACCTGAAGACAACTTGTGAGATGTATGAAGCATTTAAGAATATGTTTGAGAGTAACAACACCCTCATAGCCCTTACATTGAAGGGCCATCTTCAAAATATCAAAATAACAAAAGGTGACACCGTTGCTATCTTCTTCATGAAGATGTCAAAGATCAAAGATCAACTAGGTGCCATTGGAGAAATCATATCAGATAGAGAACTTGTCTTGACCACTCTCAATGCTATTCCAAGACATTGGGAACCATTTCTTCAAATTATCAGTGGTAGAGCAGAGCTACCTACTCTTGATCGTCTACAGAAAGACTGTACCCAGGATGAAATCAGACTCATAGCTAGAGAAGTAGAAGAATCTCCTCATGATTACAATCATGCTCTTACCTTTCATACAAAGAAAGGAGGAAGGAATAAAAGAAACTTTAGCCAAACATTTAAAGGTGAGAAGACTTCATTAGCTTCAGGTTATGATCATAGAAAAGAAATGTCAAAGATCCAATGCTTCAGATGTGACAAGTATGGACACTTTGCAAGAAATTGTCCTACCAAGAAGAGAGGAAGACAATATGCTTCCACTGCTGACATTGATCCAGACCCACCTCAAAGAGATGAAGACATGAGAGATGAGGATTTCTTCCTCTAACCTTTCTCAGAAGGACCAAATGCAAGATTGAGCATGACTGTAGACTAGGGTAAGTTTTGTACTACATTCCTTATTTGATTTAATCATTAACCTATAGTTGCTTGCATTTTGATAATGAAGGGTTTTATCCATGGTATGGGTGCCCTCATGACTTGGACCATTATCCCTAGTACGGGAATCCAAATGTTCTTGGTTGGTTATTATCCTAGTACATGAGGCCATCTTGGTTGTTATCCTTATGCAAGGCCATCTTGGTTATTATCCTAGTACAAGAGGCCAACAAAGTACTGTAGAGTTAGTAGAGGACCTAAGAAGACATGAGATTCCTCCAGGTTAGAAACACGGGAAAAGAAAGATGTCTATCCTTCAGAATTCAGAGGGAGTCAAACTATTTGAAAAGAAGGAAGAGACAGTAGCTTCTCCCCCTTCAATAATTCAGAGGGAGACAACCATAGTTCCAATTGAACCAGTTGATGTTCCCAGAGACATTGCAGTAGGCCATAAAAGGTCTTCTTGAGATCGATAGACTCTGCAAGAGGAAAAGAGACATGCATCTCCTCGAGGCACATTCTAAGAGAGAAAGAGACCACAGAGTTTTTCGAGCTATGTTTCAACCATGAGCCACATCATTGATACTAAGCCTTCTTGTCATGGAGAAGCAGTAGGTCAACATGTATGGCAAGATTCCATGACAGAAGAGTATTAGTCCATCATGAAGAATGATGTGTGGGATATTGTTTCGAGACCAGAAGGGAAGTCTGTAGTGACTTCCAAGTGGATCTATAAGATCAAGCATGCAAATGATGGAAGTGTCGAAAAGTACAAAGTGAGATTTGTAGCCAAATGATTCTCACAGGTGGAGGGAATTGGTTATAAGGAGACATTTGCTCATGTTTCCCTATACACTTCCATCCATACTATCATTGCACTAGTTGCATCTATGGCTTGAAAACTACATCAGATGGATGTAAAGACAAACTTTCTCAATGGTTAAATTGAGGAAGAAGTTTACATCGAGCAGCCAGAGGGATTCGTGATACATGATCGAGATAGACTCACGGGATAGGAGTGAAGCATGTATTGAGATATCTATGAGGCACAGTTGGATATGGCCTGAGATATGCCTCCATTGTAGACATGATATTGTAGGGATATGCTGATACAGATTGGGCAGTGAGCGTAGTGGATCGGAAGAGCACATTCGGTTGTTGTTTTACCTTGGGGTCTACCATGGTTTCCTAGTGTAGTAGGAAACAAAGCTCTGTGGCTTTGAGTACCATAGAAGTAGAGTATATAGCATTGAGTGTGGCAGTCCGTGAAGCAGTGTGGCTTCGCAAGATCCTGACATATTTATTTGATCATGAGATGGATTCTTCCATTATTCATTGTGATAACCAGAGTTGTGTGAAGCTCTCTGAGAATCATGTGTTTCACGATAAGTCGAAACACATTGAGATCAAATACCATTATATTAGACACATGGTGCAGAGGAAAGTAGTACATGTGCAATACCTTCCTACACATGAGTAGATTGCAGATATCTTCACCAAAACGCTTGCCATGACGAAGTTTGAGTACTTCCTTGAGAGACTTGGTCTAGTGGAGAATGTCTCCCTAGCTGAGAGGGAGTGTTGATGATTGCAACATCGTGAGACATCCTATAGGATACGTTCTCCTCTATGACTGAGTTGAGTCGACCTGAGAGGGAGCCAAGTGTTGGGAATACCCACGTGATGGGGCATCGTTCTCCTCTCTATGTGAGTTGATTCATCCCCCAGTGGTTGGGGCATCGTTCTCCGCTGTGAGAGTTGAGTCATCCCCCAGTGGTTGGGTGTGCCCATGTGATGGGTGTATTGTTATCCTATGTGTGAGAATTGAGACGATGTGGTACTCCATATGATTTTTTTGAGTATGACATCCCTGTGGTTGAGCACAAGTGGACGTGTCCCTAGTGGCTGAGCATAGGTGGACGTGTCCCTAGTGGCTGAGCACTAGTGGACGTGTGGATCCCTTGTTATATTGTCTAAGTGTAAGATTTGCTTGTAGCCCTAATTGTGATGTAAATGGTACAAGTCAACCCCACCATATGTGAAAGATAATTAAGGATTATAGTAATAATAATTATATTTCTGAGCTATTGAGGTCGGCCCTATTGTGCCAACAGACACGCCTTTTGTTGTGCCAGTCTAGTATAAATAAAGGTGATTTCCCCATTGAGGAAACACACTCACACATGCAATTTGGAAATTTCAGCAAGTACACTTTAAGGGATGAAGTGCGCACCTCTCTTGGGCACAAATTTCAAGGTTGTAGAGTGCCCTATTGTGTGCATTAAGGTTTTATGGTTGGGGGATCTTCTCTTGAGAATATAACAAAGGATTGTTGGGTTTTCTTCCCTTGAGTAGAAGGGTTTCCCAGGACATTTCTTGTGTTCTTGTGCATGGTACTTCTTCTTGTGATATTGGTTATTGAAACACTTGTGTATGGTGTAGTTTCATTTGTTTATGGTTCAAGTAAATGATAAAATGAAATAAACCTCATGCTTGAGCCTAACATTGTGAAAATTAAACAATCCTCGAGATCGTTATATTTTTATTGTGAAATCTTCTCATTTTGCTAAAGTTTGACTACTTTTTCTTCTAACTCTTTTATGCGTGAGTTCACTTGATCTCCCAACTCCAATTTTTGGGTACATCCATTGGTAGCATCTTGAAGGAGTGGTGTTTGTTGTTTGGCTTGCAAGTTGGATTTCATCTCCTTTGATTGAGTCTCAAGTGTCACTGCAATTTGATTCATCTCCTTTGACTGAGTCTCTAGCTTTCTTTAACCCTAGTTGCATGCATAATTTTATCAATGTTCAGTTGGTTAATAAATTGAAAATTCCTACAAAGAATATTCACAACACAGGTTGAGGTGAAAATGTTCAAATTTTTAAAGATTTGAAGATCACCATGGACAAATATGTGTTGCATTCTTATTTTCATGATATAGATATGGCTGATGTGGATAGTGTTTTGGGCTATCCCTTGACAAAATAAGTTGGTATAGTTAATATTAATGTGCAAAAGAAGTTTCTAAAGCTTTGGTACAAGAAAAAGAAAATTACGTTGCATGATGTGTCTCTTAGTAAGCAAGAAGGTCCTAGGGGGAAAGAAAAGAAGTTATTACAGAGTTTGAAGCTGAGTCAGAGGCATAGTCTATAGAAGGAGATGAATCAAATCCATAGGAATGACACAATAAAAAATCAAAGGAGATGTTTGACTCAAAGGAACATCATGTGGCATAATTGAAGAAAAAAGGACAGATTCCTATAGTTGTATATCACCATCTACACCATATAGAGAAACAATAGTCATCAAGGCAAGGGCGTGAGCATCAACACACTTATGAACCAACATGGGACTAGAAAGGAAACCAATCAAAAGGTGCATGGAGGACTACTAGCATTTCATAAAGACATCAGGCTAGCGAAACAATCCCATGGCAACACAAGCATGATGTGGATCAAGATCAGGGTGGTAAGATAACAGTTGGACATCATGTTCATCTTACATTAGGATGGATAGTTGGTATGTAGTGTAGCTAGAGAGGTAATGGAGGGTTCGAAGGGCCCATAGTGATAATAGTGGAGGAA
>JZKD02S1653366.1:23237-34038 GCA_000966675.3 Picea glauca
TCTCTAGCTACACTACATTTAATGTAGTGTAATTAGAGAGGTAATAGGGGGGTTGAAGCGCTCATAGTGATAATAGTGGAGGTATATTGTGATTGTAACAAACAAGGATTGCTTGAGGAGTGTTATCCTTCCTTTATGATTAATATATGGTGTTACCCTACCTCAACGGTTTTGACTATTTCTTCTATTGGATATTTGGTGAATGTTTTGGTTTATTGTTGTTGAGATTAAGGGTTATTTTTGAAGTATATTTGCAGATATATTCAGGTACTTAACATTGGGTACCATTTTGTATTCAAATATTTGGTACTTAAGTACCAAAGATTTGAACACAGAAACACCACAATAGATCCAAAGAATAATATAGAAAAATATCACCTTATTATTATGAAATCCTTATGGTGTGCTCTCAAGCATAATTGTGATTCTTGGTACTCTTATCTCGCAAGGAATGAGAGATATAACAAGGACATCATCGTCATTTACATCATGATAGAATATAATCAAGAAATATATGCTTGGTATGATTACAAGGACGATTGTGATGATTTATATATGGATAGTTGTCATTTTTGGGATGACAACCACATTCATATTTTATATGATGCCTCTACTCCACTTTGTTAGAAGAACATGAATGTGCCAACTCAGGAGCTAGTTATGACTACCTATGTCCAGTTTGCATATTTTACAGTGGTATTGTTCCTTCTAGATTCAACTTCTCCCCTTTCCCACTATGTGGTGGATCTACTTATTTGGATGCACATGACCGGTGTCAGTATTTGGAACATTATTTTTTGTTCGTTATTGAGTTCTAATATTTTCCGTGTGGAGTTCACATGAGCACTTGAACATAGAACCCAAGTTTACAATGGCGGTTGGACTACTTCAGCATGGTGGCTTTCTTTTCTACATGGGACCCTGGTTTTCTAGTCTA
The DNA here is from genome assembly GCA_000966675.3 of Picea glauca. Taxonomy (NCBI): domain Eukaryota; kingdom Viridiplantae; phylum Streptophyta; class Pinopsida; order Pinales; family Pinaceae; genus Picea; species Picea glauca. The sequence continues at coordinate 24,175 of JZKD02S1653366.1, forward strand.
CTTCAACCCTATGGTTCACACTTATCCATGGGACCCTGGTTTTCTAGTCTACTTCAACCCTATGGTTCACACTTATCCATGGGACCCTGGTATATGGTTGTACATTATCATAACACGCATTGAGGACAATGCTTTCATAAGGGGGATGAAATTAGTGTAACTAGAGAGGTAGTGGAGGGGTCCGGAGGGCCCATAGTGATAATAGTGGAGGTCATTCAATGTAAGGTGGACTAGGTCCACTATATTATTTAATAAAACCCACTATGGTAGTTAGATATATTAGTATAAACATAATAAATGTAAGAGGACTTACTAGAAGGTTCCTCCTCTAGAATGTTCTTAGGTGGTTGGTAGCACTATATAAAGGGGTTCAAACATTGTAATGGGGTGTGAAAAATAAGTATTGTATTTGGAGCGTGTACCTCATTAGGAGGTTTCCCCCTCTAAAAGGCAAGTGAATATGAGATGCTCCCTTCCATAATATGATCCATTGTATGATGTTTCCATACCCTACGAGTTTTCATAATATTAAAGTGAGTTCTCTTATATTTTTCTTGGATCTATTGTGGTATTTTTATATTAGGATCTTTGGTACTTAACAATCAATAAACCATGTGTAGTGCCCATCTAATTAATAAATATAAATCCAAATACGTTTCAAGGAAAACTATCAAGTCAAATAATCATTGAAGCTCAACATAAAAAACCTTTAATAAACGTACAGTAACTTACTAAGGTAATGGTCATACTTGTCATGAAGAACCAAAATACTTGTAAGTACTTCTCCTGGGAAATGATATTCAAAATCTTTTTAGATTTTAGATGTAGTAATGTCTCTATCTTATTATAAATATTTTTTCCAAATTTAGATGTATCAAAAGTGGGTAACATTATTTTATGTAAAAGCTTATCAATTATTAAAAATGTAAGTCACATACCTTGAGGCCCATCCCTAGCATTATTCTTTGGAATTTTAAGTTATAATTATATTTTTCAACCGAAGATGGACTGATTCTTTTGTTAAGTTTTGAGTTATTATTAGGTATCTTTTCAATTTACTAGATAACAATAGCATAGGTAGGATCACTGAGAGAAACACAATCACAAGATACACAACATTTATCCTAGGAAACCCTCATGGGGAAGAAAACCCAGCAAAAACTTCCTTAATATAGGTAGCCAATACAATGCCAAGACAATAAACCAAACACTAGAGAATATCCAACATTGAGCAATGTGCCTCTCTCTCTTCCTTCTTCTGACAACTGGAAACTGCAACTTCCTTCAAACTTGCGCACTAGATGAGTGAGCTGAGTGAGTGTACAAATGAGGCGTCAGCTTCCTTTATTAATACAAATTGGCAAGCTCTAAAAAGGTGTCTCTTCATTGGGCAGGGCTGACTTGCCTTTCTGGGTGGTTAGAACCACTTTAATTTTCCTGGGGGGCGACTTCTTAATTTGCATATTACAATTAGGGTTTGGCCAATCCGCAAAAGGGGATTTGGTCAATTACAATGCTCGACATGATCAATCCACAAAAAGGGATTGATCTAATGAATAATAAATCATTAATAAATAGAATACTATTCACATTTACAATATTTCAACACTCCCCCTTAACAAGAAGGGTATTCTACAACATCATCAGGAGAGAGAAAGAGAGGGAAACAACATCAATAACATATGGAACACTGACTGACATATCTATAAATCATTGAAAGTTTTTCTCATCATCATTGTTCACAACATGGAGCTGGAGTAACATCATCATCCTCATCAGCATGAGGCTAAAGTAATATCATCAACATCTTTAGCATGAGGCTAAAGTAACATCATCATCTTCAACATTAAGCCTGAAATAACATCATCATCATCATCATCTTCAACAACAAGTTGAAGTGGCATCATCATCATCTTTATCAACATGGATTAGTATAACACTAATACATCATCATCATCAATAACAACACACAGATGATACAACATCAACAACAACAATATCACAGCACAAAGGTTGGAGCATCATCAACAACAAAAAAATCATAGCATGAAGGTTGGAGCATCATCAACATCAACACTAGGTTGGAAATCTTCAGTATGAAGCTGACATCACAACACGAGGCTGGCATCACAACAACATCAACATGAAGCTGGAAATATTCATCACTAGGCTGGCATCACAACAACATCAACACGAAAATGGAAATCTTCAGCACTAGGCTGACATCACAACAACATCAGCACAAAGATGTAAATATTCAACACTAGGTTGACATCACAACAACATCAACACAAAGCTGGAAATATTCAGCACTAGGTTGGCATCACAGCACGGGGTTGGCATCACAACAACATCAGCACTAGGATGGCATCACAACAACATCAACACGAGGCTGGAAATCTTCAGCACTAGGTTGGCATCACAGCATGAGGCTGACATCACAACAACACTCCCCCTTTTGAGGGAGGTCCTTTCAAACTACACCAAGCTTATCTCAAAATTTCTCAAACTTTACACGAGATAGAGGCTTGGTCAACACATCAACAACCTGTTCATCCGTGCTAACATAATGGAGCTTTATGGCTCCTCTATGCAACATATCACAGATGTAATGATATCGGATCTCTATGTATTTTGACTTGTCATGGAACACAGGGTTCTCTGTCATCTTTATGAAACTCTGGTTATCACATAGGATCACAGTTTCTTCCATCTCCAGATCAAATAGATCTGTCAACGACATCCGAAGCCATACGAATTCACAACTGGAGGAACATGCAACAATGTATTCTTCTTCTATCGTGCTCGGAGCAATGTTGAATTGCTCCCTACTCTTCCATGAAGTCATGGCTAACCTTAGACTGAAACAACATCCTGAAGTTCTCTTTCTATCATAAACAATTCCATCTCAATCTGAATCAGTATATCCATACAATCTGAAGTCATGATCTCCATTATAACTGAGACCAAAATCCAACGTACCCTTAAGGTATCTCATCACATGTTTTGCATCATCAAGGTGAACACGTATGGGTTATACTAGATATTGACTCAAGGAAAAACATATATCTAGCCTGGTATTTGGCATATACATCACTGAACCAATAATTTGTCTGTACAAAGTAGCATCAACCAATTCTGATGAGGTATCTACTAGGAGCTTCAACTTTGTTTCCATGGGTGTGTACATGGATTTACATTCCAACATGTCAAACATTTTCATTATTTCAACTGCATACTTCCCTTGGTTAAGGAAGATCTTCTCTGGGCTCTGCCAAACTTCGAGACCTAAGAGATAATTCATTAGGTCTTTCATCAAACTTTGTAGTGAGTTTCTTCTGCATTATGTGACGAGATTTTCTTCATCTTGTCAAGAATAGATCATCTACATATAGTAGCAACATCATTGTCTCATCATTCATAACCTTGAGGTGAAGGTTAGAATCAACTTTATTCTTGGTGAAGCCCAAGCTCGTTAGGAAATTGTTGATTCTGCCATATCAAGCTCTAGGAGCTTGCTTCAACCTGTACAGATCCTTCTTCTACCTACAGACCTGATTCTTTTCTATTTTCATCTTCAAATCAAATTTTCACATTACATTGTACCAATCTGGTACACTTTCTCAGTTGCAACTCAATCTACACAATCATGTGCTATCTCTATGTGCTCTCTACAAAGCGCTATCTATCTCATTGCCTGAGAGTATGTCCTCTCCTCTTTCTCCAACTGTTCCTTCTGGAACTGGGACTCTGCACCTGCAACTACTCTGAGGCTGAGAATGACTACTGCATCCTCACTATGGCTGTTGAAATATGTAATTAACTCCTCTTATTCTATCACAACAACAACTTCATATGAAACTGAGAGTGGCTATATAACTGATATTGAAGGTAGCTATTCTTCTTTCACGGAGGTAACTCTATCTTTTATCATAGACATGTCTCCATGACCTAATGTAATGCACCAACTGCCACTAAATTTTAAATATGTGGATTGCTCCCCCTGCATCTCATACTATATATGAATCATGGTTGTTTTGGTTGTTTTCATAAATACTGGAACTATTTCTTCAATTACTAGAGTAAGTGTTTTGTCATAGTCTTCTCCTTCTTGCAGGGAGAATCCTATGGACACACATCAACCTTTGTACATATGCAACATGCTTGATCTATATAGATCAATCTTGGAAGTCAATACTAACTTCTCTTCTAATCTCATGGAAGAATCCATATCCTAGTCTTTTTGACTGGCCTCCTTTTCTGTTACTGAAACAAGGGAATCTTCCAGGAGATTTCATATCTCCTCTGAAGCTACGATCTAGTCTTCTCATGGCATATGTCTCCCAATGTTGGAAGTTGTCTCTTCATCTAATCCTTTCTGAGATCAATCTTATCCTTGATTTCTTCTGAGTCTACAAGGACTTCATCATCTCTTACAGGGAATACTTGGTGTTGAATACCAAGTCTAAATATAAAAGGCCGAGTCAAACTTCAAGTGAATTATGCTTCCTGTCAAGGTGGCTTCATTAACCTTTGAACAATTTTGTTGTGAGTTCTTGTTATAATGTTCGGTCATCTTTGGAGCCTTCTTCTCCTTACAATCAATCTCCATATGAGATACTCTGGATCTCAAAAATAGCTTCTTCTTCATCTTCTTTGGTACATGGATGCATATCATCATGTACACAACTTGGATAGTTTGCTTCATGTTTTATTGTGTTGCCTCCTACAACCTTCACTATAGTTTCCTTAGGGTTATCACCTGTGACCTGAAATAGGGTCAACAAAACAACAAGAAAGAATAATAATCTTTTGATGATAGTAATAAAACAATAGCACGAATAATCGTCATAGTAGCTCCTTTAGAGATTCCAATTGTGACCTCTCTAAAACAAAGATCACAAGTAATAAATACAATACAAAATGAGGTCAACACTCTTCTAGTGTTGTGAGCAAACATTCCTCCATGGTAACCTGGAATCAACACAAGAAGTTTCTCCTAGAGGAGATGTTAGTTGTATCTGGTAAATGATTGCATTAAGCATTTATCTCAATATGCTCACATGCTACAAATTATAATACTTTTCAAAGACTGCTACCTCAACTATAGTGTTTACTTGTGATGGGGCAGTTATCAACTTGTCATGTGCAACTTTGAATCTTATCAACTTAATTAATCAAACCTAGAACATGGAGTCTTGTCCTCAAGAATGAGTGTGTTGCTTTTTTTTCCAAGTCTCTTTCACTCAAGATGACAAGTGCTTTCTTCAACCTGTCTTATGTACTAAGACAATATGCTATCTTGACAGAAAGTTGGGTTAGAGAATAAACTCTATGATCTCAACTTTAATCCATCTAATACCTTGACTTAAATTTTGACCAAAGGTTAGTATGATGGTCATAGCTTCAACATACAACCTAGATAAAAAATAATGTCATATCAAATAGATGCATATCAGAATAATCAAACTTGGGTTGAATTATTCCTCTAAATGTGTTGGATCTTGAGATCCTTTTGGATCTATGGCAAGAGATCCCTTCTCCTGCAAATACCCTTTAAAGCTTAACAATTTAAACATATGTGAGTACATACCACTGATAGCATTTACAGGTAGTGGCACCATCTGGTAGCAGTAGTAATAATTACCAACCCCTTTTAAAACTTCAAGGGTGACTGAAACTGGTACTGCAGCTGATACCTCAATTGATATTGCAACTGCAATTGATACTGCAACTGATTTTGAAACTGCAACTTAGGGTTTTATGAGGAAACCCTAATTTTTCGAACTTCAAATTTTGAAATTCTGATCCAGGGGCTAGATGCACAGAGCTGAGGCGAGTAAGTTGGTGCAGTTAGATTTCTAGAAATCCAAATTTTACCCCTTGAAACTGAGCTTGCGGAAATCTGGACGGGTACTTCTGGTATTGGCTCTAGTTTCCTAGTTTTCTGGTACTTCTGGTTTTTTGGTACTTTTGGGTTTCTAGTATTTCGGGAGTTCTATCCACTGAAAATGTGTGCTCAAGATTCCAAAAGCTTCACTAGGGTAGGGCACACTTTTCTAGATGGGTTTTAGGCAAAAATTCATCTCCAACAAAAAGCCCTAATTTTCTTGTACGACAACAATGACGTTTTTCTTTATCCAATGAAAGATGCTCTCTTCAGCTTAGCTCTGATACCATGTTAAGTTTTGAGATATTATTAGGTTTCTTTTTAATTTACTAGATAACAATAACATAGGTAGGATTACTGAAAGAAACACAATCACAAGATACACAACATTTATCCTGGGAAACCCTCATGTGGAAAAAAACCAAGCGAAAACTTCCTTAATATAGATAGCCAATACAATGCCAAGATAATAAACCAAACACTAGAGAATATCCAACACTGAGAAATGCGCCTCTCTCTCTTCCTTCTTCTGACAACTAGCAACTACAGCTTCCTTCAAACTTGCGCACTAGATGAGTGAGCTGAGTGAGTGTTCAAATGAGGCATTGGCTTCCTTTATTTATACAAACTGGCAAGCTCTGAAAAGGTATCTCTTCACTGGGTAGGGCCGACTTGTCTTTTTGGGTGGTTAGAACCACTTTAATTTGCCTAGAGGGTGACTTCCTAATTTGCATATTACAAGTAGGGTTTGGCCAATCTGTAAAAGGGGATTTGGTCAATTACAATGCCCGACATGATCAATCCACAAAAGGGGATTGATCTAATGAATAATAAATAGAATATTCTTCATAGTTACAATATGTCAACATCTTTCTCTTCGCAACCCCATTTTGTTGAGGGTTGTATGAGACTGTCACCTCCCTCTTGATCCCTGCCTCCTTGCATAAATTATTGAAGTCATTGGAGGTGTAGTCTCCTCAATTATTCTACCTCAAGACCTTGATCTTATTCCCTATCTGGTTCTCCACTTGAGATCTAAACTCTTGAAATATTGAAAACCTCATCCTTGGTCTTCAAAAAGAAGATCCTGGTTTTCCTTGAAAAGTCATCAATAAACGTTACATAGTATGATGATCCTTGTACTGATGCTACTGACATCGACCCACTTACATTTGAACGGATAAGATCCAAGATCCCCTTGAACATATTCACGCTGCTCGGAAAAGAAGCCTTGGAATTCTTTCCAAGTGCACATTCTTTGCACACTCCCTGCTACTCAATATTGAAATCTGGAAGACTTGTAACAATCCCCCTCAGAAGTGAAAATGCCATGTATTGTAGGTGTCCCAACCTCCTGTTCCATAACTCACATAGGTTGTCTTTGTTGTGTACCAAATCCTAAAAATACTTTCCTTGCAACCTGTATAAAGTGCCCTCTCTGACCCCAAGAACCACTACTATTTTCGAGCTAGCTATCTCTGGACGTATGATTACTCTCCCTCTTTGGAAAGTAAAGACAAAACCCCTATCCTCCATAACTGAGACTAAGAGAAAATTCCTCTTCAGTCCTGGTACGTAAATCACATCCTAGGCATCCAATGAACCTCCTGACTCAAGTTGGAACATAACTGTTCCCTCTCTCTTCACTGCATACTTGGCATCATCACCAAGCTCCACATAAACATCTAAGTCCCTCTTCGTCGGACTGCTAAATAGCTCCTGTGTTTCTGTCATATGACAAGATGCACCATTTTCCAAGAACCAATCACTCCTAGTAGTTGTGTTGGTAGAAAGGCAAGAAACTAGTGAGAAATCCTTCTCAAACTTAACTGCAAGCTCATCTAGTTGTGTCTATGTTGATGTTGTTTCATGTGTCTTTCCTTTACCCTTTTTCTTCTTTGGACATTGAGATGCATAATGTCCATTCTTATGAAATGAGAAGCACTTGATTTTACTCAAGTCCTTATTTTTCCCTAGCTGTGATGATCCTCCATCACTGTTACCCTTCTTACTAGAACTCTTTCATTTTCCCTCCCTTGTCTTGCTGACAAGGGCCAAGTTCTCATCACTACTTCTCTACTTGTTGCTCTTAGACTCCTCTTGAGTTTCTTCTTGGATGCAATCATCCCAGAGTCTCTTCCAATCTGGGAGATGTTCCTGAGCGACAAACTCCCTTGAAAACTGGTTCCCAATACTTGGGAAGACCATTCAATGCCACATTCATGAGCTCTACATCATTTGTTTTCGCCCCTATGGCTGCAAGTTGATCACGTACCTCAGTGATCCTCATGAAATAACTAGTAACATCGTCAGATCTAGACATCTGCACCGATATGAGTTTATTTCTTAAGACCATCTTCTTATTCATGTTAGTGCTTTGGAATAAGCCTACCAAGGCATATAGCATCTCATTGGCCATCTTCTTCTTGGATAGGTGAGGAATTAGATGATCCTTCACTAAATCGAAGATAATCCTCTTAGCTTTGATCTCATTCTTCTCATGAACTACCAAAGCTACCAGATCTGTTGGTAGAGCAACTACTTTGTCCACTAACTCCCAAAGGTCATACTCCTTTAACATCAGAGTAACTCTTGCTTTCCAAGATAGGAAGTTAGATGCTCCATTCAATCTGTCTTCAACACTTAGAGGTGTTGATGCCATCTCTTAGACCTGATAAACTTCCTTGGAACTAACCTGTTGCTGAAATTTCTCATGTATTGACTTGTACAAACTTGTGTGCGCCTATCACCATTGAAACCTATGTATGTACGTGACTTCCCTTATTGAAACCCGCGTATGTATGCACCCAATCTTACTGCAACCCACGTATACATGATTGTCTCCAAATAAAACCGCGTTTGTACACACTTGTTCATTCTGCAACCTACGTACAACTTTGTACGATTGCGAAATCCTAGCTCCGCCTCAATACGATTATTTCCCTCAAATATTTCCTTCGATTTCGGCCTACTAGTTATGGATCTGCTAAGATCTCTTGCAAATATGATAGATATGCTATCAATTGATATGGATCTGAGATCCAGGTTCCTTTCAAAGCATGTGCTCTAATACCATGTTGAAATCCCCTACTCTGTGTTAACCCCTAGATTTCCACCCTTGGAAATCTTGAGGGTTAAAGACCAACATGCATTATTTTAGCTGGCATTTTGAGATTCTCTCAAAGTTTAGCACTTGTGTTGAGAAAGAGGTTGGTTCCCATCAGAGACAGGTATCTGAACGATACATAATTGTTTGGTTCAGAGTTAGAGTTAGCTTGGTTTCCATGCATTTGTGAGAGATGTCTACATACATCAGGTGTTGCTACTTTTTAGGAGACATGGTTTGAGTGGGTCTCTTGACAATTTGGAGTGAGTATGAGCATACAAGGATGGACCTTGCATGATTCTAGGCCCGATGACACTTTTTCGGGCGACATGCGAGAATTTATTATTTTTAGCAGTTTTGGCTCCAGATCCTAGATTCATATTTTGAGCACATATTATTGATCGTTGAGACATTCTGAGTCTTTTGGGCCTTTTCTGGGATGATTTGGCACATATTTCTATTTTTAGTAGGTTGAGCACCAAGGCTCACAAGTCGATTTTGATTGAGGATTCGAATTCTTTGCGGAAAATCAAATCCAATGAGTATAATATCATTGAAATGCGAGGAATTTATATTTTTAGCAATGTCTATTTTTAGTAGTAGACACATGATGGTGGTATCCTAGTCATTTTGAGCATTTGTGGAGAGTTTGTGATCCGGATTATTTTCGGCATGAAATGAGAGCGGAGATATAATAAAGAAATGCACAGAGATATTGCAGATATTCAATAATATAATAGAAATGTATCAAAGATGAAACCATAAACATAGATATACAGTAATACATGATTTCTATTAATCAAAGAAATGTACAGAGACTGTAAAAATACAGAGTGAAAGACTCGCTAGAATGGTGGCAACTTATCTC
>JZKD02S1653366.1:36510-55819 GCA_000966675.3 Picea glauca
TCCAAAAACCTAACCCTAGGAGATGAAGCGCCAAAAGTCATGTGGGCCCCGTTTGGGTAAGTTAGTACATCAACTTCTCGGGGTCGTAACTTTTGCATACGATCTTCGTTTAGGGCACACGATAGCTCGTTGGAAAGATCTATATGAGGCCTACAACGCTCGAGACAAAATAGAGAAACATACCCAAAAAAACATCGTTTAGGGCCTCAAAATGGCCCCAGAAGTTCAGGACCCAAAAAACCTGCTAAAAAAACTAAATTGCCAAAATTGCCAAAAAGCCGTTTTGAGCCATTTGAAAAAGGTGGGTGGCCACCGATATCCACCTAGATCAGTTTGGGTTAGTTTCAACAAGTTTCAAATTTTTGGGACTGGATGGCTATTTTTGGAAATTTATGTTTTTAGTGTTCATTGTCATCTCCAACAGTGACAAGTGGCAAGCTCAGATTCTGACATGTGACAAAGTTTCGGGGTGATGTGGCACCTACGTGGAATCAATTGACCAATGGTGCATTTTCCAAGGATTATGCATTTAATGAGAAATTAATTAAGCTAATGAGGTGGTGCATGGATGAGGTGGCATTTTCTGGAGAAATTTTAGCCACTCAAGGCTAATTTTTCTCACTAACCTTCATCATTTTCCATAGTTTCACTTTCCATCCATCTAGTTTCCTAAAATTCGCCTTAGTTTGTTTTTAAATGCAAATTTCCTAAAAAATAGGGAATCCCTAAAAAAATAGGGCGAAATTCCCGAATTAGGGCTATTTTTTCTCACTAATTTTCCTCACTCAACATATCTTCACTTTCCATGTGACAGTTTCCCAAAATTCCCCTTAATTTTCTTTTAAACGCTAATTTCCTAAAAAATAGGGCGAATTTCCTCCTTGGCTAACTCATGCATATTTTGTCCAAATTTATTGTTTAAACATGCGTTTAATTCCTAATTTATTACCCCATGCATTAATTCTCCTATTATTCACATGAGTTAACACTTTCTTCCTTCCCCATGTTCTTCTCCTACTCCCTCTTCTTTATCATGCGCCATACCCTCTTTTAGCCTCCTATGTGCATCTTTGACATCTTCATCTTTCGTTTTATTTCCATCTCGAGCTAGTAGTACGGTAGTTGTGATTTTTTCTACTAAGACTAACAATATGGATGTAGTTGTGAGGCCACTAGTAAGGTGGTGATTCTCTGCTTTTGACCCATTGAGTTTTTTTGCATTCCCATATTATCCTCATGACTTGCCTACACGTAAATGGCTTAAATGCATACCTTTGTTTGCAGGGAGGTCAAGAAAATCAGTCGAGGATCACTTGGCCACTTTTTCAAAATTGTTGGATGATTTGAGGTGGAACATGAGGATGTGGCGATGAGGATGTTTGTGTCAACCCTCAAGGAAGAGGCACGAACATGGTACAAATCCCTTTCAGATGCCTCCATTAATGGATGTGATTCGTTCCAAGAGAAGTTTACTGAAAGATGGGCGGATAAGCCGGAAAACTTTTCCTTAATTAATTATTTTGATAATATTAAAAAGAATGAGGATTATACTGTCAATGATTTTAATGTTAGTATTTTCAAGACTTATTATAAGATTCCTTCTATCATAAGACCTAATCATGCTTACGCTTTAAATTATTATCATAAGGCATTTGATGGTATTTTTGGTATTTTTCTCAGGGATAAGGAACCTCAAATTCTCGACGAGACCCAAGTTGTTGCAATTAAGTTATATGGACATTTTATTGCAGCCTATGGTTTCATTCTGGTCCACGAATTTCAACTATCAATGGTTAAAGCAGTGCGGGAAGTCCTTGTTTCTAAAGATTAACCACAACTTGCACCATCCCAGGTTCCCAGAGATAAGCAAGATAATCATGGATCGGGTTTAGATGATCCAGAACCAATAGCTGCACCATTTGAGTCACATGCAGAGTTCCAAGAAGATGAAGGTGAAGATTTGAATACTCAAGAGTGTTAATTGGTTCCTCTCATTAGTGAAGATGAAAATTTTCTAGAGGATGAAAATTTTCTAGAGGAGGAACCACAAATTATCCAAGTAGAGATCAGTCAACATGGGATTTCATTCGTGAAAATCCTATTAGAGGCTTCATCCTTCCCTATCACGACAGTGGTTCATGAACAATTTGATTTGATACCATTGCAATAGGAGGAGCCACTTTTGGTTCAACCAGAGGATGATGTCCCTTACACTTTGCCTACGATTTCACATCTCGCGGTTGTTCTTCAGGATCCTAAGATTGATCAGAGCTTGGATATCATAGTGCATCATGCCCCGGTCAAGCTTAGGATGATGGAGGTATTTCAATAGATATATTCTAAGAGTTCTGGCTCTCGTGCTTTCACATTGGTTATTGTTGAAATACCATGTTCTAGATCCCATTTAACAACCTACAATCAACCAACATACATCAACTATGCCTTCACTATCAAGGCGACTTTGGGTCATATGAGATTTCATGGTTGGTCCCCCTAGAAGGTTGACTTTGTTAACCTCTCTCGTCGAACTGATCCTTTGACTACATGGTTACATTAGTCTTTTGAGTATGATGATTTCCTCATGGCAATTTTGGGTGTTAGAGTAGGTCCTTCTCCTTTTCCACATTGTCTTTTTAGAAGTTTATCTTGCTGATTTTTTATAATTCTAGGACAACAATCTACATTTCCCTTGTAGTGTCTTTTCCCTTCAGTTATTTACTTCAGTCTTTGCTTAAGTGTCACTGACTTTTGCCTATTTATATCAGCATGTGGCCATGTCTTGTGTGTCTTTCCTTTCATAAATAAATGGTTGTCCACTAGTGCTTTTTCTGGGTCAAAATTTGAATGTCTATCTTACGCATGCTGAGCCTCTATGTCTATCATTAGAGTGAGTCTGGATGGGGTTCCCATTTGTCATTGTTCCTGAAGCATTGAGCCTTTAGGAATGGTAGCTTGAGGAGACATAGGAGTGTCTTGAGTCATCTTATGTTTTGTCTCCTCGTCTCTTATCATTGAGTCATCTGCTTTGAGTCAATTGTCCCCCCCAGCCAACATAGGGATATGGTACCTGGTTCTTTCATCTTGATCTTCTTGAGTTATAACTCTGCGTTAAGGAATAGAACATCATTGCTCTTCTTATCGGCAGGTCATATTGTATAGGCTTTGACACATTATCTAAGATGACCTAGAAGTAGAGCACCTTGGTACCCGTTAGCCTCATTGGTAGTTATTTCACATCTGACAAGGTTGAGTATCATTGGGCCTTGATTGGATGATCCTTGTCACTATTTGACTTCAGAACACATTTCACAGTGTCAGGTTGTGCTCGTACCTTAGGACCCATCGACATTATTGGTGGTGTTCCTTTGCACTTCACAAAGGTTTACATTATTGACATCTGATGAAGTGACTCTATCCCTTGTGTCGACATCAACACATTTACCATGGGGAGGAGTGTACATAGTGAGTGGTAGCTAGTAGCGGATTTGGATGAGACCCCTCGGGTTTCAGTTTTCAGTGGGAGGTTTATATACTTTGACTCCATGGCCCATTGGACAAGCTTTGCTATTACAAGTCAACTTACAGGATTTTCTTGATCAACGTACATGGCCTTGATCTCATCCCCTTGAGTCGCAATTCTTAACCCCTAGATTTCCACCCTTGGAAATCTTGAGGGTTAAAGGCCAACACGAATTATTTTGGCTAGCATTCTGAGATTCTTCAAGAGTTTAGCACTTGTGTTGAGTAGGAGGTTGGTTCCCATCAGAGATAGGTATATGATTGACACACAATTGTTTGGTTTAGAGTTAGAGTTAGATTGGTTTTACATGCATTTGAGAGAGATGTCTACATACATCAAGTGTTGCTACTTTTTAGGAGATATGGTTTGAGTGGGTCTCTTGACAGTGTGGAGCATTTTTGAGCATACATGGATGGTCCTTGCATGATTCTAGGTCCGATAACACTTTTCTGGGTGACATGCGATACTTTTCTAGTTTTAGCAGTTTTGACTCCAGACCCCGGATTCAGATTCTAAGCACAAATTATTGACCCTTGAGACATTCTGAGTCTTTTGGGCCTTTTCTGGGCCTTTTCTGGGATAATTTAACACATATTTCTATTTTTAGTAAGTTGAGCACCATGCCTCACATGTTGATTTTGATTGTGGATTCATGTTCCTCATGGAAAATCGAATCCAATGAGTATAATATCATGGACATGCGAGGAATTTGTATTTTTAGCAAGAGACGCATGATGGTGGTCTCCTAATCATTTTGAGCATTTGTGGAGAGTTTGGGTCAGTTTCAACAAGTTTCAAAATTTTGGGACCAGCTGGCTATTTTTGAAAATTTATGTTTTTAGCGGGCATCATCATCTCCAGTAGTGATAAGTGCCAAGCTTAGATTTTGAAATGTGGCAGAGTTTCATAGTGATGTGACACCTACATGGCATCAGTTGACCAAGGGTGCATTTTCCAAGGATTATGCATTTATTGAAAAATTAATTAAGCTAATGAGGTGGCATTTCCTGGAGAAAGTTTAGCCACTCAAGGCTAATTTTTCTCACTAACCTTCATCATTTTCCATAGTTTCACTTTCCATGCATCTAGTTTCTTAAAATTTGACTTAGTTTGTTTTTAAACGTAAATTTCCTAAAAAATAGGGCGAAATTCCCCATTTAGGGCTAATTCTACTAACTAATTTCCATCACTCGACATATATTCACTTTGCATGCATCAATTTTCGAAAATTCCCCTTAATTTGCTTTTAAACCCTAATTTCCTAAAAAATAGGGCGAATTTCCTCCTTAACTAACTCATGCATATTTTGTCCAAATTTAGCGTTTAAACATGCATTTAATTCATAATTTATTCCCCCATGCGTTAACTCTCCTATTCTTCACATGAGTTAACACTCTCTCCCTTCCCCATGCACTTCTCCTACTCCCTCTTCTTTCTCATGCACATACCCTCTTTTAGTCTCTTATGTGTCCTTATTCACTATATAATAGAGTGAGAGCTTCTTTGTTAGGGTTGGATTTCAGCAGCAACAACATAGTTTCTCTTTCTCGTTCTTCTCTATCTCTCTCTTAGTCTAGTGACTCATTATTTGAGTAAAGTGATCATTGTACTGGTTGCGGATTTACTTATTGTGGTGTAGCCAACCCTCTTGCAAGCTTATTCAATAAAGAAATTAATTGTTTGTGTTCTAACCTACGTTTCTTGTCGGTATTTGTGAATTTTGAAATCTTATTGGTCAATGTTCTAAACTATTTATTGTGATTTATTTAATCTTTTGATTAGTTTTATGTTCTACTTCTATTCTATAATCATTATACTAACCCTGCAAGATCCTTCGAAGTGAATAATATACAATTTTCTTATCATTTTGGACTATTTAACACGTTGTCCAAGATGAACAACTTGTTGATTTTTTGTTTTAACGCAAAACATCAGTGATAAATCTCAACAACAAGGTGCCTAGGGACTCCCCCCCCCCTGAGGCTAGAAAGCACTAGCCCAAATAGAGAGGGGTTTGGTTTGTGACAATTTGGGGCATTACTCCTTCAATTAGCCAAGTTTTCCATGTTGTCCTAACAGATTTATCAGCTCAGATTAGAGGGTAGAAATTTTTTCTAACACTCCGACACCTAGGTACCTTGTTATCTAGTCATTTCCTTACTACAAATCAAATTAGCAGCTCACAAAACAAAACACACTGCTTGAATATTCAATTCAAATAAAGATAGCAGAAGTAATACTGGAAACCAAATCATGCACAGATCAACACCAATATTTTTTAGTAGATTCCCCTAGAAAAACCTTGGAGGGAAAACTAGTACTGAGATGATTTTATTATGATAAAATCAGGGCTCCCGTAATAGGGATAATGGCCCATTGAGAGAAATACAACTACAAACAAACCTAGCAAAATCTGTTCTGCTATACGACCTAGATCTGACATACTTTTCGAGGTATATGTGCCTTTCCTTAAGTAAACCCGTGTATACACATCTGTATCCATTGAAATCCACATACATGACCTCAAGGATTGTATGACAAAATCCGTATGACTCAACCCTCTCTTGTGGCTTTGCTCTGTGGAAACCCACTTGCGGCTTCCTTTGTTCTCTCTTCTCTTTGACCTGATCTCTAGATGGAAGTCCTTCTCCACCTATCCAAGATCTCCTTGAATCACAATCTTTCGTAATCTAATACTCTGAACAAAAGTTATTCTTTGCTTTGTGTCAAGTGTCAAGTGTCATGTATCTTCTTGTTCACTGTATCCTTTCTTTTATAATCTTCAGTTATGACCTAACCTTAATCTCCAAAGTGATTGACGATTGAGACTACTTCTCACCTCACTTGAAATTAATGGATAATATTAAATACTAACTACTTTTAGGATTTCCTTAAATAATTCAACTAATTAATAAAAGCACTTTACTTTGATAATTCATTTAACTAAAGTCTAAAGGTAGAAGGTTTTGGACAACTTCCACATGTCTAGACACTTAGACATATGCGGAAATACCCGTCCAATGCTACCAA
The DNA here is from genome assembly GCA_000966675.3 of Picea glauca. Lineage (NCBI taxonomy): Eukaryota > Viridiplantae > Streptophyta > Pinopsida > Pinales > Pinaceae > Picea > Picea glauca. The sequence continues at coordinate 43,061 of JZKD02S1653366.1, forward strand.
ACATCAATATGATATATCTTACAACCACTAGGCTTGAGTTGAGTTACGTTGTGAGCTTCATTTCCAGATTTGTGACAACCTCAAAAGTAGAACATTGGACTGTAGCAAAAGAGAGTGTTGAGATATGTGAAAGGGACACTTGACTTTGACATTTTGTACAACATAAGCAATGACCCTACGTCGTGTGGGTACACAGATTCAATTTGTGTAGGATGTGTGGATGATAGAAAATAAAGTTTTGGATATGTATTCATTGTTGGCACAAGTGTAGTCACATGGACCATCAAGAATCATTATACAATAGCCATTTAATCGACATAAGAAAAAGATCGAGGAGCAATTAAAGGAGCATGGGAGATAGTTTGTCTCATGAGGATGCTCTCAGACATGATGTTGTGAGCCAACACCTGTACTCTGTGATCAAGGTGCTCAAACTAGCCAAGAATCTAGTCTTCCATGAGCATACCAAGCATGTTGAGATACATTTCCACTTCATTAGATAGCTTGTAGAGGATGGATCCATTGAGTTGCAGTATTTTCCTATAAAGGACCAAACTTTAGACATTTTCACCAAGTCTTTTGGTCCTAAAATTTATGTAAAATTTTGGGATAACTTGGTATTGTTAGTAGATTGACTATTCAATGAATGTGTTAAAGTAAGTATCAAATTATAATGGTCTATTAGATATTAGACATAGGCATTAATAAAGTCACTTCAACTTTAGGTTATTTAATGTTTTTATGCTTTATTTCACTTTAGTGTGTTTCTCGGCCTATCCAACATTCTTAAAGTGGACTGACTCGACTAGGTTGTAACCCGTTATACGAAAGATTTCACTTTCTCATTATGAATGCAATCCTAGTTTTCTTTATGTGTTTGTGTTATCGTTATAACAATCGAGGATTTAAGCAACCAATCCCCAAGGGTAATCTATCTTGGTTGTTTCATTTCTCCATTACTTACAATCATTTCTTCTATTCATTAAGCATACAAGAGTAGTGGCGAAGAGTGAGCTCTATGACTACCTATCTTGTGTCTATTAGAGACAATAGGAGGCCTACTTGTTGATATTATGGTAGTTGCAGGAGGTATTAACCTCCACGTGTAACCCTGAAAAAAATAGAATATTCCAGGAAGCAAGAAGAAACCCTAAAGCATTGGACATAACCCTAGAAGACAAGTCAAATAAAATAAATATTTAATATTGAGTGTTTAGCCTCCAGAGTGAGAAGTCAGCCCAGAAAGCTAAGGAGAAGCAGTATAAATATAGGACGCCATAGCTCATTTGACAGACACTACTTGCAACTACATAAATGTAAGAGTGTGCACTGTAGAAACTGAGTAAGTGCGCAAGTCTGGAGAGTAGCTGCAACTGTAGCTACTGCAACCTCTATTCTCGATTTAGGCTTGGACTTTCTATTGGTTATGGTTTGGACTTTTTTCCTTGTGTGCTAGCTCTGGAGAGAGTTACACTACATTGATTGGCTATTAGGCCTAGGGTTTTCTTCCTGAACTATTCTCTGTCAAGGTTAAGGTGCTCGGGGGTGGCTTCGACCTATGGTTGGGTGACAATATTGTTATATTTTCTATGGTTAAACGAGCACACCTATTATTTCTAAGAGGTTATGAGCCCACGCTATCTTCAGACAGTCTAACCGCTAGAAGATAGATTGGGAAGATTTGCTCAGTTACAGTTGCAGTTACAGTCAAAGATTTTGTTGTAGAAACAAAACCCTAACCCTCTTGTTGAAGCACCTTAAGTGAAGAGATTGACCTAATTTCTTGATAGCCTAGTGCACATTAACCTAGTGCACCTCATGGTACTCTCAGCAGGCTAAGATGTCAAGCTTGGGTTTTTGGTAAAAGTCAAAGGTTGACCAAGTCAAAGCAGTCATGACTTACTCTATGAAGTCAGAAAACAAGTTAGAAGGGGATTCTAACTTCATAGCATGGAAGACAAAGATTGATCTCATCCTTGCCAAGAATAAAGTGTTGGATATCATGAAAGAAAGGATCATGGAACCACAGTTTGAAGAAGGAAAAGAGAAGGAACCTCAAAACGTTGCAATTATGGAGAAGTTCAAGGACAATGACATCAATGCCATGAGTATCATAGTGGACTCTGTAAAAGACCACTTGATACCCTACATCTCTCATCTTGACTCATCTAAGAAGATGTATGATGCCCTAACTAATATCTTCTTAGTCAGAAACATTGGACAAGTAATGAGTCTGAAGAATGAGCTTCATGACATGAAAATGAATGATGATGAAAGCATACCATCACACTTTGTGATAATCTCTCAGTTAAGAGATCAACTACAAGCTATTGAAGAAATCATGTCAGAGAAGGAATCGGTAAATATAGTACTCAATGGCCTTCCCAAGACATGGGATGCATTTGTCACAAGCATGAACACAAGAAAGAAGTATCCCACATTTGATGAACTTTGGACTTGTTGTGCACAAGAAAAATCAAGGATTACGCAAAAGAGAAATTCCAAAGGAAAGATGATGATCAAGCCTACACAACAAAGTTCAAGAAATTCAGGAATAAGAAGAAGTTTGACTCAAGTACGAAACCAAATCAAGAGAAAGATATGTCAAAAATACTGTCGAAAATATGGTCACTACAAGAGTCATTGTCCTGAGTTAAAGAAAAGGAAGGAAACACACGAAGCATCAGTTGTCGAAGAAATGGAACCCTCAAAGAAGGCCAAGTAGGATAAAACAAACTTCTTCTTTTAAGACAAGGTAACAATATTCTTCATAGTTCTTGTACATACCATGTTTACATAGTTTCTGTACATATCTTGCATATATATTTCTTAGAAGATAAGATGTTCAAGTGAAACAATACCTATGGAAGAATAATAAGATAAGGATTGCTATCATGATGACTGCAAGTCAAGCAATACACATGAAAAGATGAGGTACTTAGACAACCCTTGGTAACAATTCCTATGGAAGCTATTATATAAGTAAAAACTTCCAAATAAGCCGAAATCAAAATCAAACTTGAAGAGACCTAGAAGAAGTCAAAACAAAAAGAAGTCAACAGTCAAGAGGAAATTAGAAAAATACTTGTGACACTTTGCAGAAGGCTATAAGAATGCAGACAGAAGCGTGGACTCTCTTAGATGGAGGGAGTTGATTACATAATTCCAAAAGAAGAGCATGCATTCATGCATGAAGCAAGGATCAAGTGGGAGCTAATCCTAAATAATATGATCCATTGAGTACTATGAAGTATCTATCCATGTTCCCATTGAAAGTAGCAGCCATGAAAAACAACACATGTTCAGTTTGACTTTAGAAGAAGTCTTCTTCGAAAATAAGCCTTAAAGTATCCTTGGTTGTCCATCTACATCCATGATCCTATGATAAAAGGAAGAAGTTGGAATCTTCCATGGACCCAAGAGCTAAAGCTAAACATGAGGAAGAACATGAAGATTCCAAGAGAGAAAGAAAAGCCAGAACAACCAGTCATTATACCGAGAATCACAAGACTACTAGCTTGGTTTGAACCCACTAGAAGCAATCAAGCAAAAGAAATGGAAGTTATGATGAAGAACAATTTATGTAAGAAATTGTGAAAAAGGGTTATGGAAACATTGCGAGATTCAGAACTAGAGTTTCTTCCAGAAGGAGGAGAAGACTATGATAACAACTTATTCCCATAAACCAGATATACCTCTATTTGAGCTATTATATCTCTTGCAGTATCCATGGATTGAATTTTACATCAATTGGTTGTAAAAGACTGTTCTCACAATAAAGCATCTAGGGAAGAATCTTACGTAAAGCAATCTCAAGGTATTGAGGTATACCAGAAAGAGACCCATGTATGCAAATATAAGAAGACCTTATATGGATTCAAACAACTTGATGCAGAGTATCTCATATACAACAGAAGCGTGGTAAAAACTTTCTATGACAAAGATAGTGTATCAGAATAGTTACTCAGAATTATAGGATGATGGATTGCTAATCCATGGAAAAATATTCTGATGACAGAAGAAGTGCTACTTGGATATGTTTCAATTTGAGTTTTTCCACAATGTCATGAGCTAGTAGGAAACAGAAGTGTTGAATTCGACCATGATATATATTGTAATGATCATAGCTACATGATGCCTTCAGAGAAAACCAGTGTTCCATAACATACCAAAGTACATTGAAATCAAGCATTACATTCTCCGTGATGAAGTCCAAAAAAGAGAAGTGGTTCTCCAATATCTCTCCATAGATGAGCAGATAACAAATATTTTGGTAAAACCTTTGTCCAAGATGAAAAGTTTGCAAGTTGGGGCTCATGGAGACGACTTCCTTATTGAAAAAGGAAGATATTACTCCCAGGTTAGGAGGGAGCACTGATATGTTCTTGATTTATGGAAAATCATTTTTCAGTTCGAAAAATGGTCCAGGATGAGTAGTTCATTTCCAATTCGGAAAGTGGTTTGAGATTTCTGACGGACATGCATTTTTCAATCCGGAAAGTGGTTTGAAATTTCTGACGGACATGCATTTTCTGGTTCAGAAAATGGTCCAAATCGAATAGTCATTTTCGTAATGAAAATGGTTCGATAGATTGTTGATGTACCATAGACATCAATTCCCCTTGTGGCCAGTGTGGGGGATGTTAGAATATGAATGAATGTGCTTGTTTTACCATTGACAATATCACTATTGTCACCCAAACATAGGCCGAAGCCACCCTCCGAGCACCTTGACCTTAACAGAGAGAAGAATCCTGGTAGCAATTCAATAGCCAAGCAAGGCTAATGCACCAAGCAAGAAGTAACCAACGCTGATCAGAGAGTCCCACCCAAAACTGGAGCAACATCTTCCCCAGGACTTGCGCACAGGACTGCTAGATTGCAGTGCACAGAACTGGCTTTCTACAATTCTAAGAAGTGTGTCAAATGAGAGATTGGCGCCCTGTATTTACAGTAATCCTGGCAGACTTGCCTAGGCCAACTTCTCTCTCTGGTACTAATTAATTCATATTAATTATCTCTCTTCTGCCAACATCTCATCTAGGGTTACTTTCATTTCTTTTCTTTCTTCCGAAACGTTCTAATCTTTTCAAAGGTCACAATAGAGGTTCATACCTCCCGAAGCTACCATAATATCAACACTCCCTCCTAGCTAGGGAGGTATAATTGATAATGGTCTTGAGCAAAAACATACCATTCAACTGGTAGTATCATGAGCACCGCCATTATTATCCAACTGGATAATCTCCATGACAACTGGTACAATATCAATTGATAGAACACAACTGTGTCTATCCATGGTAGTACGCAACTACTCAAGCCGTGACACATAGTCACAAAAAATGGACCATATCCACCATAGTAGCATACCTCTACTGTCTGGAGACAAGCAGTCTCCATAACAATCATCTGATATCAACCTGCATAGAAAATATTGTTAAAATAATTTGAATCATCCAGGCCAATCTTTCACTCACAACTGTGAGATCTGAAAGAATATCTGCCCTCAGAGTAGAACATCAACGATGGGCTATTTGGTTTATTCTTCTCAAACAAGGAAGAATGATTATTCTGATTTCTGAGCCTAGACCATTCCTCACCCTAGGCCATTCCTCCGACACTAAACAAAGTGTAACCTAGAGAGAATGAATCTGCCCTAAGGAATGCATGTCCTTGATTTTTGAGCCTGGACCATTCCCCACCCTGGGCGTTTCCTCCGGCACTAAACAAAGTGCAACCTGGAGAGAATGAATCTGCCCTAAGGAATGCATGTCCTTGATTGTTGAGCCTGGACCATTCCCCACCCTGGGCCATTCCTCCTACACTAAACAAAGTGCAACCTGGAGAGAATGGATCCACCCTAAGGAATCACTGTCTGGACCATTTTCCTTGTTAACTACAATAGGAAAAGACTGTCTTATACCAACCTCCAAAAAAAACCATTCTTCATGTTAACCACAATGAGAAATCGTTGTCCAACAAGGCGGGCCAGTCTTCTTGAGTAACCCTCAAGAAGAGAGACTACCCTAGACCACTCCCCATGTTAACCACAATGGGAAGTCACTGTCTATGGTACATCAGCAATCTGGACCATTTTCTGAACTGGAAAATGTTTGTCTGTCAGAAATCTCAATCCACTTTCCGAACATGAAAGAATCTTCCCAAGTTGGACTATTTTTCAATCTTGAAAATGAATGTCCTCAATAATATGTCAGTGCTCCCTCCTAACCTGGAGAGTCATTTCTTCCCTTTCAACTAGGGGAGTTATTTCCACAATCCCCATCTTCTCTCATAAATATGCAAACTTTATTCTGGATAGAGGCTTTGTCATGATGTCTGTTGTCTGCTCATCTGTGGGGATATACTGGAGCTTTACCTCTCCTTCCTGGACTTTATCTCGAATAAAGTAGTATTTGATCTCAATATGTTTCGACCTTTCATGAAACACAAGATGTTATGATAATCTTATACAACTATGATTATCACAATGTATTATGGTCAAATCTAGAATCTGATCAAATAAATCGGAGATTAACTTCCTTAGCCATATTGCTTCTGTGCATGCTTCACATGATGCGATATATTCTTCTTCTGTTGTGATGAGTGCAAAAGACTTTTGTTTCCTACTGCCCCAAGATATCATAGCAGAGCCCAAGTTGAAACACATTCCTGAAGTACTCTTTATGTCTTCTGCACTTCCTGCCCAATCTGAGTTTGTGAATCCATGAAGCTATATATCACTGGATGCGGTATATCTTAAGCCATAGTTTATTGTCCCACGAATATATCTTAAGACATGCTTTGCAGCTATCCAATGCTCATGTCTCGGTTCCACCTGGAATTGGCTTAGTGTATTCACAACAAAGCAAATGTCTGGTCGAGTATTTACCAAATACATCAATGACCCAATTAATTGTTGATATAGTGATGGATCTACTGGATCAGAATATGGATCTTTCACTTTTCCTATATCTGTATTCATAGGAGTGTCCATGGACTTACAATCCATCATTCCAAACTTCAGAAGGATCTTTATTCTGTACTTTCCTTGCCCAAGGAATACTTCACCATGCTTCTGCCATACTTCTAGTCCCAAGTAATAATGCATGAGACCTAGATATTTCATATCAAATTCAGAAGCTAGTTCCTTCTTGCACTGGATGATGAGAGACTCTTCACCTGTTATGAATAGATCGTCAACATATAGTAGTAGAATTACAGGTGCATTTCCCGTGACTTTGTAGTAAAGGTTTGGATCTGCATGACTCTTGGAGAAACCACGTCTCGTTAGATAGCTGTCCATTTTGGCATACCAATCCCTTGGATCTTTCTTGAGTCCATATAGGGATTTCTTTAATTTTCAAACGTGAGTGTCTCTGGAATGTACCTCAAACACTTGAGATTGTTCAATATATACTTCTTCTTCGATTGCTCCATTAAGGAAAGTTGTCTTTACATCCATCTAATGTAAGTTCCATCCCATGGAAGTGGTGAGAGATATGATAGCTCTAATGGAAGGATATCTAGCAACCTGAGCAAAAGTTTCATCATAATCTTCTCCCTCCTTTTGGGAGAACCCTATAGCTACAAATATTGCTTTATATCTATCCACGCTTCTGTTTGTTGCATGTTTGATCTTATATACCCATTTTGAAGTTACCGCTGATTTTTCTTTAGGTCTAGGTATGATTTCCCATACATGATTTTTCATAATGGATTGATGTTCTTCCTTCATAGCTTCTTTCCATTGTCCCTTTTGAAATGCTTCTTCAAATGTGGTAGGTTCTTCATCTAGAATCTTTGTCATATATGTTGCATAACTTGATAATCTTTTAGGCTTCTTACTTTTTTTTAATGTTCCTTCTAGAACCTTGAGTCTTCCTGTGTCTTGTAAGGTAGCTTCAAGCCAAGCTGGTTGTTTCTTGGTCTTAGGTACGATATTTGACTCAATGGTTTCACATGGTTGCATAAGATGATCAGGTTTTTCCTTTTCATCATTTTGGTTTTCTATGCTTTCTTCAATAGGTTCTTCAATCTCTTCTTCTTCTATAGTTTCTTCTATGGATTTCTTGAAAGCCATCTTTTCATTAAATGTTACGTCTCTTCTTACTTCGATCTTATGTTGTTCCAGAATATAGATTCTATAAGCCTTGGATGAATCCATGTATCCCACAAATATCCCCTTCTTTCTTGAGGGTTCTAGTTTATTTCTTTTATCCTTGGGAATGTGAGAGTAAACATGACATCCAAATATTCTTAGGTTTTCCACATTAGGTTTCTTACCTGAGAAGGCTTCTTCTGGAGTCATGTCCTTCAATATGCGATGAGGAATTATGTTTTGCACATATATTGCTATCATGGATGCTTCTCCCCATAGGAACATAGATAAACCTTGATCATTTAGTAGTGCTTTTACTGTTTCTTCGATGGATCTGTTCTTTCTTTCTGCTACACCATTTTGTTGAGGATTATGAGGAACAATCAGCTCCCTCCTAATCCCTGTTGATTTTTTGAATGCAACGAATTCCTTCGAGGTGTATTCTCCTCCATTATCTATTCTTAATGTCTTGATCTTCTTGTTTGTGAGGTTCTCTATTTCTGCTTTGAATTCTTGAAACTTGTTGATTACTTTGTCTTTTGTCTTCAGTAGATATAACCAAGTTTTTCTTGAATAATCATCTATGAATATTACATAGTAAAGAGATCCTCCTAGAGATTTGACTGGCATCGGACCACAAACATCTGAGTGTATCAGATCTAGAATCTCCTTAGATCTGTTGTTGTTGCTTGGGAATGGTTTCTTGATATTCTTCCCGAGAGCACATCCTTTGCAAATTCCTTCATGTGTAGATTGCAATTCTGGTATTCCTTCAACCATCTTTTTGAGAAAAGGTAATACTTGATAATTAACGTGAGCATACCTTTTGTGCCAAAGTTCATTGGGATTTACTTCGTCATGTACGAGAGCTTCTTCATTTTGTTTTAGTAGTCTATATAGGTTTCCTTCATGACTTCCAATAACCCTAACATTCTCTATGCTGGAATCTTTATGCCAAGATAACACTTTTCCATCTACGAAAGTTATTATGTTTCCTTTGTCTTCTAGGAAAGATATCGATACAAGATTCTTTTCTAAACCATGTACATATAAAACATTGCTTAAATGAACATTGTTACCTGTTTTCAACTTGATGGAGGCTTGTCCAAATATTTCGACTCGGTAAGTTCTTTTGTCTCCAAGCTCTACCTTGTATAATGTCTTCTTCTCATTTAGATTTGAGAGTCTGTCTTGATCTCCCGTCATGTGCCTAGAAGCTCCACTATCGATTATGCACATGTCATCTTCAATTGTTCCAGTGACTGCTGAGTAGTGTAGAAGACCTATCTTTTCACTCATGTCTTCAGTTGACTGGTCATGCCTTGATTCAAAACTTCGTCTTGATCCAAAACTTCAACTTAGACGTTTCTGTCTTCTGAGAGATCCAAAAGGTGCGCTGAACTAGGGTGCATTTGGATATCTTCTCCTTGAGCGAGATACTCCATCACAAGGTGTCGGATTTGGGATTTAGGGTTTCTGCAACTGCTCCTGCTAGTAACCCTAGCAATAGTGTTTTGGAAGTTGCCTCTGCTAGTAACCCTAGAAACAGTTCCTCAACAAGCTCAATATCCTAATGGCTATGCTTCCTTCCAATGGTTAGATTGAATGAAGGAGGTGTGGGCCCATAACCTGTTAGAATATGAATGAATGTGCTCGTTTTACCATTGACAATATCACTATTGTTACCCAACCATAGGTCGAAGCCACCCTCCGAGCACCTTGACCTTGACAAAGAGAAGAATCCTGGTAGCAATTCAATAACAAAAGAAAGGCTAATGCACCAAGAAAGAAGTAACCAAATCTGGCACAACACCTTCCCCAGGACTTGCGCACATGACTGCTAGACTACAGTGCACAGAACTGGCTTTCTGCAATTCTGAGAAGTGTGTCAAATGAGAGACTAGTGCCCTGTATTTATAGTATTCCTGGCAGACTTTCCTAGGTCGACTTCTCTCTCTGGGTACTAATTAATTCATATTAATTATCTCTCTATAGCCGACATCTACTTTCATTTATTTGCTTTCTTCCAGAACGTTCTAATCTTGTCAAAGGTCACAATAGAGGTTCATACCTCCCGAAGCTACCATAATATCAACAGGGGAATGGTCTAGGACAATCATTCTTCTTGGTAGTCACTCTCAGTAGTGGTCAAGTAGAATGGTCTACCTCACTGGGCATTCATTCTTTCGAAGTTCACAGTTGTGAACAGTTTCGAAGAATGGTTTGTTTTGGAGGTTGGTGCAGGATAGTCATTTCCTTAGGAAATGGTCCGGACAATCATTCCCTAGGGAATAATCATTCTCTCCATGTTGCATTATGTTTAGTGACGGAGGAATGGCCCAGTTAGGTGAATGGTTCGGGTTCAACAATCAAGGACAAGAATTCCCTAGGACAGACTCATTCTCTCCAGGTTGCACTATGATTAGTGCCGAAGGAATGGCCCAGTTAGGTGAATGGCCTAGGCTCAGAAATCAAGGACAATTATTCTTTTGTGTTTGCGAAGAATAGTCTAGATAGCCCATGGATGATGTTTTACTTTCTCAGGAAAGATGCTCTTCCAGATCTCATAGATTTGAGTGGAAGAATGGCCCACATGACTCAATTTATATCATGATATTGTTTTTTTATGCAGGTTGATATCAAATGATATGATTTCTATGGAGATTGTATGTCTATGGACAGTAGATGTATGCTACTGTGGTGAATGTGTTCCACTGGTTGTGACTATGTGTCACTGATTAAGTAGTCGTGTGCTACTTGGTGTGGTTGTGTACCACTGGATAGTAGTTATGTACTACTATGAATAGACACAATTGTGTTCTATTGAATGACATTGTTTTGATTTCCATGAAGACCATCAATAGTGTTGAAAATGATTATCAACTAGATGGATAGTCAGTGTGTTGGTGGACAGACATTCTCCAGGCAAAAAATGTTCCAGGACATTTATTCTTCTAGGACGTATGTCTGGATTAGAAGAATAGTCCTTGTAGCCCATGGCATGGCTTCCGACATTCATTGGAATAGTTGTTATTATAGGAAATATGTCTGAATTAGAAGAATGGTTCTTGTATCACTCTGTGGAGTGAGTGACTTATTCAGTGTCATGCCTGATTACTCAGATGGAGTATGGCTTCGAGAGATGACGCAGTTGATGCTAACATAGGATATTGATAATGATGATGGTGCTCATGATATAATCATGAGATAACCCGTATGGCTATGATGATGTTGTCGATTGAATGGTATGTTTGTGCTCAATACCATTTGTTTCAATACCTCCCTAGCTAGGAGGGAGTGTTGATATTATGGTAGTTGCGGGAGGTATTAACCTCCACATGTAACCCTGTCAAGGATAACATATTCCGGGAAGCAAGAAGAAACCCTAAAGCATTAGACATAACCCTAGAAGACAAGTCGACTAAAAGAGATATTTAATATTGAGTGTTTAGCCTCCATAATGAGAAGTCATCCTAGACAACTAAGGAGAAGTAGTATAAATACAAGACGCCAGAGCTCATTTGACACACAACTCGCAACTGCAGAAATGTAAGAGTGCGCACTGCAGAAACTAAGTGCACAAATATGGAGAGTAGTTGCAACTGCAGCTACTGCAACCTATATTCTTGGTTTAGGCTTGGAATTTCTATTGGTTATGGTTTGTACTTTATGCCTTGTGTGCTAGCTCTAGAGAGAGGTACGCTACATTGATTGGTTATTAGGCCTAGGGTTTGCTTCCGGAACTATTCTCTGTCAAGGTTAAGATGCTCGGGGTGGCTTTGGCCTATGGTTGGGTGACAATATTGCTATATTGTCTATGGTTAAATGAGCACACCTATTATTTCTAACACTTTCTACTGAAAATAGTCGATGGCCTACTAGGTACAACTACGATTGGATATTTAGGGGTTGGGACTTTTAGGGCTCGGGTTCTAGATTTTGAAATGCTTTTGTTCTTCCTTGGCACCTAAGTCCAACCATCTTCATCCACTTTGATTGTTAAGAAGATTTATGAGTTGGGGGGTATGTGTGCACTGGATCGTGGGATTGGCTAGAGACGTGAGTCACAATCACATATATGATGATAAAAAATTTGGCATAGAAAAGAAAATTGATATAGCAAATCAATTGTTGTAAAACTTTATCCCTTATTGGGATGGGAATGAATTCCTTATTGTCCTTTGAAAGGATCACCTTAACAAAAACTTAGTGTTGAGGTTTAGGGTTGTAAAACCATTTAGGTTCATGACAAATGAAACTTTTTAAAGGCTAGGGTTGGCCATAATCATATCAGAGGGCCAAGAAATTCAACCAAAGTCGAGCAAGATATCTTGGCATCTTTAAATCAAAATCCCTAAAAAAAAACCAAGAAGAGTATTCTTGCAAAATTTGAGGCCTTGATGCAATATTTTCACACTGAATCATCTAACTAAATAAAAAATAATCCCTTAGTTAGCCTTATTAGGGAGCACCCTCCTGAAAACGTAACCCATAATGGAACTCTCGTCAAACTAATTACATAAAATATATATTGAGACTGAGAAAAATCTAGATTGAGAGAGGGGTCTCGTTGCCTCATGATACACCTTTAGAACAATAATTAGGGGTATTTTGGGTGCCATTACCACTCTTCATATTCGTGGCAGCTCCAAGCATAATAA
>JZKD02S1653366.1:105579-116045 GCA_000966675.3 Picea glauca
TTGGCCGATTGAGGTGCCGTAAAAGCCCAGCTAGGGGTTTTTGGACGTGCTGGATCCATTGGTGCTATTTTCAAGGCCATTTGAAGACTTATTCTACAATTTTTTCACCATTGAATTTTCAGGAAGCTCCAGGGAGCTTGAAGCCCTCATTGGTCGAGGACATGGTTTGGTGAGCCTATATTTGTTTTATGTGATTGAATAATCATTTTTGGATAATTGATATGCTCTAAACACATTGGGACAGGTTTCAGAGGCTATTGAGGACTTTTACAGGTGTTTTTTCCAAAGAGAATCTCAGGGAAGCTTATGGCCACATGTAGAAGAGGTCATGCCCGAATGAGCCATGATCAGTTTTCAGAGTTCTATTATTCATTTTGGGGGTTTTTATGTGTTTTGATCCCAATGGTACAGTCTGTTTTTCCATTGGAGTTGAGAAGCATATTGTAAAAGAACTTTTGAGTAATTAATCCCAGAGAGCCAAGTCCATTGATGGAGGCTCAAGGAGATGTAGCTCGGAGGGGGGTGAACTCCTTTATCATGTTGTTCTTGTTGTGTGTTTGATGGTTTATTTGCTGCAATTTATGTTGTTGTGTATTTATTGAAAGTACATATTTAACCATTTAAAAGAACATATACTCACACATAAGCATTTACAAGCAGAATCATAAGCTTGGCACATAATTTTGTTCTTGCATATTTTAACACATGAAGCAAGGTCCTGTAAAGTTTATTTTCATGAAGTAGAGGGTGCTTGCATAGCATAACAAGTCAGCCTTCTATTTTCAGATCATCTACTCTCTTTGATTTTGGCGCCATCGCTGTAAAAATACCTGCAAGTCAAACAATTGTTAGTGGGGATGACGGTGGCTTTGGATGGTTGACTGAAATGGAGAGAAATTGGGGAAACTGTGCTCTGGATATTCTCTGGTGAGATGACAAAGTAAGCAATGGAAAAATTGAAGGGAAACAGTAGTTTTGAGCAAACAGATACCCGTTGGGCGTGTGGGACAAGTCAGCAAGCTAACGGATAAGTTAGCCAGTAATAAATTGCCAACGGGTCTTTGGTTATCTCTGATTCCAGTCCCCCCCCACCGTTAAAGGTAGAATGGTCGGGGGGATCCGGAAAAACTTGTCAGTCGTAGATCTGGGTGCTGACCTCTCATATGTTCGTCTGTGTGCTATTTTTAATCTGTGAGCGTGAAATCATATATGTTCCAAAAACTTAGGATAAGTGTAATATGTGGGTTTTACCAAGCTTTCCCTGTTTTTATCACCATGGGGGTTAGACATCAAACCTTTAAACCTCAAAGATATGGTTCAACAATGATCATCATGCTTGTTTTATTAAGATAAAGCAAACTACCCTATGCTCTAACCTAATTATCTATGACAATTAGCCCAGATTAAACTGTTGGACTAAGAAATTACTCTATCCTGGGGTTATTTGACCAAGATTAGGAAGTTTGGTCAAATTCATTCACTAGCTAACCTAAATCACCTGGCTAAGATTAAACAGTTTAGCCAAGATTATTCACTACTCCTATCAACATCAATTTAAAAGGACTTGGCCATGATTGAACTGTATGAACTAAGTCATTGTTATTGCATGGGGATTTATCCAAATTCTTTTATGCCCTCTTTTATTCTTTTTTTCTTTCTTTTCTTTTTCTTTTTCTCAAATTATTTGCAGAATGGAAAACCATTTGACAAACAAAAACACTAAAGAGATAGCATTTCAGTGACCAGTTGATCCTATAAATTATAGGGTTATAACATAAGGAACAACCTGACCTCTGCTTCATTCAAGAGACAAAATGCACTGTAGACAGAATGGAAACAATCAGTAAAAAACAATGGAGTAAGTACAAGGTTTTGGTTGTTGAAGGCCAACAGATGGCAGGCGGTGTACTCACCTTATGGAACCCACACTCGTTGACCCTACTAGAAGTTGAAGCAATGAGACACACACTTTCGGTTAATATGCAAATTAAGTAACACTGAGGTGATTCTATGCACAAATGTGTATGCCCCCCAGAGGTTGGAGGAAAAAAGGAGAATGCTCCTAGACCTCGAAGATCTACAGACCCGAGCCCGCAACCTCCACTGGATCTTAGAAGTGTTGAGATTTGGACACCTTGGAAAGTGGTCCCCATGTGCTTATGAGTCTCTAAGCACAAAGGGGGAAGACTATTACCCTTGTACTTTACTTTATGATTCTAATTTCACTTTGACTTAGGAGATTTAATTCAAAAGTGAAATATGTTACTTAAGTCATAAAGTGACAATTAATTCACAATGTGGGTGAATTAATCGACATAAAGCAACTAAGGAAAGTGGGTTTCCTTAGTGAGATTTTTGGATTAGATCTCACCCATTGATTAGACTTGGCTAGATTGGATCTAGGCCATTGATCTATTAGGTCTTGTCCAAAGGAGGCTAAAGTGAGGGTATAGTGTATTTTGAGATTCATTCTTCATTTGTTAGTTTTGGAGAAGAGGAGGAGCACATTTCGCAAGGAGAGGAGGGTGAACTTGATGAGGGTTTGAGTAGAAACCCTTGAGATCTTGAGAAGGAAGCTCTTTTTTGCTTTAGCTTGCATGGAGAGGTTATCCATGGAGGATTATCTTCCATCCTTGTGAGGGCGCATGATACATGGAGGAGGGGCACATTTACTAGAAGAGGCACACATATTCCTTGTTATGCTCACTTGGAGAGGAAGAGAGGGAGCCTTGAGATGAGGTTTGTTGCATGAGGAGGCTATATCTTGGGTGCTTGATTTCATGGAGGGAGGCATTCAGCTATTGGCCTTGTTTATTTAGTGGGGAGATTTCATTTATGAGGAGGGCGCACTTGAGGGGGATGGCACATCATCAATGGAGAGAACTTACACCTGTCAAATTGTAGTGTGGTCTATTTCAAAGGGAGGCTACTCATCATTTCTTTATTACTTTGGAGGGGTTTCCATATCAGAGCTTCCAGTTGGCATCTGCAGCAGTTTTGGTGGATTTGGAAACATTTACGAGGGGTGCACCATGCTAGGGCACTCTTTCTTGGTTTTGACTTGTACTTCAGCTTGAGACAAGCTTCTATTGTAACAGGTTCATCTATATTTTTTACTTGTTGTATTCCACCATCTATTTCCCCATTATATAGACATATATCCCAAACTATTTTTCCCCGGGGGGGTTTATCCAGGGTCATGTTGACCAAAAATACCTGTGTCAAATTTATGAATGCTTATAAGTGTAGTTCAACATTTTAAAGTTAAATATCTAGAGGTAGTGTTATGTGTTTTAAGTTATATTGCATGTGGTAACATTGAGTAAAGAAAACACTTACAAGGGCACCTTAAAAGAGCACTTAACCATTAAACATTGACCAGAAAGTTGGATGACTTTTGTTGTCTTAAAAAAACAAAAGAAGACAACCATAAAGTTGAAACTTAGAGCCATACTAAGGTCAAGGACATAACTTAGGTGGCAGCCTCATAGGACCTCATAAAATCTACAAGCAGGGGACTTCAACATCATCACAACACTTGCAGAGAAAAAAGGGGGCACCATGAGATTAGACAGAGACGCAGAGGATTTTTTAGCATTCATTGAAGTAATGGATATGGTGGACATCAGAACCAGTAATGGCCAATTCACCTTGAATAACAAACGAATTAACCACTACCAAGTAGCTATAAGGCTAGATAGATTCTTGGTGTCAGAGTCCATTATTCTACCGGGACTAACTTTAGAGTGAAACATCCTTCCATGGGGGGGTTCAAACCATTGGACAGTTCAATTGGAAGCAAACTTCGAAGCCACTCTGAAGAACAGACCCTTTAGATTTGAGAAATTTTGGATCGATCATCCCACTTTCAAGGATAATATCAAACATTGGTGGAGGGAGGAATTACCAGATCAAGGGACAAGGATATTCAAACTTTATAAGAGACTCAAGTACATCAAATACAAACTCAAGGAGTGGAACAAGGACATATTTGGAAACATAAACCGGGAGAAGAAAAATATCGAGGAAAGAATGAGGATACTCCATGAACTCTGCATAGATGACGGTTACACAGAGGAGCGTAAAAGAGAAGAGATCCAGATGATCCAGGAATGGGAATCAAGATGCCAACATGAAGAGACTCTATGGCGCCAAAAGTCTAGAATCAGGTGGCTAAAGGAAGGGGAGTGGAATACCAAATTTTTTCATAGAACAACCATTGCAAGAAGAACACACAACAAAATCCTGAAAATCAAAGATCGGGATGGGATCGAAAGAAAATCCCACAAGGAAATTCGAAATACACTAGTCAATTACTTTGAGGGGATAGCCCAGGAACCTAATCAAGACAGAATGGAGTCCATACAAAGGATAACACAACACATCCCCAGGTTGGTCACCGAGGAACACAATATCAATCTAAACAAACCCATAACAAAGGAGGAAATCGACCAAGTGGTCTAGGAGATGCCCAATGGAAAGACCCAAGGCCCAGATGGTTTCACAGTGGATTTTTTCAAAGCTTGTTGGGAAGTGGTTAATCAAGATGTTTATGGGGTGATGGAAGACTCCAGACGCTAATCTTCCATCCTGAAATCTTTATATGCCACAATGATCACACTAATCCCAAAATAAAATGAAGCAAGGACCCAGGATCGCTACAAGCCTGTAGCTCTATGCAATGTAGTGTACAAGATAATCTCCAAAGTCATAGCCAATCGCTTGAAACCTCTCCTACCCACATTGATTTCATAGGAACATGTCAGATTCATAGAGGGAAGACAAATCCTAGACAACATCATCCATTCCCATGAGCTTATACACATGTTGAAAAGCCAAAGGAGAGGGGGGATGATAATCCAACTTGGCCAATGAAAGCTTACTACAAAATTAGTTGGCACTATATGGCCAAGACGCTGGAAGCCTTTGGGTTTGAAAAACATTGGATCAACTGGATTGTCAATCTAGTCTCTACGACAAGCCATTCTTTGTTAATCAATGGAGCCCCAACAAAATCCTTCTGGCCTTCGAGAGGCATACGACAAGGAGACCCTCTATCCCCTTTCTTGTTTATTATGATGATGGAAGGTCTCAACAGAAGCATAAAAAGCGCAACTGCAGCAGGATAATTAAAAGGCATCAAACCTTTTGAAAATTGTCCAACCTCCACACACCAACAATTTGTGGATGATACCCTACTCCATGGTACACCCATGGTCAAGGAAGAAAAAACCTACAAAATAATCTTAGAATACTTTGGCGAAGCCTCTGGGGAAGAGATCAACCACTCTAAATCCATGATCTATTTCTTTAACACTAATCCTGCAATTCAAAGGAATGTGGAAAACATTCTGGGGTTTGAACGCAAAACGCTCCCAAAAAAATACTTGGGAATCCCCTGATGGATAGAACTTGCAAAATGGAAACGTGGGAAGGAGTGATCAACAAACTGCAAGAGAGGGTAAAAAAATGGACCTACAGAGCTCTCAACCCTTCAAGGAGGCTTATCCTTACCAAAGCGATTCTACAAACAATTCCAACATATATGATGTCAGTGTTTCCAGCTCCCAAAGGAGTACTACATAAGATAAGAGCCATTCAAAGAGACTTCCTATGGCGAGGTGTAGAAACTAAAAATAAATGGGCCCTGGTAGCCTAGGAGAAGGTATGCAGACCAAAATCCAAAGGAGGTCTAGGGTTACAAGACCCACAGATAACCAATGAAGCCTATGGGGAAAAACTCTAGTGGAGATGGGTCAAGGATGACTCGGTATTGTGGACAAACCTCTAGAAGGCCAAGTATGCCTAGAACATCAATGATCAAGACCACATCTATTTCATGGGAACAAGGGAGGGATCAACCATATGGAATCTAGCATGGTGCAACAAGAACTGAATCCATAAACAAAGCTTCTGGGAAGTCAGAAATGGTCAAACAACCAGATTTTGGGAGGACGCATGGCAACAAGAACCTAGAATCGAACATTCGGACAGGGAGGAACTAAAACATGAAATGACAGCACAAGGTAAAATAAAAATCCATCACTACTAGAAGAAAAGAATTGATAGCGACATATGGAGGACTTGGGATATACTCAACCCCCAAAATAGAGATCGTATCGCAATCCAAACGAAAGAGGTGGAAGAGGAACTAGGGAAAAGGAAAATTGCAATCTCAGAGAACAATGATCAATTAAGGTGGGCCAGGGAAAATGGTGGGAAATTCAATTTAAAATAAGCATGATAGTACATCACGGACCAGGATGAGGAGGACCCAGCGCAATAGTGGGGAAAGATTTGGTGCAACCCCCCATGGCCAAAAATAAAACTATTCGAATGGTTAGTACTCCACAACAAAATTCTAACCTGGGAAAATCTCTGGAAAAAGGGTTATATAGGTCCATCTCCCTTCCACCTCTGTCAAGCCAAGGAGGAAACAACCAATCACCTCCTTGACGAGTGTAGTTACACAACAGAGTTATGGGACTGGGAGGCCAATATATATCGCCAATCCAATAGGATCTGGGGCAACATCAGTGCAACCATCAACAATTGGAATGAGAGTTACATCGAAAACGAAATGGTGAACCTCTGCTGGGAACTAATGTCAGGGATGATAATATGGGAAATATGGAAAGAATGGAACCAACGCATCTTCAGGAATGAAGGCCTACTATAAGGAAATCTCAAGGAGGCAATAATCTCACAAATATGAGAAACGGTGCAAAGCTGCAACTGCAAGAAGGAAACAACACAACTCACTGACCAGGATTCCTGCATCCTAGAGTTCTTTCACCTAAAGGATGGGTGCAACAGCTCAATGGTTGCGTGGGATCCACAACTCCAAATAGGAGACCATAACTGGACCCCCCCGTTGGGGTTCCTCAAACTAAATTTTGACGGGGCGAAAAAAGGAAACCCAAGAGTGGCAGGGATGGGAGGGGATATCAGATACAGTGGTGGTAACATCATCCAACTGTATGTTGGGAGTATGGGA
Source organism: Picea glauca (assembly GCA_000966675.3). Taxonomy (NCBI): domain Eukaryota; kingdom Viridiplantae; phylum Streptophyta; class Pinopsida; order Pinales; family Pinaceae; genus Picea; species Picea glauca. The sequence goes on from JZKD02S1653366.1 coordinate 112,577, forward strand.
AACTCAACCAACAACACAACAGAATTCAGAGCTCTGGAACTTGGCCTAGAAATTCTAAGGCTTGAAGGGATGACAAACACAATCGTGGAAGGAAACTCCACCCTGGTCATCAACACAACGAAAAGGCTCCAGAATGGAACCATGGTGGGAAAGGTTCAAAGACACTGGCGCCTCACCCTCTCCCTATAGAAAATACAGGAGCATCTGAAAAATATGAACACAGTGTTGTTGCACTGGGTCCGCAGGTCAGGGAATGGCTTGGCGAACAGACTGGCCAATCAGGGGGTTGATAAGCAAGGACCGAAACTAGACACTACCTGGATCAAGATCCTGAATGGTCAACTCAGAATAGACTGCATCCGGCTAGTGACAAAATACCGTGAAGGAAGGTTAAGCAAGGAGGGTCACATCGAGAAGGGCAGTGCAAGGCCCAGCGACGGGCATGCGAAACCTAGGCAGGATATGATTGTCAAACACTCGGTCACCAATCAACATGCAGAGATCAACATCAACAACAGACGAGAGTACAACAACAAGATCCTAGTGATAGAAAGAGGAGCGAAGAAATCATGAGGGAAAGTACAGATGACAAACCGCATATAACGAATGACGTAACGCATGAGGGAGTGACATGGCCCAAACCCGATCCTCCATGATAAAGCACAGATATGAACAAAAAAATAGTAGGATCTCATACGATAAGTGGTAGGGACTCGTACAAGGATAATAGGTGAGTCATCATGATCATACGAACCACAATTAGAATAAAGATTGGGAGCAATTACCAATATGGGCAAGCCATGATTGGAAGGACAAGCATGTAGAAGGAGAAGCCCAATAAGAGGAATGACAACAAAAATAACCACAATAATAAGAAGCAAAATATCAGGGACTACCACAGATACAAGGTCAGGGAAAAAAAAAGAACCTTTGTGAAGGGAGGTACAAGATGAATAACCAGAAAAGGAGTCACAACAGACCCAACAGGATGGTGAGAATGAAGCAAATGCACAAGAAGAGAAACCTCCTTGGAAAGGAAGTCTTGAATAGTCCACGACGGATATCAAGAATGGAACAGGCGACAAAAGAGGCAGATGGCACCTTCCAAACTCTGGTAACGCCAAAAGGAAAAGAGACCATTACCCACTGGGAAAAGGAAATAAAAGAAAAAAGTAAAGGCAAAGCATGGGATGCACTGGCACAGGAAGCAGACTAGGTAATTGATCTGGGGACCACACAGCCCAGGGAAACCCTATACCATAAAATAGTGGAGATGGAGTGGATAAATAAGATGGTGATTAGTAAAGTGATTACGGAAACAAAATACATTAGACAGGAGGATACCAAGGAACTCAAGCAGATGTTGGAAGAAAGCCTGAGTCACATCAACATCTTGGAAACTACCACCAAATTGTTACTCAAGGTTGAGAAGGACCATAAATCTAAGCTGGAGTGGTTGGCTTCTCAATTTCACCTCTATCTGCGCTATGTCCACAACATGGATATCACACTAGCCTATGGAAATAGAGCACCAGACCACATCAAGAAGACTAGCACGATCCCCCAGAAGGAGGAAAACATGATCCAAGCAGATGGCAGGGAGAAAATATCATTGTCTTAGACTAGTGAATGGTTAGTTGAATGGTTAGTGCGGCTGCGACCCTCTTTGGACTAGTAGGTTGGTGTAGCATATGTATTCCTTTTATGTTAATGTTGCTTTTCCTTTTAAAATTGGTTATTGTGGGACTGGCCTAGTTTCCCCTGGTGGTAGACCAATCCCTCCCCTCGAATATATCAGTAAGTGCAACTCGGGAACCCCTAGTCTAGTTTCCTACTAGGTAGACCATGAGGCCCCCTTTTTGTTGTATCATAATTTTTTGCAGTAATATAATTACCTATACTCACTTACAAAAAAAAAAGATAGGTTCCCTACTTATAACTTTGTAGTTTTGCAAGGTTCCATAGAAAGAACCTATCATTTCAATGTTCCAAGTAGGATTTTTGAAGGGTGCATGATAATGGTGTCAGTATCTAGATAAGTGCAACATCCTCTCCATCATTAATTGTGAAGCATTCACTTCTCATGAAAACAATTGTCACATAGTTATGTTACCATGCTTCCATCTATAACATTAATTTGCATCACTATTATTTCTCTTATGAGTCAACTATGGTTAGCAAGTGTAAAATGGTAAATCATTTATCTTCAACATTTTGGATCTCCTAGAAACTAAATATTTGATTTATTTATGTTTAAACAATTTAATGAATGATGAAATTTGTCAGAATTGATTGTCAAGATGATAAAGATGAAAAGTTATCATTATCTAATTAGTATGTGCAATAGTGCAAGCAATAAAGTTGTAATACAAAGTCATGACCCATCCTTTATGCTTCCCAATTGAACTGCCTTGAGAAAGGAGAGTAGAAACAAAGGCAACCAAGACTTCAATTTCTCTCATGACTATTGAGATAGAATTTTCTCTCAATTTTCAACAAGTGGAGTCACTCCAGCCACTATGGAGGAAAAATCTTCTCTCGGTATCTGATAGCCACTTCACCCTTGTATGAAGGTATTGTATCCCCTTTACTATGTGATTGTTAAGAGCCCATAAGCAATGCAAGTTGATATGTCAATAATAGTTTAAAGCTTAGTCCCTAAATATTTCTTCCCTTTGCTCTATATTTGTTGAGACCCAATCCATGTACATGTTGATATTTATCAAGGTATGAATAATTGAGATTGTAAATATTTGAACTTAGTTTTGTCTAACACCAAAACCAACAGAAAATCGTATCTAAATAAACCAAATGCAACAAAAGTAGCAAAATAACATTGTTGTCTCTACAATTGTTGATTTATTCGCACAAGAAAATTAAGGCATTGGATTAACTTGGACGACAATGATTTATGCATCGAGGTTGTACTGTCATGCCTTTTTGGCATGGTGATATGATGCCCTTGTACAAGAAATATAATGTCAATTTAGTTGTACCATTGGCATCAATGTGTCACGTTGGTGTTATAACCTAGCTTGTATGCTAGACAATACACCCTATAGGGGTATGTCATATAGGTAGTGTAATTTCCCGAATTTATTTAGTTGTACGAAGACTATATTTATTCTCCATTGGGTAAATATTATTGAACCAAACAATTTTGTATAGAACCTATCAGTTCTGTATAGGTTCGTACCTCACGACTAGGGACCCATGGATTTCAATTTTCTTTTTAAAAAAATACTAAATTGAGGGAGGGGTTGAGTAATACCTAACCCTAAGGCCTTCTAAAACCTAGTGATTAATGGTAATATGGTAATTAATTGTTTCATGATGTTTGAGAGTGGTTGCAACCTAATTGGACTTCATATGGAAAAAGTAGAATTTTAGGTCACATTCAAAATTAAGCAAACTTAATAGTTTTCAGGATGTCAAGATTGGTTTGATTGCAACATTTCCACTAGATTTT
>JZKD02S1653366.1:137299-147486 GCA_000966675.3 Picea glauca
AATGTAAGAATAGAAGTAAAGACACCAAGATGATAATCAAGACAGTTGAGACATAAAGCAATCCTTTATTTCATTCCAATTCACCAAAGAGTCATTTTCTTTACAAAATCTCATATATAAATCTTAGACCAAAGTCAAACTTAGACATCCCCAATGGAACATACAAAAGGACCTCTGATAGAAAAGAAAAGATGAACTCTAAAAGATGGATCAACTTACCACATATAACTTCCCACTAGACCCTACACAATAGCCTTTATCAGTCATGAAAATTAATTCACAAACAAACAAGTCTACACAAACTATCAAATATAGATCAACACCTCTGAAAAAAAATTGTCTGAATGATTTGATTCAACCCTAAATATTGTTGTCTACAATAATACCATGCTATCACAAGAGAGAATTAGGCTGTGATGAATACTTGAATGAATGAAAACTGAACTATCTCAACATAACTCAAAGAGAAAACCTTAGCATGCTTCTACTTCTATCCTCTATTGTTCCTCCCTTTCATCTTGTTTTTAACAAATTAGAATTGGTTGAAGTAGTTGAACCAACTCATTAGTTAAGTGAATTAAAAGACTCAACTAACTTTACTTAGGGGGAAGAGCAATAATTATAATTAAGGGTCATAATTAAATAATAACTAGTAGGTGGGACCCCTTGTGACTCCCTTTATTTCATAACAATCATAACATAACCATTAGTTAAGCAAAAGACACCTCCTTGTGCCTCCCATCAACACATTTACTTTTGGTAATTTTAAACTCATGAAATTGAAATTATTTAAAAAATAATCCTCATATATCCAAAATAAACAAGTTGTCCAAAGATTCCTGAGTCAACTGTCACAAAACAATAGATATAATAAAAAACTCAAAAGCCATATTTCCTAGTCTGTGATGCAACCCTTCCTTGGTTGTTTCTGTCACCTCTTGATTTTCCTGAATTTGCCTTTGGCTGTGCAGAGCCTTTAGTCTTAATCTCATTGATCACATGGGAAAAATCATCCCTCAAATGCATCCGGGAAGACATGGATTTGTTGGAGCCATTGGAGGGTGAGGAGGGGGAGCATCGACTTTTCCTTTATCAAGGGCATGGTGGGCCTCAATTTTTAATCTCTTGCTAGCATGGGAGGATTGCACTGGTGAGTGGTTAGGGGTAGCTTGGACAATGGGGTTCAAAGGCGAAGGAGTAGGCAAAGAAAAGTTGGGCCAACCATGATGTTGGGAGATTGTCGGGTGGAAAATCTCTTGCCATTCATCATTTTCAGGGATCTCTAGTTTTAAGGAGACATGAGGAGGTACAGGGATATCGGGGGATTGCAAGGCTTGAAAAGGTGGCCTTTCAAGCCTAGGTTGGACTATTCCCTGCCCAATCCAATTAAAGAATATGGCATGAAACAAATGACCAAGCTCTTCTGAATCAACGTCAAAATGTATGGAGAACCTGGGCCTTCTTAGGCCTTTGCTCCAGTTACCTCTACCTCTGTTTCCTCGACCATTGCTTCCTCGACTGAAAAAAATCATCCTGCATGCGTGATCGATTAGAAAATAGTCTTTTAAATAACTATATATGACAACTCTTAAAAATATGAGATAGATTTGGCTCAGAATATATCAGATTGATGCAATCCAATCCATACAAATTGTTTTACTATTAATCAACGAGAAGGGGGTGAAAAAGGGTTCTGGGATATGTGAGGGGGTTGTATTGAGCGAAAATATGATATAATGAGGGGGGGAAAACATGGTCACTGCTTAATGATAACAAAAATCAATTGAAAGGAAAACCAATAAAACATCAATGTAATCCACACAAGTCACTGTCAATTTCAACTGCCTTAACACCAAAATTCTCTTTACTATAATTAATCTTAGAATAGGGAGTGGAAAGATGAAATGGAAAGATGAGGGGATTTGTAATTAGCGGAAAATGAAAATCATGGAAGGGAAAAAAATGATTATTGTTCATGAAATTAATTAAGTGATCCATAAAATTTTCTACAAAAAAGGTGCATCAACCATCATTCATTTGACCAAATAATAGTTTCTGTGCATTTAACTAGTTCTTTGTTCATGATCAAATATCCAACACATTGACATCACAAAGAAATAGGCATCCTATACAATATGTAAAAAGGATTTTGTTCCCTTATTTGTGTCCTATAACAATTTCCAAACAATAGCCTTTCCATTTTATTAACTATCGAAATCAACCACTACTCATACCTTACTTTAATCAACCAATATACCCAATTTCATGTTTCTAGAATTCATAATGAAGTCACATGACCACTGCAATCGGGCCTGTCATTCAAATACAATGACATTAGTTAAACATATACACATGCAGACACCAAAGAACCAAGATCAACTTGCAACCCAAATTGATATTCGAATATGCAACCAAAACCACCCTTTAGACACAAGCTATGCACAAGGTAACTTGCCCAGGCAATGTAGTTCTTCTACTGTAAAAAAAATAAAAAAAACTTCAATGTGACTTAAAGGTTGGGCCACCCATCCAACATGATTGTCATCAACAACATGCCTTCTTTAACCAATGGCCAATTACAATAAATAAACATGCTTAAAACTCTATGGGTATCCCTGATTGTGGAAACCAAGTTATCCATACCACACACAGTGCGTAGCTAACAAAACCCCACGATGCAACATTTCCACTTAACAAAACAAACACACAGTCATGGTAATAACTCAACATATCGGCTGAGCCATCGATTTAATATAAAATTTCTTTGATTTAGTCACACCGTGATCGACTATACTATGAGCGCTCAGGCCTATATGACCAACAAGGACAAGGATGTAGTGGATATACTTTCTATAGTTAACCAGTTCAATAATCATTCGGCCCCAAGAAAACCAAAGTTACCATGTTCAATACTTTTGCAAAACACCATACACACAACGCGACATGCGTGAGCAACACCAATCATTTGTAACCAATTCCAGCTATCATCTGGATAATTATTAGTGCAAATACCAGTGACTGTATATCAACCAAACAATTTGCCACTTTTGTAGAAAATCAATCAACCGAACAAGCTGTGGTAGCTATGCATACCCACATGTCCAATCGAATCAGGGCAGAGGCCCTTTCCATTAACAATACTGAGCTATTAAAATAAGGAGGGTGACTGTGTCCTTTGAAGGTGTAATTAGCCACAAAGGGTTTATCCTTATTATCATAGAAGCAATAGCCAAATGCCAAACCAACACGACTGTTATACGACCAACTGGGCGAGTCTGTATCCAAGGTAAACGACCATTCATTCAATCCACAATAACCCGTACCAACTTGACAGAAACAACAGTCTCCTCTATAAAACTCCAGACTGGAGGTTTAAGGATTTCCTAGTAGCCATTACCAGGGGAATGAAGCCAACTCCTTGTAATGGTGGAACTTTCGAGGCCAAGGGTGTGCTCACAGAGAGAGACATAACTCATTTTCAGACAGGTAACAATCCATGGCAGGGGAGAAAACAAAATGTGAGGACAGAGCAGAGTTACGAACAAAACACTCACTTCGTGACCCTTAGTGGTGGAAAATGCCAAAGTAAACACCCATAGTGACGCAGACAACCTTCGACCATTAAACCCATGAAATCTAGAGACTGTATTTAGTGACAATGCGTGAGGACAACTATCCACCCAAGGTTTAAATAAAAACCTTCCAACTAAACCAACAATGGTAACAGAGAGCTATCACCCAAGAAGACCAATAACCTCTACGAACTCAAAATTATTACAGGAAGAACCATTGACTCTTCATTCAAGAACCAAAATTTCACATAGTTGCAACACTTAGGAAAACAAAAACCCATACACCTAATCCAATAATCATTTCATAACCAGAGTAGAGTCATGAATGGCCAAAACAAATGACATACCTATACTCAAATTCCTTAAAACGAGAGCTGTCGAGTAGTTCCTTCCCTTCTAAAAATTTGGAGCATAACCACAAAAACAAGATCAAACAATAGCCCGACTGGGGTGGTGACCAACGGGAAGAGTAAAGGTGACGTGCAGTAAATGAACGTTGTCTCCACCCATATCTCATTAACTCAACAGTACATGCCAACAAATTCCAATTAACACCATTAATTTTAATTCTGCATTGGAATCTGCATAGGTTACTTGCCAAATGCGCTTTCCATGTCATATATCCAATTCCTTAATATATAATTCAAACAAAATCACATAACCATTAACGCTCATCACCTTGTCAAGTGAGCCACTGATGTTCAATTCATCCAAACATACCATATGTGGATCAACCACATAATTCAATTAACCATTGCATAACCATTAGCATTATCACCTTGCCAAGTTCACCACCAATATTTCACACCATATGCATATTAAGCATATAATTTAATCCCAATTTTACAATCATTTACTTGCTATCTAGGGATTAACAATAATCATCAAGTACTTTCATGCATGTAGTATAGTTAGGATAGCTTTAGAATCTTCCCCTTGTAATTGTTTCTCATTTCCCTTAAGTTATTCACACATGATATTGCAGAACTAGGTCCCCTTGTCTTGTATTTGTTCTAGTATTTTGCCTTACTCCAAACTGCCCTTCATGTAATTTTACTAACATGTTTTTTATGCAGGTGCGACAAGAACATACAACAATGACATTAATGAATAGCATAGGCTGTAGTAACATGAAGAATCAACATTTCAAAAGCTCAACTCATACCAACAACAACAATATCTCATCAACCAACTTAAACCATGTCGCACATCATCACAACATAAAAAATGAGCAGATTTGATCTTCAATTGTTCAAGGGGGTCCCACCTACTAGTATTATTTATTTTTATAATAATAGGCTTTAGAAACACTTTGCGGGTGAAACTACATTGACATTTTTAATCGTCAACAAACTGGCGATTCCACAGGGAAAATTTGTTTCCAACAGATTTAGAACTCAGAACTCATGGTTTCGCAGACCAAGAACATCAGGTCAAGAAGATAAAACTTGGATGATTATGCAACAGGGGGAAGTGAGAAGATTTAATGGAAAGATGACTGAGAATTTGGGAATAATTCATGAAAAGTGTTAAGTATGAGGGGGTTTTACCATTGTATGCATAATCATTTGACTTGAATCTTCTCTCTAACTTTTAAGGAGGAGAATTTTAGACTTGCTCCTAAAATATCGATGGGTGAAGAAATGGCAAGAAGGAGTGGGAGATAGCCGATTCTTAATAAGACAACAGTGGAAAAATGTAACAATTTCAAGGGTCCTTTAGAGGAGAATCCTGACATCTGTGTAAGCTTGATTGTTATTAACTAACAATGATTTGCAGCAGTGTCACTATGGAAAAAATGACCTGACATCCAATTTGACCAAAAATATTAAATATAAACAAAGAACCAAATCATGAGAGAAGTAAAACTGTAGAAACTAAAGCAACAACAATAAAAGATAGAAATGAAGTGTAGCAAAAAAAAAAAAAAAAACTTAACTTAGAAAGAAGAAAACAAAGTACTATAAAGCAGAGAAAAGAAGCGCAAAATTTGAAAACAAAGCTAGGCTACTAGTATACAAAAATTCAATCAACATTAGAACCTTTCACGCTGGTCCCTCGCAATACTTCAAGTGAGGATTTTTTGTGTTGTAAGAAAACCATTGTCTCTATAATTCTTTTAAAATGTCTGAGTTATTGTCCAAGACAAAAGCAATCTGGAATTGACCCAACACTTGAAATTCTGATGTAATTATCAACCCTTTGACGCACATGATTAAATCATCAAGATAAGCATGGAAGCTGACCAATTCATTGGAAGTGGTGTGTATAGGCCTTTTAAAGGCTGTACTTGCATCAAATAAGCCAAAAGACAGGCAGTTGTAAGACAAAGTATCACAATTTGTAATAAGAGTGGTTTTGTGAAAATTTACCCTTTCTACCTTGATTTTACTGTAACAAAACAAATTATCAAGTAAGGGATTCAACTGTAACTCTACAACCTGTTGCATAATAATTCTTGCATAGAGGGGGGAGAAGGATTTATCATAATAGACTGACTGAGGGTGCGAAGATGAACGCATGTTCTAGTATGATATGTGATATTTGAAGTAGGTACCTGATTTGGAACTTGTTCAGGGTGGACTGAAAAAAAAATCCCAACCCTTAAGAAATCTCTTAACCCCCTTCAAAAGGGTTCCTTCAGTGCAAAATTGACCATTTCTTGTTTTTGCCCAACTAGCTTTATAATATGTCGAACAATACCAGGATCAAAACCATAAAGATCCTCATAAGACCAAGCAAAAACCTTTTTAGATTCACCAAGTAGCTCAGTGGACCCCATCTCTTTTCTAACCGAACATTGGACATCTATTTTAACATCTGTTGGAGATTCAGGTGTCCTAATGTTCAGGAGGATGGTTTCAACCACCTTCTTTTGTAACTCATTTTTTTGTGTTTTTCTTTGTTTCCTACAACACTCAATGAAAATGAACTTTCAAGAGGAGCCAAGCCCTCGAGAATCTCATCGTTTTTAGTGGATACAATCTCTTCGGGTTCAAGAGGTTCATTTTGAAAGACATCACAAATTCTCTCATCGTTAGGGATGGCCTTCCAAGATCTTTCCTTTTCATGAACGTATGGGTGATGTAGAGATTGAAAAGAACAATTAGGCCTGTGAGGCAAGAGTTGTTGATTATGAGAGGTTGCAAAGACAGCTAACCGCTCATCCATTGAATTCAACTNTGATCACATGGGAACAATCGTCCCTCAAATGCATCTAGGAAGACATGGATTTGTTGGAGCCATTGGAGGGTGAGGAGGGGGCAACAATGAATTTTCCTTTATCAAGGTCATGGTGGCATCGATTTTTAATCTCTTTTTAGCATGGGAGGATTGCACTGGTGGGTGGTTAGGGGCAGCTTGGACAATGGGGTTCAAAGGCGGAGGAGCAGGCAAAAAGAAGTTGGGCCAACCACTATGTTGGGAGACTGTTGGGTGGACAATCTCCTAACATCCATGATTTTCAGGGATCTAAGGTTGTAAGGAGACATGAGGAGGTACATGGATACCGGGGGCTTGCAGGGCTTGAAAAGGTGGCCTTTTAGGCCTAGGTTGGACTATTCCCTGCCCAATCCAATTAAAGAATCCGACATGAAACAAATGGCCAAGATTTTCTGAATCAACGTCAAAATGTATGGAGAACCTCTGCCTTCTTAGGCCTTTGTTCCAGTTACCTCTACCTCTGTTTCCTCAACCATGGCTTCCTAGACTAGAAAAACTCATCCTGCATGCATGATTGATTAAAAAATAGTCTTTTAAATAACCGTACATGACAACTCTTAAAAATATGAAATAGATTTGGCTCAGAATGTATCAGACTCATGCAATCCAATCCATACAAATTGTTTTACTGTTAATCAACGAGCAAGGGGGGTGAAAAAGGGTTCTGGGATATGTGAGGGGGTTGTATTGAGCGAAAATATGATATAATGAGGGGGGAAAAAACATGGTCACTACTCAATGATAACAACAATCAACTGAAAATCAAACCAATAAAATATCATTGTAATCCACACAAGTCACTGTCAATTTCAACTGCCTTAACACCAAAATCATCTTTATTGTAATTAATCTTAGAACAAGGAGTGGAAAAATGAAATGGGAAGATGAGGGGATTTGTAATTAGTGGAAAATGAAAATCATGGAAGGGAAAAAATGATTATTTTTCATGAAATTAATTAAGTGATCCATAAAACATTCTGCAAAAAAGGTGCATCAACCATCATTCATTTGCCCAAATAACAGTTTCTGTGCATTTAAATAGTTCTTTGTTCATGATCAAATATCCAACACAGTGCCATCACAAAATAGTAGGCATCCTATACAATCTGTAAAAAGGATTTTGTTCCCGTATTTGCATCCTATAGAAATTTCCAAATAGTAGCCTTTCCATTTTATTAACCATCGAAATCAACCACTACTCATACCTTGCTTTAATAAACCAATATACCCAATTTCATGTTTCCAGAATTCATAATGAAGTCACATGACCACTGAAATCGGGCCGGTCATTTAAATACAATGACACGCGTTAAACATATACACAGGCAGACCCCAAAGAACCAAGATCAACTTGCAACCCAATCTGATATTCGAATATGCAACCGCAGCCACCTTTTAGACACAAGCTATGCACAGGGTAATTTTCCCAGGAAATGTAGTTCTGCTACTGTAAAAAAAATAAAAAAATTCAATGTGACTTAGAGGTTGGGCCAACCATCCAACACAATTGTCATCAACAACATGCTTGCTTTAACCAGTGGTTGATTGCAATAAATAAACATTATTAAAAATCTATTGGCATCCTTGAGTGTGGAAACCAAGTTATCCATACCACACATAGTGCACAGCTAACAAAACCCCACGATGCAACATTTCCACTTAACACAAAAAACATACATTCATGGTAATAACTCAACATATCAGCTGAACCATTGATTTAATATAAGATTGCTTCGATTTAGTCACACCGTGATCGACTATACTATGTGCACTCAGGCCTATACGACCAACAAGAATAATGATGCAGTGGATATGCTTTCTATAGTTAACCAGTTCAATAATCAATCGGCCCCAAGAATTTTTTTTTTACCATGTTCAATACTTCATTTTGCAAAACACCATACACTCAATGCGACATGCGTGAGCAACACCAATCATTTGTAACCAATGCCAGCTATCATCCGAATAATTATTAGTGCAAATACCAGTGACTGTATATCAACCAAACAATTCACCACTGTTGTAGAAAATCAATCAACCAAACAATCTTTGGTAGCTATGCATACCCACACATCCAATCGAATCGAGGCAGACACCCTTTCCATTAACAATACTGAGCTATTAACATAAGGAGGGTGACTATGTCCGTTGAAGGTGAAATTACCCATGAAGGGTTTATCCTTATTATCACAGAAGCAGTAGCCAAATGCCAAACCAACACGACTATTATACGACTGACTGGGCGAGTTTGTATCCAAGGTAAATGACCATTTATTCAATCCACAATAACCCATAACAACTTGACAAGCATGACAATATCCTCTATAAAACTCTAGATTGGAGGGTTAAGAGTTTACCTAGTAGCCATCACCAAGGGAACGGAGCTAACTCCTCGTAATGGTGGAAATTTCAAGGCCAAGGGTGTGCTCACAGAGAGAGACATGACTCATTTGCAGACAGGTAACAATCCATGGCAGGGGGGCAAACAAAAGGTGAGGACAGGGCAGAGTTAAGAACAAAACACTCAGTTTGTGACCCTTAGTGGTGGAAAATGACGAAGTAAACACCCATAGTGATGCAAACAACCTTCAACCATTAAACCCATGAAATCCAAAGACTGGATTTAGTGACAGTTCCTAAGGAAAAATATCCACCCAAGGTTTAAACAAAAACCTTCCAACTAAACTAGCAATGGTAACAAATATTTATCACCCAGGAAGTCTAATAACCTCTATGAACTCAAAATTATTATAGGAAGAACCATCGACTCTTCATTCAAGATCCAAAATTTCACACAGTTGCAACACTTAGGAAAACACAAACCCACACACCTGAGCCAATAATCATTTCATAACCAGAGAAGAGTCACGAATGGACAAAAAAAGGACATACCTGTAATCGAATTTTCTTAAAATGAGAACTGGCCAAGCAGTTCCTTCCCTGCTAAAACTTTGGAGCATAACCACAGCAGCAAGATCGAACAATAGCCTGACTGGGGTGGCGGCCAACAAGAAGAGTAAAGGTAACGTGCAATAAATGAACATCACCTCCACCCATATCTCATTAACTCAACAGTACATGCCAACAAATTCCAATTAACAACATTAATTTTAATTCTGCATTGGAATCTGCATAGGTTACTTGCCAAATGTGCTTTCCATGTCATATATCTAATTCCTTAATATATAATTCAAACAAAATCACATAATCATTAACGCTCATCACCTTGTCAAGTGAGCCATTGATGTTCAATCCATCCAAACATACCATATGTGGATCGGCCACATAATTCAATTAACCATTGCATAACCATTAGCATTATCACCTTGCCAAGTGCACCACCAACATTTCACAACATATGCATATTAAACATATAATTTAATCCCAATTTCA
>JZKD02S1653377.1:0-12910 GCA_000966675.3 Picea glauca
TGTTTATTTATTACTGCTCATTATTGGATAATAATTCTACATTGATATAACATTTGAAGAAAAAGGATTATAATTACGTTATTACTAATTCACCCCCCTCTCAGTAATCCAACAATAATCCTATGTGGAAGACTTACCTAGACATCTATGAGTGCTCATGGCACTTCAACAGAAGAATAATTTGAGATTGTTAAATGAAAAACACCCCGTTTTCTATGTTACTAGGAAAAACCTAGATCGAGAAAGATCAAATCCAAAGAAAACAAGAAGAGGAAGCTATAGAACATAAAAATCAAGAACTAAGAGACTTCATGGCTAAGAGAATAGCACACTTCCTGGAAGAAAAAGAGAACCAGTCCAAGCTGCTAAAGACTAGGGATATGGATGATGAAGTTGAAAGAACACAGAAAGACTTGAAGAACCTGTCCACACAGGAAAGCAGAGAACCTACCTTAGACAGAGAAGAAGTATTGACCTTGAACCCTACGAAAGACCATCAACAATGTGAAGTTACTATGCCAAGAGGAGATAAGAATCTGAATGGGAATAGGAACCCAGTAACATAGATCATAGGGAAGAAGGCTAGAAATCTCAGGAAGAAGATCCAGATAGAACTTCATAGAAGGAGGGTCTCAAGAATTTGAACTCCACTGGAATATCAGAGCAACCTAGATCGGCACTTCTCCATGGTGAAGTGATATAACTGTTGGAGTCATTATGACCATTAGACCGACTCTCATGAATGGTTAGAAGAGCAGTTATGACCAGAAAGCTCACCATCGAACCATTGGGACTGTGCCGTAACAGACAGAACTACATTGATGAAGGATTCTTGTCCATTGGAGAGATCTGTTACCTCGTTGTCTACTTATTCCATTGACTATTGCATCGAGAACACTTTCGTGAATTGTATCTAAGCCAACAAAAGACCTTATTGCTACCGTGTTGTGTTTATTGAGCTTTTGACACCTGTTCTATTACATTGAGCATTCATTCATCAACCTGAGTTATCTGATCGAGAGCATGCATGTTAGACGAACTCAGCGCCATAATGAAGTAGGTTGAATAAGTTCTAATCAATCTAATGGCTAAAAATGTAATGTCCATAGGAATTCAATCTTCATCGACACAAGGAGTCCAAGCCTCCCCGTCAACTGCTCGCGGATGTAGACCATCTCGAGCTATAGAGGAGAAAAGAACCAATAATCGAGATGACTTAGTGAACATGAAGTTGATCCTGACTATCCTACATGACTACATCCTACCTCTGGCTGGTGTAGTGAGTCATGATAGTGTCCCAAGGGACTTTGATTACACTCTGGTTACTGCGTACCTCCCGAAGGGGATACATGCAGTTTGACCATAGCTGGATAAGATCATGGCATTAAAATTCAACAACTTCAACCTAGGGGATCGCAAGAACTAAAGAATTCTCTCTCCCCAAAGGTATTTGACTAGAATGAAGGGGAAGAATTCAAGGATAATCCCCCAACCATGAACTATGGACCTCGCGGAATCCACTGTCCTGAACATAATGAAGATAATGCATTTCGGAAGGCACTAGGAGGTTAGTGCGTGCGTTAATATATTGTTGTTGTGCTTCCATGGAGGCTATCTGTGGCTAGATAGACACATCACCATCGATCCAGCCTTGATCCATAGGATCACCAGATTGAGCATATAGGGACCCTACCCACAAGACTTCTACCAAGGGAAGGCTACAGAACGTGCCCTGGCACAGAGAATTAAATATACCTATGGCGATGTAGAAAAGGGGATGCGAGGCTTCAAGGTAGCTTCCATCCAGAATGGCGTAGTGCACCTAGCCTGCCAGCTGATCCCAGAAAATATAGTGAGAAATAATAGACCCACGTAGGTCACAGGGTTTGTTGTTCACCTCGCTGGAAAATGCGTGGAAGGACTACAGATGAACTGGGTGAAGTACTTAGTCAACCAATTAGAATTGGATTGTCGTGAAGCTCAATATCATGGCTATGAGTTCCATTTTAGATGGCTATTGATCCTCATTGTGTTTACTTCTTGAAAGATGTCAGAATGTGCAACCTTCCTTGACATTAATCCATTCAATTCACTCGCTGCGAAGTTCACCACGCTCTGGTATTCGAGCAATATGGAAAAACAATGGCATTCAAATGCGGTATTCCATACCTACTATCTCCAGTTAAAGATGGATATCGGGGTTGTCCCATTTATGATTCTGAACACCCTGCACTGGTTCAGGCCCCTTATGAAGTTTCACACAGATCATAACTTTATTTATATCATTGCACTCACATACAAGAGTAAAGAAGAGCTTCAATCATACTATAAGCTCACATAGGAAGACCTAGAAGAAATAACTAAGGACTGGCCTGCAGAGCTCCTTATCCCTATTGACCCTATAGAGTTGTCCAACCCCAAACTAATCGGCAGCCCGGAGGCCACTCGCGAAGAGCATCACACACCTAGAACTAGCAAAAAGAAAAATATTGAAGAGGTCCAGCAGTTGAGCAGTGCATCATAAGAAACCATTTCAGAATCACCTCAATGAGGAGGTGATGATGAAGTATATAAAGAAGAGACCAATGGAAAACAAGATCCCCAAAAGAAATTCAAAGTAACATCGCCTAGGGATCCTGTTGATGAGGCTAATCCCTCTAATAAAAGGAAGGTTTCCCCCATGAAACCTACTTCCCGGAAGAAGTACAAAACTACTAAGACTAAGCTGCAAACTATACTCATGCTCGATGACTTCAACTTCATCATTGTAGTTGTATCTGACACCTTGCAAGACCTCTTGTACAACAATGAAGCCAAACAACAAACCATGTATGATAGAATTGAGACAAAACTTAAAGGGGTACAACAGGCCCTTCACTCCAGCTGTGGAGTGCCCACTGCACCCCCACCATTAGAAGAACCAGAGTTGGAAGAACCAAAGCTCGCCTTCTTCATGCACAAGAAGAAAAAGAATAGGCCACAATGGCCCTAAATCAAGCATAGGAGAAAGTAGTAGAGCAATGTCAAGTTGTGAAACAAGAGAAGGATTACCTCCAAACAAAGTTCGAAGAGGAGAAAGCATAGATCCAGCAAGAGAAAGAAGAGTTGCTCATGGAGAAAATTGGAGTACAAGAAGCAGTCAGCAGATCACTTCGCTTTGTGACAGGGTTAGAGAAAAAAGTGGAAGAACCAGTGGAGCATCAAGTAGCACAGCTTACTGAAGCCATCCAATAGCTTCAACAGAGAATAGAAAACCTAGATCTCCAAATAGTTCCAAGCACTCCACAGGACATGCGAGACAAAATGGAAGCCACTTCCCGAAGAGTAGTTGAGAGAATCAAATCATTAGCTTTGGAATGTAAACATCTAAGTGATCGTAGCACGCAGACTTATGAGAAACATTTTGAGGACACTATATTGAAGACACTAGAGTCATAGCTTCAGGAAGAAAAGCAGCAAGAAGCCACAGTACAAGTGTAGATGAAACTCCTTTCAGTAGTTGAAAGAGTGAAACGATCCCATGAACAGTGCACTTCTCAACAGTAGGTCCACAACATACAGAGAAAAGTCATGGAAGTGACTCAGAGGCTCCAACCAGTCTAGGATGAATCTTGAAAACTGTTTGAGGAGATTGAAGGCCGAGGAGAAGAGCTGGAACAAGTAGTCACTGCAGTCAAACAATGCTTATATGGACCTGTCAATGAATAATTTATCCAAGAGTTTGCCAAGTAGGAGGCCTTGGCATAGCAAAAGGTCAAAGAAGCTTGAGCCAAGCTCAAGGGTTTTGAGGCAAAGCTACATAGATCAGAGTGACTCAGGATGAGTCACATCTGAGTGTTAGGGGCATGTTGGCCCTTGACCAAGTTTTGAGTATCCTTGGTCAGGTTTGACCTATTTTGGGACTTCGACAGGTTGTCGAAGGTGGAACGCAAGTCGAAGTAGAGATCGTGGGATCTTGGCCCCTTTTTAGGGCACTTTTGGGTTTTGGGATTATGTTGTCCCATGGGTTTACCCATGTTTTAGCCCTTTTGTAATGTATAAATAGATTTCTAGGATATGTAAGAAAGAGATGGGAGCCTAAAAGAGCCAAGTTGTAAGTTGTGTTAAGTGCAAGTGATAGTTGTAAATGCTTTGTGCATATTGTGTGAGGTTTGCAAGGCTAAGTGCAAGTGACTGTGTAAAGGCTTTGTGTTGTACCCCAGCTCAGGGAAGGAGGATATGGTGAGGTGCATGCAGATATCCTATTTTCTGCGAAGTAGAATTTTGATGCTATGTGCCTGTAAGAAGCTTGACCGAAGATAATAAACAAGAGAAGAGTTGGTGGTCGTCGCCCCGGGCTAGGGGTGAACCATGTATATCTTGTGTTGTGGTTTCTTTGTGCATTATGGTTGTTACATTGTTTATATGATTCATTCTTAGTATAATTATGAATGCTTATATGAATATGATATCTTAGTGCCTAATTATGTGAATAAGATGCTAGATCTTATCTGTGTTCATATGCTTAGTGCTTGAATATATTAGATCTGGATGAATACTGCGATGCTCTATTATTAGGATTTATCTGTGTTGTAAACAAATGTTGATTACTAATGAACTATAACTTCTAAGTGCTATGTTAAGGTGTTAAAATAAAAAATCTGTGTCCCAGCTAAGGTTGCAGACACTGCAGTCTTGCAACCACCCCTTCCTCTACCTCAGGTGAGACTTCATCTACTTCGCAGGTGTTTTCGAAAGGGCCAGTAGTTAGGGTCTTTTTGGTGCATTGTTGAAGCATTGAACCCTAGGTCTTCCCCTATTCCAACAATATGGAAAATATCATTGATCAGAGACTTGGCAATAAAACCCAGAGGAAGGCATATTTTGAATACTTGGTAAAGTGGAAGGGACACTCGATTGAAGATGCCAGTTGGGAAAGCAAAGTAGATATCCAGAAACATGGGCAGACGGTGCAGGAGCTCATGGACAAGAGTCCATGAATTGTTCAGCCAGAGGAGTATGATGCAAGAGCAACGCCAGCAAGCGCAAGTGGAGGATAGCTGGATATACACCAACGTGCATTTTGAAGACATTTTGAAATTTAAAAGATGAAAGATTAATGTAATAGATGGAAGGATGCAATTAATCTTAAATTTTTGGGGGATTGTAATGCAGATCTTGAGCGTCATTATCATCTGTCGGTTGTAGGCATTTAATGTAATAAATGTAAAGTAGTTGTAGTGTTTAATTTCGATAAGATAGCTTAGGGTTGAAGGAGGGAAAAATCAAGAAATCTCCCTCGTATGTATTGTATTATCATAATTCTCAATTGTAAGAGCAATAGTTGTAGACAAAGAGAGAGCATAGGAGAGAAGAGAAGAACAAATATTGTAGAAGTTGTTTGAGAAGATAACTATTTCTATAGAACCCATGTACAGAAGGCTTTAATCTAATTTAATGGTGTTGTTATGGTTACTATTTGCATCTATTGAATGGTATGTTTATAGTTTTCTTATATGCTCTGTTATGCATTTGTTTCAATGCTTTATGTGTATGATTTCATGTTGAATGTATGAATTCTGCGAGAGGGAGAGTATAAGTTCCAATTTCTTCTCATCCTGAGAATTCCTACAAGGAGTGCAGTGAAGGTCTACGAGGATTGCGTTGACAAGATTTTGAGTCTGACCTCAGAGAAGCTCAGGAGAGATAGAGTTGTTTTTATACCAACAAAAGTGCAAGTATAGCATAGATTCGTGCAAGGTGTGCACATTCCAAGTTGAAGTCTTAGACTCGTCCAACCCAAGGACATGGTTGAATAAATTATGTCACAAGGAGTGCGCAGAGTTGGAAGATATCAAATAATTACAGGTTATCGTGAAGGCCGCAAGGAGTGTGTGAAAGAATTACTTAGAATCCTTGTGTTTGCAGCAAGAATAAAGCTCGGGAAGGATAGAGACTTGGAAATTCCAGAGGAAGGACCAGGGTCGAAGTCACCTCACAGAAATCAAACTCAAGAGGGTAGATGCCAATTGTTTCGCCAAGAAACATCGAGAGTCTGAATGGATGGTTGAAATTCTCGGAGGAAGAAGCATTGATTTTTCATGGACCATCAACTCTAGTAGATATATGGGAAGGATAATTATGACTGTCTTTCAACACTTGCAAGATCAGGAGAGATAAAAACCATTAGATCCTGAGGAGCGTGAGTCGTTTATTAGGCACTCCAAAATTTCGGCATTTCGGGAGTCGAGGGTGTAGAGGAAACTACTACCCGGAAGTCACAAGTCGCGAGATATCGATGCGATCTGGACCGTCAGATAGTGGAAGGTTCAAGCCCGTTGATCTGAGGAGTAGTCATCGCGGGTTCGAATATCGGGAAAAGGAAGAAAAGCTACATCGTCGATCCCTAACACGCAAAATCTTAACGTGCTCAAAAGTTGGACCCTAGGTCATAGTTGAGGGTCACATTAGGAGGAATTAAGGGAGGAGCTAAGGACCATTAGCCCATTTCAGGATTTTGGGAATCGGAGGATTTGGGGTGACTCGTGAATAAAGTCCCAAAATTGTGAAACTCGACACGCCTTTTTGGGTTAAGTCTATGGTCATGTCGATGGTCACGTGGATTGGAGACTCCTGTCTAGTGCATGTTCGCACGAGTAGAGCATAGGAAAGGACCTGTTGTTTTTAGGTGTCAAAGGTTCCAGTAGGGACCAAGGAGTTATTTTGGCTCGGGAATTGGAAGATCCAAAGACTGGGAGGTCAGTAGACCCTGTTGAGGTAGGGATCTGCGCCACCAAGTTGACCGAAAAGAATATGAATTTGTTGAGGGTTTCAACCCAAATGATATTTTTACTTCACATATGTCCTTAATTGGTTATTCTTCCTATTTTACCAAAATTGAATAGTTTCAAGAAGGGGGTGGAGATAAGTTGAATCTCCCTGAAGTTTCATTCAACTAGGATTTTAATGACATGGAATAATTAGTGAGTAAAAATGAGGGATATCGAAAACAAGGTAGAGAGGTAATGGATAAAAATTATAATTCATCGACTATGTCTCAGAAGAGTACCCCGGTAAGAACAAATCCTAGGAGTAGTAGTATGGAGATGAGGAAAACATTGGCCAAAATTTTAGAGAATGGCGGTGATAAGGACCCACTAAAGAAAAATATTGAAAAATTTCATACCATATATACTTCTTCCAAAAGGAAAAGGGATATATAGAATATAGGGTTACGCGTACCTGAAAATCAATAAATTCCATGGGCCATGGATTCGGATGAGATTATCAAAGAACCAAGTTTTTTTTAGAAAAGACTATTGGAAACCCGAGAAAACTCTTAATCCCTAGTCACTCAGTAACTAAAAATATTCGAATAGGATTCTGTAACTTTTCACTACACAACCTACAATTGAGCATCTAAAAAATTGTTAATTGAGAAAGTTAATACAAAAACTAAAAATTCATCTGCAAAATGTAAATCAACAATTGATTTCAATGGGGTTGCACCATAAAAAAATGTACAATTCCATGAAGCAACCAAAGAATCCTTGAAACAATATGTCAATAAAATTTAAATTGAAAAGTTGGAATTAAAAAAAAAATCATAATTAGAGGCAACTTTATTTCCAGGATCTTTATTTCCCAAACATTTAAATACAATTCAACCAACACTTTCTTTAGAAGATATCTCAGAAAACAACAACAAATGAAAAAGTTCATCAAGTTTACTGTAAGAAATAAAAAAAAATGTTGGAGATGGGATACATAAAAGAATAGATTTGATTCAATAAATTTGGGAGCTTGCACAAAGATCCACCAACTTTGCAGCAAGGATTACAATTTTTAAAATAATATCTTCAAAAAGATATGGAGAGTGATGAACGTTTCTACAAGGACATTGTGGGTACATTCTCAGCTAAAGTTTCAAGATTAAGAGATATCCATAGAAGAGAGTGTCAGACAAATTATGAAAACATAATTCCTCTACATTTTATCATCAATCCAAGTTTTATAAACTTATGAAGTGCTAGGAAAAATAAATGCAGAGTTGAGTCTTAGAAGTGTTGGAAAATAAATTTTCACACCACACCCAGATTCAAATATATGAAAGAAAGTTTCTACTACATGGATTACTTTCTAAATGAGGAATTACATGTCAGGAATGTGTAGCAATGTGGTTCCAAGAAACTTAGATCTGCTTCAAAGGGGTACTATGTTTCCTTATCAAAACCAACCAAAGGATTGGAAACAAAGCATGCTTACTCTTGAACTTACACATCTAAATGCATGCTTAAAGAAAATATAAAAACAAGATTATTAAGAAAAAACTATGGCCTCTTGAGATCAATATTATCCAACATGAGTTGCGTGGTAGAATCCCAAGTTGGTTTAGCCAACAATACTCTGCAAACTTATTTATGTTGATATTAATCTCAAGAAAAAATAACATGGACTAAGACATAACTAATTCTCACTCTGCACTATATGAAATTGAAATTGCAATGCATAAATAAAATAAACTCACACAACAAAGAAGGAACTATTTGGGTAACATATACTAGAGAGGGGGGCCTGCCTCTCTTGGCATACACTGCCAAGAAAGACTATGATGGAAAACTCTTAATATGAAACAATTTAGTTATTCCATTATTCTCCCCATGATTACGTTGATGCTCTTTTCAGTCTCTCCTCTCCTTCATTACAAGGATATTCCTTACATTTATACATATGGCTTTCAAAATAAAGAAGGAAAATGGTTACAACAAAATGATACCATATCCAAAATACATGGATCTACAACCATCACAAACTTGATTAAGGAAAAGGAGGTTACTTAATGGCTGTCAGATATGTTTGAATAGTAGGGAATCCAACAACATAATCTTTGTCAAAACCACATTCCCAAATTTGTCCACAAGGGGTGTTACAACATGAATTTGGGCACTACAGAATGTCTTAGAAAATCCACCTTGAATATGCTCCCTTATCTCTCAAACCATTTCGAATTTTGGAAATCGACCTTAGAAAGTAACCAACTTGTACCATTTTGCACAAAACCCATGTCTTGGATTTTCAAGATATATCTTCATTGACTTAAAAATTGCATCGGAAGTTGGCTATCTTAAGCTGTTTACTAATTTTGATCATAACTTGGACCAAGTTCTTAGAGAATCACATTTGCAACCTGAGCATGATCTAATGGGTACATAACTATCTATAAGCATCCAACTACGATATCTTTGTGCCCATTTCTCCATTGGACACGTGGAAGTATGAGGAACATTTATGGTGCTCCAGGAACTGTGTTGCAGGAAACATGGCTGAAGGGTCACGCTACTGAACTCATAAAGCCATCATTAGAAAACCAACTTATAATTCTCATTAATTCACTACAAATGAAGAAAATACATTATAATTAACTAGTTTATCATATGGGGTGTACCATGGTGCTTTTGTGAATATTTATGGTAAGAATGGTTGTAAATTATTAAAGGGTGAGGTAAAATGATCAAAATGAATAATTCGAATGGTGGAAAAATATGACATATTGGTGACCCAACATCTTCCCCACACCTAAGATCTGGCATGTCCTCATTCCAATGAAGTAGGGAACTGATAATCACATAGTCAGAAAAACTTAATCTATTTTGACTATACTTGCTTAATGGGTTTAGCATAATCTATATGACAATCAAAAAATGATCAAGTATGGACATGGTAGGTCAATAAGGTGATGTGTAAAATATTCATTTTCAAAGATTTCTTATCCTTTTCGAACTTGCTTTAAATACACCTAAAGAATCTTGTTTCTTATCTTGGTCGTATTCTACTTATGCATATGTTTACTTGGTGATACTTTAGATAGCATACTGAATATGATATTGTATGTGTTGTTCTATTATTTTTGTTTAGCCATACTTGTGACATATCTTATGATGGTGGAGAACAATGCTCTATGCCCTTGGCCTACAGAGTGGAATTCTCTATTCTAAATTTTTGTCCCAGTGAACCATATTTGTATCCTTTAAAAAAAAGCAACAAAAACTGCCATAATACTCATTATAGTCAAAGTATCATCATGTTGGATAAAAATGGAAAGGATCATGAATGAAGAGAATGGTTTTACAATGGTAGAGTAGAATGATGAGAGGGTTAAGGATGATCGATGAAGCATAAAAATGTAAGTTACAAAGTGAATGTAGATAAAATGAAATGGTATCATAGGATACATGAATGACAATAGTCTCTTATAATAAGTCCCTACATTTTTAACAAATTAACAAGTTTCAAAAACGGTTTTACCTCGGGTTTTCTTTCATGAAATATTGAACTGTAAGAAGGAAATTTTAGCTTATGGTACCTGGTTCGAGGTATGGAACTAGATGTGTTGCTAAACAAAATTTGATGAAAATTGAAGCACTATGATAATTATTCTACAGGAACAAAGAAGTTTGTTGTAGGAACAAAAAAATATGCTATAGAGATCATAAGATGGAGGTTGTCACGTGTGATCTGGGTAAGTTTCAAATAGCATGAAACCATATTGATACATTTCCCAACAAAACCCATGTGCCCAAATTTTGTCTCAAGTTGTGTTATTATGCCAACCTTGGAGGTCACTACTAGAATAGAACCTCAAAATCTTTCATTAGAATAGGACCAAATTAGCTTCTAATTTGGTCCTATTCTAATTTGGTCCTCAAAAATTAGCTTCAAAGACATACCCATAAATCTTTCATTATGCATTTTCTTAAATTTCTATCCTCATTGTAATTAATAAACCATATGGGGCACAAAACCCATGTCCCAAGTTTTCTTAATTCATTCTCAGTTACTTGAAAATGACGTGTAAAACGTGCCCTTCAAATAGGATGCTACTAGAAAAATATGGAAAATCTGTTGTAGGAAGTAGGCTGCTACAAGAAAAATATCAAGCCAAATGCATTGACCAAAACTTTCATAAATTGATGAAATTTATTGCTCTAGCTTCAATAAAGGATGTAGATGTATTATTCCATGGAAATGTTCATTAATTAACATGAAAATCCATTCACTCACTTCCATGGGAAAATATGGAAAGGTTTGTTGCAGGAATGTTGAGTGTTCTATGTTGCAGGAAATCATCCCTTCGACATCATGGTAACTCCCAAAACATTTCCCCATCTTATTTTTCATGCAGTGTATACTATTGGGACACACTAAATATATGACCAATTTCTACAAGAAATCAGAGGAATTAGAATAGAGTTTGTTGCAAGAACAAAGATAGTCTACTACAAGAACCTTCTATAGGAAAATAGGCAGTCTGTTGCAAGAACATGGAAATTTTGTTGTAGGAACCTTTTATAGGAACAAACCATTGCAAGAGTCTGCTACACTAGGTTGTCGAGCTATACTTGGAACTGAGCCAATCATATATATATGAGACATTTATTGATTTATTTACTAACTAACCTACCCTACTTGAAAGAGGAAACTTTTCTCAAGTATAGGTGTACTTACAATGAATCCATGTGTGCAATAGAATCTCAAATAAAATAATATCCAAATATAAAAAATATACCTCAATTATTTTTTGAATATGAGAAACCAACTGATTTGATGCCAAGAAGTTCTGAAGAAAGAAGCAATTATTTGGCCTAATGATTGCCTGTTGTTGGTTGTGGAGCCTGATTATCTTCCTGATTCAGATATCTTTTACTTTCAGCCGTGTTTATACCCCATGAAGTATTTACACACCAGAAGTATGTACACTCTTCCACGCGGGGGAGTGTAGAGGGGGGGTAGCCCCTCTGCGGGGTTCAAGGGGGCTATCCCCCTAGCTAGGGGGTCTGGGGGCAAGTGGGGCCCCAGTGGCGGTTCGGCGGCGAAGCCCCTGAAGCAAAAATTTCCATGTAAATGTATATTGTAATTTCATTGTAAATCTGGACCGTTCATTATAAGGTTGCAGATCTAATGGTAGAAATTATGTTATGGTTTTTTCCCTAGAAGGAAACCCTCTTTTATGAGGGAAATGTATTGCAGCTATGTTGATGGCGAATATTGTATTCTGAGATAGGAGACTGTGAGAGAAAGAAGAGGAAGTTACAACGGGTTTGTTGTATGTTGTATCCCTTCATATGCTGGATAATAATAAAGGAAGGACCTGGCAATTTCTCTGGTGGACGTAGCCCACACTGGGTGAACCATGTAAATCTGTGTCTCTATTGTATTTTGTATCTTATGTGTTTTGTTTCCTCATTTTTTTTATTTTATTGATCCACAGTCCTGTTTTTCTAACAACTGGTATCAGAGTGAAAGGTAACTCGCAGGAAAAGAGGGTTCCTGGTTCGAGTGGGAGCAATGTCGGAAGATGGAAAGTTTAGGTTCAAGAAATTTAATGGACAAAACTACCTTTTATGGAAGATGCATATGGAAGACTATTTATATCATAAGGATCTATTCCTACCATTGGGTGGAATAGAAAAGAAGCCGGTGGCTACGAAGGACGAAGAATGGGAGATTCTTAACAAAAAGGATCTAGGAACAATACGACTGAGCCTAGCAGCGTCGGTGGCTTTCAATATTTCCAAAGAAAATACAATGAAGGGTTTGATGGATGCATTGGCCAAATTGTATGAAAAACCCTCGACGTCCAATAAGGTATTTCTAATGAAGATATTATTTAATATGAAGATGTCGGAAAGTGGGTCTATTGCATATCATTTAAATGATTTTAATACGGTTACTAATCAACTAAGTTATGTAAAAGTGGACTTTGATGATGAGGTCATGGCTCTTATAATCTTGTGCTCATTGCCAGTAAGATGGAACGGCTTAGTCATGGTTGTAAGTAACTCTGTCTCTGGTTCAAATACTTTAAAATTTGATGATGTTGTTGGTGTTATCCTTAGTGAGGAAATGTGACAGAAAAGCACAGGTGAGACAT
>JZKD02S1653377.1:14320-38899 GCA_000966675.3 Picea glauca
AGAAAATCCTTGGTATGAGAATAACAAGAGACAGGAAAAATCGCAAACTGACATTATCTCAGGGTGAGTACATAGAGAAGGTGTTGGATAGGTTTAGAATGCAGAATGAAAAACCAGTTAGTACACCTTTGGCCAACCATTTCAAATTAACTAAGGAAATGTGTCCAAATTCAAAGGAGGCCGAGATAGAATACATGTCCAGGGTCCCATATTCATCAGCAGTTGGCAGCTTGATGTATGAAATGATTTGCACAAGACTAGATATTACACATGTAGTGGGAGTTGTGAGCAGATATATGAACAATCCAAGTAAAGAACATTGGGAGGCAGTAAAGTGGATTCTCAGATACTTGAGAGGTACTGCTAATAATGCATTATGTTTTGGAGGTTCATAAATTTTTCTACAAGGATATGTTGATTCAGATATGGCAGGTGATAAAGATAGTAGGAGGAGTACCACGGGGTATGTGTTTACTATAGGTGGAACAACAGTAAGTTGGATTTCAAAACTGCAAAAGGTCGTTGCACTTTCAAAAATAGAGACAGAGTATGTTGCTGCTACAGAGGCTAGTAAATAGATGATTTGGTTACAGAGGTTTATGGAGGAATTGGGAAAGAAGCAAGAGAATAGCAAGTTGTACTGTGATAGTGAGAGTGCCATTCATCTTGCAAAGAACTTAGTCTTCCATTCGAATACTAAGTATATACAGTTGAGGTACCACTTCATACGATCTGCCTTGGAAGATGGACATTTGAAGTTGGAAATGATACACACTAGCCAGAATCCTGCAGACATGTTAACAAAGGGAGTAACTATGGAGAAACTGAGTTCCTGCTTAGTTTCAGTTGGTATTCAAGAATGAATATGAAGATGATAAATTTACCAGGTCCAAGAAAGTTCAGAGTCCAGCATATACAACAACAGTGGAGTTGTTGAGATCAGTCTCCAAGTGGGAGATTGTTGACTGTGGAGCCTGATTATCTTTCTGATTCAGAGGTCTTTTACTTTCATCCATGTTTATACCCCTTGAAGTATTTACACCCCAAAAATATGTACACTCTTCCACGCAGGGGAGTGCATATGGGGGGTACCCCCTATGTGGGGTCCAGGGGGGCTATCCCCCCGGCTGGGGGGTCTGGGGGCAAGAGGGCCCCCAGCAGGGGTTTGGGGGCAGCGTCCCCTGATGGGGGTTCAAGGGCGAAGCACCCGAAGAAAAAATTGCCTTGTAAATGTATATTGTAATTTCATTGTAAATCTGGACCATTTATTATAAGGTCACAAATCTAACTGTAGAAATTATGTTAGGGTTTTTTCCCTAGAAGGAAACCCTCTTTTATGAGGGAAATGTATTGCGGCTATGTTGATGGCGAATATTGTATTCTGAGATAGGAGACTATGAGAGAAAGAAGAAGAAGTTACAACAGGTTTTTTGTAGGTTGTATCCCTTCATATGCTGGATAATAATAAAGGAAGGACCTGGCAATTTCTCTGGTGGATGTAGCCCACACTGGGTGAACCACGTAAATCTATGTCTCTATTGTATTGTGTATCTTTTGTGTTTTGTCTCCACATTTGTTTTATTTTATTGCTCCACGGTCCTATTTTTCTAACACCTGGAACCATTTTTCAATGTAGTCACTCACCCTTATGACTTGCATGCCTCCTTTTTTCACACCCTATAGATCTTCAAGGAATTGTCTCTCACACAAAGAAAAACTTTCAAGGGATTATGTGATCTCAGGTTCCATCGTTTGCTCTTCATTGTATGTTTTCCATGATTCTTTGGTCTCCCTTGCATATTTGCAAGGACAATCAAAGAAGGATTCTAGATCTACTTGTTGTAAATATGGTTCATGAAACTCTTATTCTTTTGTCTCTTCAGATCTATTTCCAAGTGCTACCAAGAATTGAGAAAATTCTTGGAGTAGAAACTTCTTGAGCATTATGAAGTTCTTTCTGTTGGTCAATATTCCCTGTCTTGCACATGGGTTATTTCATGAGGTTTTTACATATCAAAACTTACAAAGAAATCTTCAAGGAAAAACATGCACTCATACTCTCATGCTACCAAGTCCATGTTGTCACCAAGACACCATTGACATGAGTAGCGAATCAAACTAAAAATTTAGAAGACACACTCACTTCAGACTAACACCTTGAGTACTTCCCCAACAACGCCGCCAAAAATGTCAGTCGAATTATTCTAAGATAATTCCATTACATTTTATCATCAATTCGAGTTGTGCAAACTTGTGAAGTGCTCAGAAAAATATATGTAGAGTTGATTCTTAGAAGCGTTGGAAAATAAATTGTCACACTAGACTTGTAGAAAATGTAAACACTCCCAAAGTCAACTATGTGCAAGCAAGTTTCTATTGCATGGATGACTTTCTCAGTGAGAAATTACATGTTAGGTATGTGTAGCAATGCGGTTCCAAGTATCTCATATCTTCTTCATAAGGGTACTTTGTTTCCTTATCAAAACCAACCAAAGGACTCATGGCATGGCATGCTTACTATTGAATTTACACATCTAACTATATGCTTAAAGAAAAACTAAAAACAAGTGTATTAAGCAAAAACTACAGCCTCTTGATATCAATATTATCCAACATGAATTGTGTGGTAAAACCCCAGGTTGGCTTAGCCAACAATACTTTGCAAGCTTCTTTTTGTTGATATTAATATAAAAAGAAAATAGCATGGACTAACACATAACTAATTCTCACTCTGCACGACATGAAATTAAAATTGCAATGCAGAAATAAAACAAACTCAGAACAAAGAAGGAACTGTTTGGGCAGCATATACCAGAGAGGGGGGCTTGCCTCTCTTATAATACACTTCTAAGGAATAATATGATGGAAAACTCTTAATCTGCAACAAGTTATTTATTCTATAACTCTCCCCACGATTACATCAATGCTCTCTTCAGTCTCTCCTCTCCTTCATTACAATGATCTTCCTTACATTTATACATATGGCTTTCAAAATAAAGAAGGAAAATGGTTACAATAAAATGATACTAAATCCCAAATACATGGATCTACAACCATCACAAACTTGATTAAGGAAATGTAGGTTACTTAATGGATGTTGGATATGTTTGAATAGTATTGAAACTAACAACGTAATCTTTGACAAAACCACATTCCCAAATTCATCCACAAGAGGCGTAACTATAGGAATTTGGGCATTGCAAAATGTCTTGGAAAATCCGCCTTGAAGATCCACCCTTATCTCTCAAAGCATTTTGAATTTTGTAAATAGGAATTATAAGAAACCAATTTGGACCCTTCTGCACAAAACCCATCTCTTGGATTTTTGAGATATATCTTCATTGGCCCAAAGCCTGCTTTGGAAGTTGGCTATCTGAAACTGTTTGTTGATTTTGATAATAACTTGAACCAAGTTCTTGGAGACTCACACGTGTAACCAGATCATGATATTATGGGTACATAAATATATAGAAGCATCCAACTATGATATCTATGTACCCATTTCTCCATTAGACACACGGAAGTGTGAGGAACAAGGATGGTGCCGTAGGAAACCTGGAACTCATTGTTGCTTGGTCGCATTACTGAACTCATAAAGCCGTCATTAGAAAACAAATTTATAATTCTCATTAATTCACTAGAAATGAAGGAAATACATGATAATTAATTACTTGATCATATGGAGGTGTATTGTGGTGCTTTTGTGAATATTTATAGTAGTAATGATGATAAATGAGTAAAGGGTGAGGTAAAATGATCAAAATGAATTATTCAAATGGCAAAAAAAGATGGCATATTGGCGACCCAACAAAAAGTAAAAATTTCATTCAAATATCCAAATGAAACAAATTAATGCATGTTGGTTGAAGAGAATAGATCATTAGAGAGCAATGATAAATGAATTAGATGTTTTGAAAAACAAAATACGTGACTTGATCTTTAAGATAGTTGATCTCATGAAAGAACTTGATGGCCCTAGTCTATTAATAGATGCAATACTTTCATCTAAAGAGAAATTATTAGACCAACTCATTTTATTGAAAGTTGCATGGGAAAATGAGTTCACCGAATCAATCGAATTATCGAGGAATAAATCAAAATGTGGCTAGTCATATACATCAACAAAAATTATGAGGTATATGACATGTTGCACCAATCAGGCATGGACTTAAGAAAAATAGAGAATGTGTTGTTTGAAATAAATACCAGGCATGGGATCACGATGGCCCCCATAAGGGAATATATTGACTATTGGTTAAGAAAAACCTTTATCAAAATCACTGAACCATAACAACAAGAAAAAGTTGCAACAGTTATGCCACTTCAACCACAAAAAGCATCTACAAAATAGGCACCTCCATGCAAGTAATGAGTTTAGAAAAAAATTATATTATAGTAAGTAAAAAAACAACCCTATTCTTCTCCTTATTATCATTCTTCTACAATAATTTATCATATTGCCTTCCATTTCCCAGTAATATGTGAAACTTAGGATGATCCTTGATTATTCTTCTTATGTCTTCCAAGTATTTTCATTTCATCGTACACATGGTATGCGGGAGACCCATCCCAGTCCACTTTGAAGGAAAAACACAAATATTTATTTTCAAGACATTTTCCTTCTATTTTTAAGGACATATATTATTTTTTAGGTTCTTAGAGAACTATTTTGAGATATTACATTATATAAATCTCAAAGAATTTGATTCAAGCATGAGATTTAAAATGTGTATCTAACATAATATTTTTTGTATCTAATGAAATGATCATTTAGAGTTCTCTTCCGTATGCAGTCCATATTATCTTGCTTCCTTCCTTTGAATATTGGTATTGTCTTGATCAATGTTGTGATGGAAATGTCATCCTATTTAATTTCATACTCTATTGGTTTATGAATCATGTAATATATTGTAAATAGTTTCTTTCATAAGATACATGGTCCTGTCTAAGGTATTTTTGCATGTGAATATTTATTTCAAGTAATACTAGTCCTTCTCAAGCATTGTTTATATTTATGCATGAAATTTTAGAATAGAGGAGTACCACTGCTTAAAAAATGCAGGGGATTTTATCCTCGTGAGGTTGATTTAAATAACATAAAACATTCTTTTATATCAACATTTACCTATACTAGAGAGACCCTGATAAACAAATGGGACACCTGCTGTATAGAGAGCAGTGAATGGGTACATTCCTTAGGATGGGTAGGTCGAGATGAAGAAAATTGGTGGAAAATCGAGATAGTTGTAGGGGAATAGCAATGGGTTGTTGGATTTTTTGAATTATGAGTGGACAGTGAGAGACCACCTACTTTTGTGGATTGATAGCCCCAGATCGAGGGTGAATTTCTATTGATATTTGGAACATAAAGTACACCAATCAATTGGTTGCAAAACTATTTTAAAAGATAAGTGTTTTATCTATTTTATGTGTTATAATTATGAGTTAAATTGTTGTGCATCCACTCTATGTTTAAAAAGGATTTATATGTTGTTGTGTTGAGTTATTTAACTATATTCATGTCATTTTTATCATGTTGCAGATGCATTTAATTAATGGTATCAGATAACAATTAAGTCTGTGTCTAATTCGTAGCTGGTAAGCTACATGAAATTAGTTAGCAATTTTTTTTTGTTTTTATGTGTAATTGTTGGGTTGTTATATTATTTGCAGTGAAAGTCTAGTCAAGGTGGATCGACTAGAAGTGAAAGTCTAAAGTCGAGGTGGATTGACTGGGGAAAATCAAAGTTGATATAATCAATAAGTTGAAGAGGTCAACCGACAAGAGGTCGACAAGCGGTCTTGTGGAAACCGACTGAAGACTAAATGAAGGTCAACTAGTAATTCAACTATAACATAATCCCAATATTCATGGGATTTGTAGCCAATGATCTGTGAGGATATGTAACCATTTTTGAGCGCCTTTTTTAGGTTTTTTCCTATTTTAAATCCTATAAATAAGTCATGTTTTAATGCTATAAAAGGTAATATTTAGAGAAATAGTTTTTGAGGTTGTTGGTCATATAGATGTAAGTTGAATTGGCTACAGGGTTGTTCTTGTGTAAAGAAAGAAGGTATGATGTCGATTGGGTATTAGGTGTATACCAAGTTTAGGCATGTAACATTTTATTCTAAATGAATCATACAACAAGAGAGCAAGACGCTCAAGGAGTGATGGTTTTCCCATTTCGGTTTCCAGGGTAAAATATCTGTGTACTGTGTGTTTGCTTTGTCATATATTTTATAGCTTAAATATGTTTTCCTCTCTTCTATTAGGTTTAGGATGGAAGTGTTCTATTTCCTTACATGTGTTATTAGAGCTTGGATTAACAACCTCGGATTTGAGATAAACCCTAGGTATGTTATAGTCCAAAAATGCCACATCTATGCATCCAAGACATTGGCCCATCCATTTGCATACTTTGCCAAAAATATTGTTGAGGCTTCCTTCTAAAAACCTTTTTTTGGATAGTGTGTGTGCCCTTATGCACTAATAGCCTGTATACATATGCATTTTTCATGTTATTTATCCTACATACATATTGTGTAGCATGCTAGTTAGCCTACATTTACCTCCAAAAGTTGCAAAAAATATTAAATTGCACGAAATTCGATGGAGTTTATGGGATATGGAGGGTTTCCTAACCATTTTACCCCTTATAGCCCATCCCCCCAAAAAACAACCATATTTTTCTCATATAAAAATAATTCTTGGAGAGTCATTTAGACACATGAACAATAGAATAAGAAAACTCTGCCAAAATCCCTTCCCTTTCATTGCCCAAGATTTGGATCATGCTTTGAGTTTTAGCCTCAGCTTTCCCCTCCATCCATTCTACCTGTGAAACCCTTCCTCCTTCCCTTGATGGTATGTTGGTTGTGAGAATCTAATGTGGGATTGATGCACTTGGATCCATTGTAGAGGAGCTCAGACCTGGTTCATAGAGTGGTCACAAGCAAAGGTTGTAATCTGTTTATCTTGAATTTGAATAAAAGAGATTATCTTTGTCCCAAATCTCTATGTTTACATGTTCTTATTATTTGAGAATTTATATCTATATTTGGTCTTTTAAATTAATCATTAGATACTGTATACGTTGTTGTGTTGTATTCTTAACCCCTCACAGGTTAGCTTTGGGAGGAGATCTATGATCTAGGATGCAACAAAAAACGGAAGAGGTCTACATCAACCATAAGGATTGAAGGTACACTCATTAACCCTCTCTTACCTTTTTCTATTATCACTCATTCCATATGGTTTTGGGGTATATTAAATATATATGAGTCTTTTAAGGGGTTCATCACTCTACCTATTCCTTAGACCCAGTTTAGGGGGATTTCCCCATAACAGAATTGGCGACTCCACTGGGGAATCTCTCTAGGGTCTTAGTGAGAGATTTTGGTTTGATTTAATTTTTTAGTTTCTTTTTGAGTTTTCTGAGTGTTATGAGTGAGGTTGGGTCTCTGGTCACCTTCTAGGTGCCTACCAGCTTCCCTTTCCCAACTTTTTTGTCCAAATATTTTATTTTTTTTAATTTGTAGAGGTGTACGTGCCTTTTTCTATGTACACCACATATACATACGCGTTCTAAATTATATACAAACCACTTACATATGTAGGCTTGTTGTGCACAACACATGTATTTGTTGTTTTGGAATTGTTTTTCAAAAGATTTTCCTTTTTCTACTAGAAACTTGTGGTACCCAGGTCTTCCCGAGTTATAGAAGATTTTATTGTTTGGGGTTTAGATAGTTTGCAAGCTCATATTGTTTGTGAAATAAAAAAAAATCATCTTGTATTTATGTGTTTCCAAGCATTTTTGGCTTATTTTTAGCTTATATTATGTAATTTCTTTTAGCATCTTTTGTTAGTTTTTCTTTGATTGGAAGGAAAAAAAAACTACTTTTTAGGTCTCTTTATTTCTTTACATTTGATTTGCATTGTTATTTGAAAAAGAAAAAGGAATTAGCATAGGATTTTGTTTTATTCTCATATTGAAAGCATTTAAAAATAAAAATAAAAATATGAAAGAAAATCCTGTCATTTTCCCTTTTGTTTCACTTGAAAGTTGCATTGTGCATTTTGCATGGAAAGGAGAAAATAATCCATTTTTAGGTTTGAAGGATTGTTCATGCTTTTTGATTGAAACTCTTTTTCATGTGTAGAATTAGTGTAAACTATTTTTTGCGAGTGTTCTAATTAGTTTCTTTTTTGCAAGAGTCTCAAACAACATAAGTTGCACTTCCCTTCCTAGAGTAAGAAAATCCCCTCAAATGAACGCGCTAATCTAAAATATATTAGTAACACTTTTTCTAGGGTTCGCCAATAGCTTAGGCTAGGGCCTTGGATTATGTGTGTAGAGGTAAACTCTCCAATGCCAACCAAAACTTAACTTAGGTGTCTGTGCTAGGGTGTGAAAAATCCATCTTGTAATTACTCAATTCGGGAATCTCTTCTAACACAGGAGTCAAACACCAGGCTGCGTGGAGGACAGTGACGGAGATATCCACTCTTCATCCCAACAAAGAGTTTGGGAGAGTGTGTATTGGGGATGAATCATGTAGCGTTACTGACCCGACTTGTGTCATACCTCTGAGAATCTTGGTTCCGTCCAAGGTACTCTAAGAGTTATTCTGGGCCTATTGCATTTCAAGCCTCAGGAGGATCTTCGAGCTTAATTACCTTTCCCATACACTTGCTCAAGTGTTGACATTAGCCTTGTGCTTGTTGATTACCATTTGGTGGCCTAGTTTCCATTATAAAGGTTGAAGCAAATGTGACTGCGAGGGGTGTATCACAGTACCTGAGGCAGACTATGTACTCTCTGGGAAACACTCGAAGGGACCGTTGGTCGGAGGTATGGGTAACTACTTCTCCTGGCTAGTCGTTTTCCTTTGTGAATTCTTTGGACTATCCAGAATTCATATCCTTGGGTCGAAAGCATTCGGAAGGGTAGTTTGTTTGGTTTGTATATTTTTAGGATTTTCTTCTTAGTGGTGTGATCTGTGATACCTAGTTTTCCATAGTGAGTTAGTCAGTCATTTCTTTGGGTCTCTGACCTAAGGTCGTAGACCACCCACTCTTTTGATCATGAGGAATTTTTGGTCTTCCACTTAGAAACATGGAGCCGCCTCCTTATAGGCATATATTGTTATACCATTGATTTACCAAAGTCGGTGTGTGAGACATTTTTGGGCTTGAACGATACCGCAAGAGAAGAACCTGTGCATAAGATATTAATGGCCCAAGTTCCTGACGATACCAACAAAGGAACCCATTCGCAAGGGAATTCTTGTGATTTTCCTTTCTTTGGAAACATTGGTGTCCCTTTGATGGCCACTTTGTACATTCCTGGGTGAATGTAGGATAATCAGTTTGGTTGGGTACCATTCCAAATGTACTGAATTTTCTTGAAGCTTCCCAGTTAAGAACCTTATGTCATGGGAATCATATTGATTTTCATTCATCAACAAAGTCCACTCCTCCTCCTTCTTCCTTCTTTGGTGAGAGTCTAGGTACTAGTAATTGGAATTCTAAACGAAATAGAAAGAGGAAGAATAGGAAGAAGAAATCACCAACCTCTGCAAGTCACGTTGGATATAGGTCATCAACCTCTGCAAGTCATGTTTAATACCAGCACTCAACCTATGATATTAATGTTGGGGGTAAGCACCCAACCTATACAAGTCATGTTGGGCACAAATGTCCAGTCACTACTAGTCATACTAGCGATAGTTCTGTAGCTTCTACGAGTCATATTATCGACTAATCACTGACCTTTGTAAGTCATGTTGGAGATGTGAAACCAACCACTACAAGTCATGCTATGGGCACAAGCTTCGTCAATGCGAGTCATACTAGATTTCAACAACCAACCTTTGCTAGTCATTTCAGAGAGTTGTCAACAACCTCTATGAGTCATGTTGAGGACAAGCAACCAGCGACAGCTAGTGATGTTGGGGCCATTGATTCTATTGAGAAACCTAGAAGGATAGGATGTAATCCTAAGTTTCCTTTTAATATTTGCAAGGGATATCACCTTACTCATTTATGCCCTATCCTTCTAGAGACACGAATATTGTGGTCCCTGTCTACAAACTCTTTTGATTCTGAGTCTTATGAGTTTTCCTCATAGTCTATTCATCCTTTGGTTGATGAAGTGGTCAATTCAATGCAATATTCAAACGACCCCACTTATTTTTTGGGGGGTGATGTGCCTTCAAACCTTGTTGCCTCCCGACCTATTCATCTAGTGGTTGAGGAAGTGGTCATGCCGATGCAATCTTTGACCAATCCCACTCTTCTCTTGGAGAGTGTCAAGTCTACCAAAGTGGTCATTACGATGCAATATTTCGTTGATCCCACTCTTCTAATGAGGAGTGATGTGCTTACCGACGATGTTTTTAGAATTTTTAGTTTAGTGCTTTCAAAACAAGGGAGAATTCCGCTCACTTCGAGCACACCCCCTCCAAGTCCTAGGATGGTTTTCTTTGATTGGAATGAACTTGTTGAGCTTAACCTTCCTTCTTTTGCACCATTTCAAATAAGGGTTGAAGTTAATTCAAAACATATTTACCAATGTATTGTGGATGAAGGAGCCTCCACAAGTATTTTATCCTCCTCGGATTGGCAAGCTTTGGGTTCTCCCGAGCTTGTTTATGCTTCGCATGAGATGTTGGCTTTTGAAATACATCCTAGTGAATATTTGGGGATTCTTCCTTAGTTTCCTATCTCGTTAGGTGGGAATACTATCCTTGTCAATGTTATAGTGGTTCAAGCCATGTTATATTTCAATATGCTTCTTGGGTGTGATTATGTATATGCTATGAATGTTTTGGTGTCTACGCTCTTCTGGGTGATGCATTTCCCTCATAATGGAAGCATTGTCACTATCGACCAGTTGGAATATGATAATCACAAACCTAATTCAACATTAGTTTAGGATGCCCCTTTATATATTCCTAGTGTTCGTGTAGACTCTACCATGCCACAGGTTAATTATGTGGCATCTTATCCTCGATGTTCAATTGCTTCTGAGAAGGAACCTATGAAATCATGTTTTGCTTCTCGAGACATGGCCTTGGTAATTGATCAGTATTTTTATCTGATGGGGGAATGAGATCCCTTGTTTCCCCCTCTTGGTCTAATTTATCTTGAGTCTCCTTTTGAGTATGATCTCACTGTTTGTTTATCCTCAATCCCTTGTGCTTATGATTCTTTGCTGATAGACTTTGTCATTCTTGGCCAGAACCTCCATCATCATATGGAATATGGTCAGTTTACTTTGCCCTTTGGGATTGTTGACCCTCCTTGTTCACGTGATTTCTCAGATATTGAATTTCCTTCAGATGGGGGCTATCATTGAAGCCATGACTACGGTTTCTATAATGTGGGAGGACTTACACCATGGTTTGTGTTTTCTTACCTTTTGGGAGAATTTCCAGGTTGACTATCGAAAAGAATCTTGGTCAGATCCTAGCACCGAGCTCTACTTGAACTACTACCATGCATGATTTGTAAGGTTGTGTGGTGCTTTGTACCATATTGTACAGTCTATGTTTGTTTTTTTCAATTTTTGTATTCAGTAGCACCTCTTATTTTTCAAATCTTCTATCTATATTGGATTTATTAACTTCTGAATGAGTGTTATTGGCCTTATATGCAGGATCTTGGAGACGTTTTTTATTTGACATTTGTTCATCTTATCAATCCCTTATGATAGGTATTGACCTTGAAACTGGCATATAGGTTATGTTTTTCCCTACTTTCATTCTTGGACTATCCATTTCCTAGTTCATTTGGTCTAAGGATCGACCCCACTGAATTGCGACCCTAACCTTCCTTGTTGATCAATGTGTCATACTTTATGTGATAGAGCCTTCCTTCCATGGGAATCCTACTTAGAGCCTTGTTTTCCTTTTGGTTCCCAAGATGAAGTACTTCATAGGCACAAGAGTGCTTTTAGTTCTTCTATGCCTTTGCAATGAAGCCTCATTCCTCTTCCTAGTCATCATTCTTGGCCTTTCCCATTGGACTCCCCTAGAGCATGGTTTGTTGTCTTTCAAGCTCACTTAAAATTTGAAAGATACATATAACGAGAGTTTATTTATTTTTTTCGGTCTCATTCGGATTACTTAAGAAAAGAATCCCCCCTAGATTCTTCTTTAAGCCCTTTTCATACTCTCTAAAATTGAAAAGATTGTCGAGTGATCTTGTTTCCCTTCATGCTCGTCGAACTAAAATTTGAATTCACATCTGTCCAACAATAGTTTACCCCTTTTTGGTTCGGATGGATACTTTTACAAAAAAGGTATGCCATAGGAGCCACGGTTCACTAGGAGAGTATTCTCAAGCGTAAGTTTAACCCTTTTTCAGGCCTAAGGGACTAAATTTGCGAAAAAGGGGCATTCTCCCTGGTTTTGGTTTATCTCTTTTTCAGGCCTTCGAGATTATCTAGGAAAAAGGAACCCCCTCAAAGTCCATATTTAATCTCTTTTCAGACTCCCTAAGTATGATAAGATTGTTGAGTAACCTTGTTCCTTTCACACTCGTTAATTGGTCCAAAAGGAATATCTATTTGGCATAAGTTTAACCCTTTTTTCGGTCAATAGATTATCTAGGAAAAAGGTACGCCTTAGGAGACATGTCTCGCCAGGAGAGTTCTCCTAATTTATGTTTTATACTTTTTCGGGCTAAGGAGATTAAATTTCAAAAAAGGTTGTGAGTCCATAGTTAAGCTCTTTTCATACTCCTTAAAATTGATAAGATAGTCGAGTGAACTTGTCTCTATCACACTCGTTAAAATGGTTTTGAAGAGACATACTTTTGGTATAATGTTAACCCTTTTTTGAACCGACTGGACTAATTATGAAAAAGGA
Organism: Picea glauca; assembly: GCA_000966675.3. Classification (NCBI taxonomy): domain Eukaryota; kingdom Viridiplantae; phylum Streptophyta; class Pinopsida; order Pinales; family Pinaceae; genus Picea; species Picea glauca. The sequence goes on from JZKD02S1653377.1 coordinate 27,200, forward strand.
ACACTCTAGAGTCTTATTTTAGTGTTTTTCAGACTCTCTAAACGTGAAAAACCACTGAGCTTACCTTCTCTAGGCTTGTAAAAATTTACACAGAAGGAGTCTTGTTGTCATCCTTAATTGCAACACATGTCTCATCCTTGCATATTTGGCCTAATTTTGGATTCATGTTGTTATTAACTGAACCTTCAAAGAATTCCTTAAATATAATCCTTTTAGCACTTTTTCCCCTTGCGATCTGACACCTTGACCCATGGACAAATTTTACTGAGTGTCCTTATCCTACACATGTCGCCTTGCACTAACCATCCGTATGTTCCATGTGCTTGGGACTAATTTGCTTTCTCACAACACTCGTTCCTCCTTTATAGCATAGCATTCTTTTATTATTTTTCAAGCTCGTTAAAAATTTGAAAAAGACAAAAAAATCAAATATTCCAAAAAGAGGGAACATGATATACCTTCTCTTTTATCGGCAACAAGATAGTATCCCTTGGAAAAAGAACATCCTTTTGTTTGTTCTCCAATAATAGGGATCTATATGACCTTAGGAATTTTTTCTCGTTACATAGAATTGTGTACTCCTTTGTTTGATTACTCTTCCAAACATATGGAGAGTTTGTGGTGCCTCCTGTGTCACAAACGTATGTCAAATATATGCTTAATGAGTCTCATCATTTTGTCATGATTTCATCCAAGGGAAGTTTTATCCAACCTAATTTGGCCATTCTGCAGTTGATCTCTTGACTTTCATGAGTCGACCATCCTAAGATTCTAGTCAAGTTTGGATTCAAAATCAATGAATTTTTGTGCTTGATGATCGAGGTCCTCCTGTCTTTCCCTGACGGCATGTCAAAGACATCAGAGTAGTGAGTATTACACTCCTATTGTACTACTACCTGAGTTTTGAATATCTTGAATTTGTTACTCTATCTATGAATTTATTATCTCCAGCCACAGGCATTGATGCTTCCTGAGGATGCATATCATATTATACTTGTATATCTTCAGATGATTTTGAGATGTAGATTCATTGTGTATTGTTCACGGTTACACTTTACATAGACATTCATATTTGTCTTGTGGTCATGATTACTATATATATGACATGGATTTGCAGTGTTCTTGATTGGAAACCATACTTAGTTTATCCCGAGCATGGGTATGCCTGCCTCGGAGAGATTATCGTTATTTTGTAGATGACACGTTCATGAACACTCATCTTAGTCTCACTCAACTCTGTGCCTTCCCACTATGTAAAGATATTGTAATGTATTTCAACCATCAGTTTCTCTTCTAACCTCAAACATTAGGGGGCATACGTTATAGTCCAAAAATTCCACATCTATGCATCCAATACATTGTCCCATCCATTTGCATACTTTGCCAAAAACATTGTTGAGGCTTCCTTCTAAAAACCTTTTTTGGCATATTGTATGGACCCTACTATACTAATAAATTGTGTACAAATGTGTTTTGCATGCTAGTTATCCCACATACATATGCATGTTGCATTATAGTTGTAATATCCGCAAAAATAAATTATTTTAAAACTGGAATTTGCTTAGGAAATTAATTATGTTTTTAGTAAATTCGAAATTCAATTTTTTTTTCCATTTATGGCAATTTCGAATTTCGAATTTAGTTAATTATAATTGATGATTATGACTGTTGGGCAGAGATATGACTTGACCCAACTAACTAATTGACTATGACACTTGTATGAAATGAACTATTTTATATTTATTGTTGATGGAAAAATGGAACAGCCATGTTAAAAAATCAGTTTTCCATGACTCCATGAGAGGGGAACATGTTGGAACTACCTCGGGGCTAAATGTGACAAGTGGAAAATCAAGAATTTGGCCATTGGCATCCCTTGAAAATTATGGATTTGTAAAGATGCGGAAATTCCCAAGGGAGGAAAAGACCTAGGAAAAAATGGCTTTGGATATATAGCATATGAGAGGAGGCAGGACACTGCCTAGTATGTTGGAAAAAGGATAATTATCTCTTGTTGTTATGAGCACTGGTTTTTTGAGTGTGAGACGAGGAGAAGTTTTTGAAGTGGAAGGACTATTTCTAAGGGGAGTTCTGAGCTCGCCCTCATGGATTCATTGTCAGGATAGGGGGTGAATGGAGCAAGTGACATTGGTTATTTAGTTCTAAGGTTGGGAGGAACATGGTTGTTCCCTTTGTCTTTCAACAAACTAGTTCAGATATGTTCATCTACTCTTTTTTGGTTATATACCTCTTGCTTTAAATGGATCACAGAATACATTTATATTTTGCTAGGTAAATTAATTCTGTTGAATTTCTTCCTAATCAAGAATCGTTTTGATTTAAATGGCTAAAAGAGTATAGCTAGAGTAATGTTGTGTGAATTATAGTTGTGAGTTAAACCACAAATGGATGGAAACAAACGTAGGATAAACCCCCCCTGCAAGTGTAATTTTATACTTCATTGCCTGTACATCCAAATTATGAATAGGTTCAGAACTATGCAAACACATTGTAATGTTTCTAGTTTAAAACAAAGTCAGTCTGAATCTATTTTAGGATAGTATGAATCATGTGTTTATATAAGTACAAGAATAGAAAGTAATTATACATTCACATCTTACTGTAAAGAATTACATAGTCACAACACTTACATAATATCGATGTAAGGTGAGAATAACATCAAATATTCATATAGAGTTATATATATATATATATATATATATATATATATATAGATAGATAGATAGATAGATAGATAGATAGATAGATAGATAGATAGATATGCCTGCACAGAAGTATATTCTATCTTTATATTTCGTTGAGATTTGATTTAAAGGAATATAAACTTTGGAAATACATAAGCTTAATTCCCAACTGTAGGTTTTCAGACTATAGATCCAATAGGTATTAAAATATAATGGAAGACAACAGTCTAACTAGTCTTAGTGGAATTTCTGGAATATACAACAATGGAAAGTAAATAGTATGCATAATCTAAATGAGAGAACTGGAAATAAAATTATTATTAAAGGTAAATGAATAGACTAACAGATAATAAACAAGAATCTGAGATAATTCAAAAAGAGTAAAGCTACAGGACTAAACAAGAAATCGTTGAATTTCTCCATAAGATCCAAAGAAAAGAGTCAAGACAGAATAATTGTTCACAGATGTGTGTTGATATCCATTCCAGAGTTACTCATATAACATATCTATTGCTCTACAAGAATTGACTGTTCGTATTTCCACCCTAAAATAAAATATACAACTTTTAAAAAAATACAGTCATATTCTAATTATATGATTCAATCAGTTACACAGTAATAAGGTTATGATCCTTATGCCCTTCCGTTAAATTTAAATATATAGAGATAAAATATTGGACTATATTTTTGAATGAACTTTTTCACCACGATGTTAACCTTCTGGTTTTAGAATCGTATCAGTCCTTAGAAAACCTAGGGCACTCCTTTAAGATCAACGAAATTAAAATCGAATACCTTTTACGCAATTGACAGGATCCTACATCTGGATTTGTGCATGGTTGAAGTCCCTGCAAGGAATTACAAATTTATATTAGTATTATATAATAAAAGTAAGATGGATGGATCTTTCAACAAAATGATAAATGACAGAAAGGATTTAATTCAGAGTGGCACTTAACTTATGACTTGGAGTTTCAATGTCCTTCCCTTGTCGTGCTTTGGTTGGGTAGACATCCCAGGCCAAGGGCAGGGTGTTCTAAGGAATTCCTGATGGGTACCCTCGCAACAACATGGTCCCCTCATTAGAGTTGGTACCAGAAGCATATAAATCAAATTCTTCATAACATAAAATAAACAAACCGTACTAACATTTAAAATACGAATTGCCTAAGTCGTGTCATGTGAGCAGGCCGAAGGCATCGTGAAAATGTTACACACAGAATGAAATGATATATGTTAATTTTGATATCAAAACCTACCTTGAACCAATTATATATATTGAAGAGGGTATTTTTAAATCAACACTAAATATAGAGTTAACCTTCTTATTGAATTTACCAGTCTTCAAATAGGATATACTACCCACAGACAATGATAAAAATAGTAGTAAACACACTTAACCCAAGAAGTTATACAAACTCAAATATTATAAGACGTAGGATATTCCCTAACAAACTGTTCGAAACACAGAAGTCACATTTCCTTTTGTGTCGAATAGGAATGCAATGGCCTTTAAGGAAGCATTATATTCTTAAGGACCAACTAAGGGTCTGATGAAAACCACAGAAGGGTGGCTTCATCTTTTAAAAACAAAGAAACACAATATAATATATAATACACAGTGCAGATCTTCAACTCCAGACTAGAACCCTGTGTAGGCTCGTAGAAGTTCAATACCAGGCCTCAATGCATATCAATAGAGGCATCGTAAAGAATGTAAGAGAATGACGAAATCCTAAGTGTAGAGTACCTATGAGAACTAACGCAGGAGTAAATTCTTTGAAATTGGAAACAAGGGAATGGAATGTCAAGCCCTCTTAGAACGTTGAGAATAAAACAATAGTAATAATATACTTATCCAGGAGTGGGAACAGTCCAAGAAGTTATGAAAGAATGATGATAATGGGAACCTTAATTAAAAAGAGAATCATCGTAATAATTTACAGTAAGAGGGTTTTCTTCCACTACAATGAAACCCTGAGGTTCTATTGATGTATTAGATTACAGTAGTATCGTGAACTTACCGAGGAGGATGGATAATGCTGCATGTTTCCACTGGGTAACATCCACCAAGTCGATAGTCTTCCCTGCTGAGAAAATAAACGCAGATCCATTTCAAAGGACTTCACAAATGACAATAGAAAAACTCACTTAACCCTAAAGGAGCTCCTATTACACAGATTAAATGTTGAGGGTATGAAGATTGGTCTGGCCATGTGATGGGGTAGATTTGGCGGGACCATATTGGAGGAGGGGTCAAGTGAAAACCATTGAAACTCGCACACGCAGGACCTCCATTAATAGAAGGTTCATAGCTTTAACACCTATCTGACAAGAAATCCCTCCCCTTATATCAAGAAAACGTGAAGTTAAGAGTAGTCCCTTCATAACACGACCAGCTAGAACCCTTTGACTCTAACTTTTTTTTCATTTTAGTTAACAATCCATTCAAATGAGACTTCTTTCAGTTGAGACATCGCTTAGTTAAGACAGAGTTAAACGAGAATTAGCGTGGGGTTCTGTTAACCAAACCTTTATGTAAATGATGACTGGAAGTTCACTAACCACCAATAATTCATAGGGGAATCCATTTTGATGATTTGGACCATACCAAATTAATTCCAAGTATCTTATACTAAGCCATTTATATTATACTAAGGAATATAATCCCAACCCCGTTACTTTATGTATGGTATACGAATTTTTTTCCAAGGTCAAATGAGATAGCCTTGCGCGCAAGTTTAGAATCTCATGTTTAAAGGAGAGATTAGGACTATAAGTCCCAAGTTTAATATACTATATAGATATATGTATGTGATTATTAGAATAAGTTTGGGACCGAAGGAAATTTTTAGAATTTGTGGAGAGTTATTCATTTAAGTTTTTTTTTCAAAATGAGTTAGGCTAGGGTAGAAATGTCATCGTTTGAAAGTCAGAATATAAGATACCTCACATAGATTAACAATGGGAATACATATTTCCTCCTCTTAACTATGAATCGGTTAATGAAATTGTAGATTAATGTTCAATAGAATTTATTTATTTTTTGGCAATTTTGAGGTACATTACATATGGTATCAGAGCAAATGTTACAACACTTGGACCTTGAACAAGGCCGAAATATTTTAACACATATTTATGTCTATACAAAACTAACAAACCATTAATGTTACAAATAGAAAACTCTTTTTATGTTATGTTTTAATCATGGCATCCTAGGATGATGCAGATATCAGAATTGAGGAGAATCCTAGAAAATGACCTCCTGAATATCAAAGACAGAACAATGATGGGAGCTCACCTACCGAAGTTCTGGAAAAGATGAGAAATCTCATTGTTGAGTTGTAGGTTTTCAAAGAAGACAATGAGAAACCGGAAAAGGCACAGCACAAACAACAGGAAATAAATGAAGTCTTGTTGTGAAGTATAGTGACAAAGAAAACCCCAAAGGATGATAACCAGGAAGAAGAGATTACTAAAAGAGCCTCCAATAATTCTAGTTCTGAATCAGAGAAAGGGGAAAACTCAGCTAAAGGTACACGTTCAGCTGAACATAAAACAAAAAAAGGTAGAAAAAGGAAACAGGTGGATCACCTTGAGGGAGAGTTTAAGAAAATCAAACCATCTACCTTTGATGGAAAATCCAGAACAGGGGAGGAATTTGAAGCATGGTTATTAGAAATCAAGAAGTATTTCCAGATATACAACTATTCCAGCAATATGAAGGTAAGAATGGCCATCTATAATCTGAAAGGGAAAGACAACATTTGGTGGAAAGACCTGAAGTTGGCTAAGGGTTTAAAGGAAAAACATATGGAATGGTCATACTTTAAGAAATACTTTAAGAAACAGTACCTATCTGAAATTTACTATGAAAGAAAAACCAAATAATTTTATGAGCCACGACTCGGTCAAATGGCTATGGAAGATCTGATAAACAAATTCTTGGAATTACTAAGGTTTGTACCTTATATCTAGGAGGATAAAGTGAAAATCCAACGGTTCCTAAGTTGTTTACCATAGTCCTACAAGGACATAATCAAATTTGATAACCCCAAGTCCTTGAGTGAAGTATTCAAGAAAGCCCGAATGTGTTACGACCAATACAAACAATGGTCAAAATTTCCCAAGGCTTGGAAAGAAAAGAAAGAAGACCGAATGAACCAGCAGAAGAAGGCATACCAGCCAGCTCCTTATTGGAACACAGCAAAAAGTTTTCTAAGTAAATATGTTCACTCCAACAATCCAAACACCCAAGGAGGCAGTAAACCAGTAAATCTGAGAACAAAGAAGTTTGGGGACAACCCCCGTGAACCGTTAAAATATTGTGAATGTGGAGAACCTAACTTAAGGAGGAACTATCCACGTTTGACTTCAGAAGCCATAACTACAGTTCACAACCTATACGAAGCCTCTACGGTGGGAGATGTGGGTAGAAGCTTGCATCGGATAAATGTAGTCGTGGATGGTCGGCAAGCTGAACACCAGTCCTATGTGGTGGAAATTGAAGGTAAAATCAATAACACTCGTATTTTTGTTTTAATTGATCCTAGAGCTACATTGAGTTATATCACTCCTGGTATAGTGGAGTCAAATAAACTTAAGAAAACAAGACATGAAAAATATTGGCTGGTACAATTAGCAACAGGAACGAAAAGAAAAGTTGTCGACTTTATTTCTAATTATGAGTTCAGTTTAGGTGGTCAAAACATAAATACGAATCTGAACATTCTACCGTTAGGATATTATGATGTAATTATCGGAATGGATTGGTCAGAAAGTCATAAAGTAGTGTTAGATTGTTATGAAAAATCATTCAAGTATAAAGATGAAAATGGCACTACTAGGACAATTCAAGCTATACAAAAACCAATCTTTGTTAGATAGATTTTAGCAATGCAATTTGAGAAATGCTTGAGAAAAGGTTGTCAAGTTTATGCCATCCAAGTAACAAACCTGTTAGAAAAAGAAAATAAACCCAACTTGGAGGATTTTTTCATTTTGCATGATTTCAGAGATGTGTTTGTTGATGAGAAATCTGAATTACCCCCAAGGAGGGAGATAGACTTTTCGATCGACCTACTACTTGGTTCAGCCCCTATCTCTAAAGCACCTTACCGAATGAGTTTTTCGGAATTAACGAAACTAAAAATTCAACTACAAGAATTATTGGACAAAGAATATATCAGACCGAGTGTTTCACCATGGGGAGCACTAGTCCTCTTTGCGAAAAAGAAAGTCAGAACTCTTAGATTATGCATCGATTACAGACAATTAAAAAAATTGACTATTAAGAACAAGTACCCCTTACCTAGGATAAATGATTTGTTCGATCAAGTAGGTGAGGAAAATATTTTCTCAAAATTGGATTTACGATCTGGTTATCACTAGGTTAGGATAAAATATGAGGATATAAGTAAAACAACATTTCAAACGAGATATGGACATTATGAATTTGTTTTTATACCATTTGGACTCAATAACGTGTCAGCCATGTTTATGTGCTTAATGAACAGTATTTTCAGTCAGTACTTGGACAAGTTTGTGTTAGTATTTATTGATGACATATATTCTAAAATAGAAGAAGAACACAAAGAGCACTTGAGGATAGTTCTGCAAACCACAAACTGTATGCTAAATTTGATAAATGTGACTTTTATCATAAGAAAATACAATACCTAGGACATGTAATATCTACAGAAGGCATTGCAGTCGATCCTGAGAAAATAAGATCCATCATGGAATGGCCAATCCCTAAGGACGTAGCGGACATCCAGTCATTCATGGGAATCACCGGATATTACTGTAGATTTACAGAGGGATTTTCCAAAAATCCATACCCTATCACATCACTACAAAAGAAGGGAACCAAGTTTAACTAGTCACAGAAATGTCAAGATGATTTTAATAAGTTAAAGGAATTATTAATGACCGCACACATTTTAAAGGTAGCAGATCTAGATAAAGACTTCACCCTCTGTGTAGATGCGATTAAAGAAGGACTAGGTGGTGTCCTAACTCAAGAAGGGCACGTTATTTTTTATGAGTCGCGAAAAATAAAGGAATGTGAACGAAACTATATCACTCATGACTTAGAGTTGGTAGTTGTTATACACGCCTTAAAGATGTGGTGGCACTACATAATGGGCAGAAAGTTTTTTTTATTGACATACAACAACGGTGTGAAATTTTTGTTTAGTCAACCAGACCTTAATGCAAGGCAAGCAAGATGGCTAGCCTTCTTGAGAAAATTTGACTTTGAGGTAAGACATATCAAGGGTAAGGAAAACAAAGTGGTTGATGCTTTAAGCAAAAGATTTCATGGGTTGTTTGAAATAAACATTAGCAGGGCATAAAGTGATCTTGAGCAGAGGATAAAGGTTGCAGGTAATAATGATGAAAATTACACTAGGACAGTGGTGGAATTAAAGAACACTACAGAAAATTTAGACAAAATGGATCTAAGTTTCGACATAAATGGTCTGCTACAATTCAAAAACAGAATATACATACCAGATTCGGCAGAGTTAAATTTAATAGTTTTGGATGAAGTTCATAAGAAACCATATTCTGGTCACCCAGGATACTAGAAAACAATAACAGCACTAAGAAAATTATTTTATTGGCCTAATATGAAGGGAAAAACAACAGAATACTTAGCTAAGTGTCATTATTGCTAGCAGGTAAAAGCTGAACACCAGCATCCAGCTGACCTGTTGCAACCCTTACTTGTGTCGGACTGGAAATGGGAGACTATATCACTGTACATTATTACAGGTTTGCCTAGAACTCAAAAACAGAATGATTCAATTATGGTGTAATCGATAAACTTATTAAGTATGCACACTTTATTCCTGTAAAGTCTACCTTTAAAGATATTAACATCGTTGAAATATTCATGAAAGAAATTTTTAGACGACATGATATTCCTAAAATGGTGATTTCAGATAAAGACGTAAAATTTACATCTTCTTTTTGGAAGAATTGTTTGTAGGACTAAATACTAACTTGAATTTCACCATGAGATATCATCCACAAACAGATGGGCAAACTGAACGAACAAACCAAATCATATAAGATATGCTCCGCATGTGCGTAAGAACAAAACCAAGCAAGTGCGAAGACTACCTGCACTTGGTAGAATTTGCATACAACAATGGATACCAAACTTCGACTAAGATGAGCCCTTTCGAAGTACTGTACGACTCTGATTAGCTGGGATAACCCAGTTGACAAACTCATGGTTGGACCATAAATGCTCTAGGAAATGGAGAGAATGGTAAGAAAAGTACAACAAAACTTAAAAGAGGCATAGGACAGGCAGAAAAGTTACACGGAGCAAAAAAGAAGACACTTGGAATTTCAAGTGGGATACCATGTCTATTTAAAAGTCAAAGCCCAAAATATTTCACTAAATCTAGGGAACTGTGCCAAGCTGGCACCCAAGTTTTGTGGCCCTTTCAAGATCTTAGCTCGAATTGGACCCGTAGCATACCAACTTGCACTTCCTGCCAATCTAAAAATTCATAATGTATTTCATGTTTCTTTGTTAAAGAATTATGTTCATGAACCTACTCATATGATCAACTGGAACTTGGTGCAGGTGGAACCAGAAGGCGAGTTCCAAATGGAACCTCTGTGCATTCTGGACAGGAGAGAAATAACACTTCGGAATAGAGTCGTGCAATGGAATAACTTTAGCCCTGAGGAGGTCACTGGGGAGTTGGAGGGAGATTTGCAGAAATCTCATCCAATACTATTCAAAGAAAGGAACGAACAATGAGGACAATGTTTTATTGAAGGGGGAAAGGATGTAACATCCCCAAAAATAAATTATTTTAAATCTGGAATTTGCTTAGGAAATTAATTTTGTTTTTAGTAAATTCGAAATTGGAAAATTTTTACCATTTATGGAAATTCCAAATTTCGAATTTAGTTAATTGTAATTGATGATTATGATTGTTGGCCAGAGATCTGATTTGAGCCAACTAACTAATTGACTATGACACTTGTATGAAACAAGATATTTTATATTTATTGTTCATGGACAAATGGAACAACCATGTTAAAAAATCAATTGACCATGACTCCATGAGAGGGGAACATGTTGGAGCTACCTCAGGGATGAATGTGACAAATGGAAAATCAAGAATTTGGCCATTGGCAACCCCTGAAAATCATAGATTTGGAAAGCTACAAAAATTCCCAAGGGGTAAAAAGACCTAGGAAAAAATGGCTTTGGATATATAGCATATGAGAGGAGGCAGGACATTGCCTGGTATGCTGGAAAAAGGATAATTATCTCTTGTTATTATGAACACTAGTTTTCTGAGTGTGAGGCAAGGAGAAGTTGTTGAAGCGAAAGGACTATTGCTAAGGGGAGTTCTAAGTTTGCCCTCATGGATTCATGGTCAGGCTAGGGGGTGAATGGAGCAAGTGACATTGGTTGTTTCGTTCTAAGGTTGGGAGGAACATGGTTGTTCCCTTTGTCTTTTAGCAAAATGGTTAAGATATGTTCATCTACTCTTTTATGGTTATATATATTTTTCTTTAAATGGCTGAAAGAATACATTTATATTTTGCTAGGTAAATCAATTATGTTGAATTTATTCCTAATCAAGAACCGTTTTGATTTAAATGGATAAAAGAGTTTAGCTAGTGTAATGTTGTGTGAATTATAGCTTTGAGTTAAACCACGAATGGATGGAAGAAAACGTAGGATAAACCCCCACTGCAAGTGCAATTTTATACTTCGTTGCCTGTACATCCAAATTATGAGTAGGTTCAGAATTATGCGAACACACTAGAATGTTTCTAGTTTAAAACAAAGTTAGTCCAAATCTATTTTCGGAGAGTATGAATCATGTGTTTATATAAGTACAAGAATAGAAAGTAATTATACATTCGCATCTTACTGTAAATAATTATACAGAGTCATAACACTTACATAATATCAATGTAAGGTGAGAATAACATCAAATATTCATATATATAT
>JZKD02S1653377.1:38949-55492 GCA_000966675.3 Picea glauca
CAGAAGTTTGATATTCTCTCTTTCTATTTCGTTGAGATTCAATTTAAAGGAATATAAATTTCAGAAATACATAAGATTAATTCTTGACTATAGGTTTTCAGACTACAGATCCAACAGGTATTAAAATATAATGGAAGACAACAATCTAACTAGTCTTAGTGGAATTTCTGGAATATACAACGACGCAAAGTAAATAGTATGCATAATCGAAATGAGATACCTGGAAAGAAAATTATTATTAAAGGTAAATGAATGGACTAACAGATAATAAACAAGAATCTGAGATAATTCAAAAAGAGTAAAGCTACAGGACTAAACAAGAAATCGTCGAATTTCTCCATAAGATCCAAAGAAAAGTGTCAAGACAGAATCATTGTTCACAGATGTCTATTGATATCCATTCCATAATTACTCATATAACAGATCTATTGCTCTACAAGAATTGACTGTTCGTATTTCCACCCTAAAATCAAATATACAACTTTTAAAAAAATGCAGCCATATTCTAATTATATGATTCAATCAGTTACACGGTAATAAGGTTATGATCCTTATGCCCTTTCGTTAAATTTAAAGATACAAATCTAAAATATTAGACTATCTTTTTGAATGGAGTTTTTCACCACGATGTTAACCTTCTATTTTTAGAATCGTATAAGTCCTTAGAAAACCTAGGGCACTCCTTTAAGATTGGCGAAATGAAACTTGAATACCTTTTACGCAATTGACAAGAGCCTACATCTGGATTTGTGCATGGTCGAAGCCCCTACAAGGAATTACAAATTTATATTAGTATTATATAACAGAAGTAAAACAGAAGGATATTTCAACAGAATGATAAATGACCGAAAGGATTTAATTCAAAGTGGCACTTAACTTATGACCTGGAGATCTGATGTCCTTCCCTTATCACGCTTTGGTTGGGTAGACATCCCAGGCCAATGGGAGGGTGGTCCAAGGACTTCCTGATGGGTAACCTCACAACAAAAGGGTCCCATCATTAGAGTTGGTACCATAAGCGTATAAATCAAATTCTTCATAAAATTAAATAAACAAATAGTATTAACATTTAAAATACGAATTGCATAAGTCATGTCGTGTGACCAGGCCGAAGGCATCGTGAAAATGTTACACACATAATGAAATTTTATATGTTAATGTTGATATCAAAACCTACCATGAACTGACTATATATATATTGAAGAGGGTATTTTTAAATCAATGCTAAATATAAAGTTAACCTTCTTACTGAATTTACCAGGCTTCAAATGGCATATACTATCGACAGACAATGATAATAACAGTAGGAAACACACTTAACTCAAGAAGTTATACAAACTCAAATATTATATGATGTAGGGTATTCCCTAACGAATTGTTCGAAACACAGAAGTCACATTTCCTTTTGTGTCGAATAGGAATGCAATAGCCTTTAAGGAAGCATTATATTCGTAAGGACCAGCTAAGGGTCTGATGAAAACTACAGAAGGGTGGATTCATCTTTTAAAAAGAAATAAATGCAATATAATATATAATACACAGTACAGATCTTCAACTCTAGACTAGAAATCTGTGTAGCCTCATAGGAGTTCAATACTAGGCCTCAATGCATATCAATGGAGGCATTGTAAAGAATGTAAGGGAACGACAAAACCCTAAGGGTAGATTACCTAGGAGAACTAACACAGGAGTAAATTCTTTGAAATCGGAAACAAGGGAATGGGATGTCAAGCCCTCTCATAAAGTTGAGAATAAAACAACAGTAAGAATCTACTTATCCAGGAGCGGGAACAGTCCAGGAAGTTATGAAAGAATGACGATAATGGGAACCTTAATTAAAAAGAGAATCATGTAAGAATTTATAGTAAGAGGGTTTTCTTTCACTGTAATGAAACCCAGAGGTTCTATTGATCTATTATATTACATTAGTATTTTGAAATTACCAGGGAGGAAGGATAACGCTGCATGTTTCCACCGGGTAACATCCACCAAGTCGACAGTCTTCCCCGCTGAAAAAATAAATGCAGAGCCATTTCAGAGGACTTCACAAATGGCAATAGAAAAAGAAATTTAACCCCAAAGTAGCCCATATTACGTAGATTAAATGTTGAGGGTACGAAGGTTGGCTTGGCCATGTGATGGGGCAGAGTTGGAGCGACCATATTGGAGGAGGGGTCAGGCAAAAACAATTGAAACTCGCACATGCAGGACCTCCATTAATAGCAGGTTCAGAGCTTTAACTCCTATCTGACAAGAAATCCCTCCCCTCATATCAATAAAATGTGAAGTTAAGAACAGTACCTTCATGACACGACCAGCTAGAACCCTTTGAATCTAACTGTTTGTTCATTTTAGTTAACATACCATTCAAATGAGACTTCGTTCAATTGATAAATCACTTAGTTAAGACAGAGTTAAACGAGAATTAGTGTGGGGTTATGTTACCCAAACCTTTATGTAAATGGTGACTGGAAGATCACTAACCACCAAAAATTCGTAGGGTAATCCGTTTCGATGATTTGGACCATACCAAATTAATTACAAGTATCTTATATTAAGCCATTTATATTCTACTAAGGGGTATAATCCCAACCCCGTTACTTTATGTATGGTATACGAATTTTGTTCCAAGGTCAAATGAGATAGCCTTGCGTGCAAGTTTAGAAGCTCATGTTTAAAGGACAGATTAGGACTATAAGTCCTAAGTTTAATATACTATATAGATATAAGTATGTGAGTATTAGAATAAGTTTGGGACCGAAGGAAATTTTTAGAAATTGTAGAGAGTTATTAATTTAAGTTTTTTGTTCAAAGTGAGTTAGGCTAGGGTAGAATTGTCATCGTTTGAAAGTCAGAATATAAGATACCTCACAGATATTAACAATGGGAATACATATTTCCTCCTCTTAACTATGAATCGGTTAATAAAATTGTAGATTAATGTTCCATAGAATTTTTGTTTTTTTTTGCAATTTTGAGGTACATTACACTGGTTAGCTTGTGTTTACCTCCAAAAGTTTAAAAAAATATAAAATTGTGCAGAATTCAATGGAAATTACAGGCTATGGAGGGTTTCCTAACCATTTTACCCCTTGTATCCCATCCCCAAACTGAATAACCATATTTTTATTATATAAAAATAGGTATCGGGGAGTCATTTAGACACATGGACAAGAGAATAAGAAAACTCTGCCAAAATCCCTTCCCTTTCATTGCCCAAGATTTGCATCATGCTCTGCATTTTAGCCTCAACTTTATCCTCCAACCATTCTCTATGTGCAACCCTTCCTCCTTCCCTTGATGGTATGTTGGTTGTGAGAATATAATGTGGGATTGATGCACTTAGAGCCACGATAGAGGAGCCCAGAATTGGTTCGTAAAGCGGTCGCAAGAAAAGGTTGTAACCTTTTTATCTTGAATTTCAATAAAACAGATTATCTTCGTCCCAAAACAATATGTTTACATGATATTATTAATTAGAGATTGTATACATTGTTTCATTGTATTCTTAACCCCCCATATGTTATCTTTGAAAGGAGATCTTTGATCTAGGAGGCAACATTAAGCGGAATAATTCTACATCAAATGTAAGAATTGAAGGTACACTCATTAACCCTCTCTTCCCTTTTTCTCTTATCACTTATTCCAGATGGTTAAAGATAGATTAGTCTTCTAAGGGGGTCATCACTCTTCCTATTCCTTAGACCCAGTTTAGGGGGAATTTCCCCATACCAAGGTCCAATAAGATTCGTAAGTCAAAGATATTTAAATTTTTGCTTAAAGAATGAAAATTAGGTTGAGAATAGAGATTGAAAAATTCAATGGCCAGAATTTTGATCTTTGGAAGCTTAAAATTGAATATCTCCTTATAGATCAAGAACAATGGGTAGAAGTCTATCCAGGTACCATTATGAAATATACGTGGAGGGAAGAATGGGAGATAACCGATAGAAGGGAAAGGAGTACAATTCTACTTTGTCTTGTAGATTCAGTGTTTTTTAATGTCTTAGGTGAAGATTCAACCCAAAAATTGTGGGACAAGTTGGGGAGCCTATACCAGTCAAAATCCCTGGTAAACAAGTTGTTCCTTAGAAAGAAACTATATATTCTGAGGATGAGTGAGGATATTTTGGTAACTAAGTATTTAAATGTGTTTAATACCATAATAATCTAGTTATATTTTGTGGATATTAAAATCACTAAGGAGGAGATATGAATTATCATATTATGTTCTTTGTCAGGCTCCTGGGATAGCTTAGTCATGGATATAGGGAGTAATTCAACCACATTAGTGCTAGAAGATGTGGTTTCATATCTATTGTTAGAATAAATGAGAAGGAAGAACATGTAAAGATCAACCAGTGATGCATTATTGGTGAGAGGTCGACAAGTTGACATAGATAAAGGAAATTATCTAGTAGAAAGTCTAAGTCGAAGGGTAGATCTAAACCCCATGTTCAGTAAATGAGAAGATGTTGGAAATGAAGTAAATTTGGGAACTACAAAAAGAACTACAAGGTTAAGGTAATGGAAGTGAGTATAAGATTTGATAAGAAGAAGTCGATTGAGAGAAAGATGACTCCAGATAAGGGAGGTGATTTGTACCTAGCGTCAACTAGTACATAATCGGATCAAGATGTTTGGTTGATCAACTCAGGATAATCCTATCATATGAAACCACATAGAGAATGGTTATGAAAATATGAATTATATGAAGGAGGATATGTGTTCTTTGTGATGACTAAACAACCAAAATTGTCGAACAGATAAGATTGCAACTAATACTGAAGGATGGGAAGAGAAAACCCCTTCTAGGTGTGCTACATATTCTAGGTTTGGAAAGAAACCTGATATATGTCACTAATATGAGTGATGCAAGAGTGCACACTCTATTTTAGAAGGATACGTGCAACATGTTCAGAGGTTTGATGGTCTTAATGAAATGAATATAGGTTGGAACCCTATACAAGTTGTTAGGGAATGTCAATTTGACTAGATGCAACATCATCGTTGTTTTTGAAATAGACTTGACCTCAACTTGACTTGACTCAAATCAGGCTGAGTCGATTCAAATTGACTCAACAAGCCTTAGTCAATTCGACCCAACCATGTTATGACATGAGAGGATGGGACACATTGGAGAAAAAGGAATTCAAGCTATGCATAACAAAGGTATGGTAGAATACTTTCTTGAATGTAATTTAGAAGTCTAATTTTGTGAACATCATATATATGGAAAACAAATACATGTGAGGTTACCATTTGGAGTGACAAGGGAAAATGGGATTCTAGAATTATTTCATAGTGATGTGTTTGTCCATGTTTCAATGCATTCACTTGGTGGATCGTTGTAGTATGTCTCCTTCATAGATTATTTTTCTAGGAAGATATGGATATATTTCCTAAGGAAGAAATCATAGGTTTTCGATAAATTCAAAGAGTTTAAGTCTCTTTTAGAAAACCATAAAAATAAGAAGATTAAGGTGATCAGAATTGACAATGGTGGTGAATTTTGTGGAAATGAATTTGATCAGTTCTGCAAGAAGTGTGGCATAGAATGATAAAATACCACACCATATACCCCAAAACAAAATGGAGATGTTGAGATAATGAACAGAATTTTGATGGACAAGGAAAGGAGCATGCTCAATGTTGTTGGTCTCGCACAAGAATTGTGGACAAAGGTAGTTGACACTGAAAAATATCTGGTGAATATGTCTCGTTCATTGGTGTTAATCGACATGACTCTACATGAGGTATGGTCTGGTAAGAATCCTTCAGTTTCACGTCTCAAAGTATTTGGTTGTGATGTATTTTTGCATGGTCACAAGGAAACAATGAGCAATATGGACAAGAAGTCAGTCAAGTATATTTTCGTTGGATACAAAGAAGGAATGAATGGATATAAGCTTTGGGATATTGCATCAAGGAAAATAGTGTACATTCGAGATGCAGTCCTCATAGAAGTTGGAAGGAAGTTTGATTATGAAGCGATGGTTCAAATAGAGAATAATCTAGAGAATGTGTGGTTTGAACCAAGGAATGAATAAGATGATTGAGATGAGTTGATTGAATCATATGAAGAGGTGTAACAACCAGCCCGGTTGTAAGGAGGCCTGAACAGGTAAGAAAACAATTCGAAAGGTATAGTTCTATCAAATTACATTTCACATTTGTGTTAACTGCCACTAACAAATATCCCAAGTCGGTCAGGGAGGAAGTCAACTCAATAGAGAGTAGACTCTAGAAGGATTCCATGGCCGAAGAAATGGAATCCTTCCACAAGAATGAGATGTGGGATTTAGTCGAATAACCTAGTGGAAGAAATCTCATCAATAGAAAGTGGGTATTCAAGAAGAAGATGAATGTAGCAGGTCAAGTCAAGAAATTCAAATCTTGACTGGTAGCGAAAGGATATTCCCAAGTCGAAGGAGTCGAATTTGGTGAGATTTTTTCCCCTGTTACAAAATTAACTTCCATTAGAATACTAATGTCTCTAGCTACAACATTTTGTCTGGAAATATAAAATATAGATTTAAAGACAACGTTCCTACATGGGGTCCTAGAAGAATAAATCTACATGAAACAAACTGAAGGATTTGTAGTATGTGGCAAGAAATATTTAGTGTGAAAGTTGAAAATATCCCTTTATGGTTTAAAACAATGACCAAGGATATGGTACAAAAATTTCAGCACATACATCCTTAGTTTGGGATTTGTGAGAAGCAACGTTGATCACTATATATAATCCAAATAACAAGATGGGTGTTTCGAATATGTATCATTGTACGTCGACAACATGTTGGTGATCAAAAAAAACATGAACACAATAAAGGAGGTGAAGAAGAAGCTATCCTACAAGTTCAACATGAAGGATTTTTGTGTAGAGAACTTCATTCTAGCAATGGAGATCAAAAGAGATCGAGCAACTACGAAGCTCTAGTTGAACCAAAAGAGGTATATTGAAATAGTTATGAAACATTTAAACATGTAGGATTGTAAACCTATAAAGGTGCCAATTCTTGTGGTAGCAAGGATAACTGTTGAAAAGTGTCCAAAGACACAGGAAGAAATAGAGGATACAGCACATGTACCCTATGCAAGTTTTTTTGGTAATCTAATGTATGTGATGGTCTGCACTCGAGTAGACATTTACCATGCAATGGGAGTGTTTACAAGAAACATGGCAACACCTATAAATGAGCACTTGAATAATTATCAAGAGAGTATTAAGGTATTTGTGTGGCACAAAATACTGTGTTATATGCTACCAAGGAAAACCTGGAGGTGACAGTGAAGTAAATGTACATGGATTTATCGATGTCGACTGGGCTAGAGATATGGATCGGCAAAGGTCGACCAGTGGATATGTTTTCAAGATGTTTGATGGAGCAATAAGCTGGATGAGTAAGCAACAGGTGGCCATAGCCTTGTCAACAACAAAATATGAATACATGGCAGCCAATCATGAAAGTAAAGAAGCAACATAGGTACAAAGGCCATGTTCAAGAATCGGGTTTGACCATAAAGCTATGAAAATAAGTTGCAACAGTCAAAGGATAATATTTTTGGAAAAGAAACTAACTTACCATTTCAAGAATAAGCATATTGATGTACAATACCATTTCATGAGAGAAATGATGGAAATAAACAAGGTGTTGCTAGAAAAAATAGAGATGTTGGAAAACATAGCAGACTCTTTGACCGAGTCTTTGAGTGTTGTGAAGTTATATTGGTGTAGAGAAGCAATGGGAATTACTACCCTGGGTCTGTGAATAGAAGTTCAGGAATCTCCTAGTTTTAAAAAAGAAGACAACAAGTCAGAGAATGTTGGGTTGTTATATTCTTTGCAGTGAGAGTCTATTCGAGGTGGATCAAGTGAAAGTTGAAAGTCAATGTGGATTGACTGGGTAAATTCAAAGTCGATATAACCAATACAAATTTGAAGAGGTCAACTGACAAGAGGTCGACATGAGGTCATGTGGAAACCGACTGAATAACAAGGGAATTTTGATTGGTAGTCAATTGGAAATACAACTTGGTAGTCGACTGTAACAGAATCTTGAGATTCACAGTATTTTTAGCCAATGATATGAAAGGATATGTAACCATTTTTGGGCACCTTTATTTAGGGTTTTTCCTACTGTAAATCCTATAAATAAGACATGTTGTAACATTGTAAAAGATAATCTTTAGAGAAACTATTTTATAGGTTGTTGGTCATGTAGATGTAAGTCAAATTGGTACATGGTTGTTCTTGTGTAAAGAAAGAAGGTATGATTTCGATTGTGTCTTAGGTGTATACCAAGGTTAGGCATGTAACATCACTAATAACCAATGGTCGATGATTTAGGATTGAAAAAAAATGGTGAAATATTTCATGCATCCAAAGGAAATTGTTGATTGCCAATAGTCGATGATCCAGGGTCGACATATTTAGTGAGGTGTTCAATTCGTCCAATAGAAATTGTCAATTACTGATGAGGGTAAAGAGGGTGATGATATGTCATGCCACATCAACATGTACATGGCATGCCACAATATCCAAAGTGCCATGTTAGCATATACATGTCATTCCATGTTAGCATATTTGCCACGTCAGCCAAGAAAACCCGACGACTGATGGTTGGTTCAATTGAATTGGAGAAGTGTTTTTGTAGGCCAATAGGAAGGGTCGATGACTGATGGTTGGGTCGACGAAATTTGTTGGTTGTTTTGCGCATGTAAAATAAATTAGCAATCGTTGATCATCACTGGATATTGGATCAACAGTCTGGAGCACTTTGTAATGCAGGTGCTCGACTGTGGAGATTCATCTGCAGGCATCGGGAAGGTTTAGTGAATCAATGGCTAATATTGATCTCTATTTTGAGATCAATGGTGTAGATTAAAAGACTCTTATAGCAATAAAACAATCAATTTTTTTATCTATAAATTGTTGTGGATATTCCACTGGAACAATTTTTCACAATAGATGTAATAAACTACTAAAATATTTACTATTAAGGTTAATTTCCCTTTATATCTCTAGAATATTTAGTTACTAATTTTTTTCTTATGCATGAAATATATAAAATGTGGAAAATAGAGAATAGTAAAATAAATTCACACCATCCACAAATACACAATATATGACTTGGGAAGTACAATATGGGAGAAAACCCAGCTAGAAGATGAGGTTGCTCCGTTCTCTTTTATTTGGTATAAAATGATGCAAGTACAAATAAAGAGGCACTCTATGTAGGAGTTCCCTTTGACTTGTGGCATGTATTCTCTCCTCCTCTATTATGCTCACAAAATACCACTTGCAGATGTTCTTCTCATCTATAAGATAGAACGCAAAAGAATGGAACCCCTTCTGCTCCTAGTGGCCCGATATTTAACATCGCTCGATAGTCATCTAGGGGTAGGTTTTTGACTTCTTCAACCCTAAATTATGACAGGGTTTTGGACCTTATAGAATATTCTTGAAATTATATACATGGATAGTGCCATGTATGTGAGTAATGGGGGTTGATGTGGCAACCTCTCATACCATGGTGGTCAACATGATAGGTCAACTTGCAAGAGGCATAACTTTTGCATGCGAGTTCCAATTGACATGATTTTTTCACTGTTTGGAAAGCTCTCAGTGTGTAGAATAGCATCATAGGATCCTAGCTTATGCTAGGAAAGTTTCAACACCCAAAAATGTCATTTGATGCCTCAAAATGGTCTTAGAAGGTTTTAGACCCCAATTTTCCAAAGTAGGACTTGCCGCTAAATGGCCTTGCAAGATGATTCCTCCATTTTTTTCCACTATGAAAGGATTGAGATAGATGAAAAATAATACAATGATATAATCCAGAATAATGTTTTTTTTATGAAATTTTCATATTTTTGAAGGTCTTCAACTTGCAAGGGCATTTTGAGGCCTTAAACAATGGTTTTAGGAGTTCAAATTTTCAAAATTGTAAGTGTCAAAGGAACCACATAAATCTTTTGCAGCTTAAATAAAATAAATAAGATAGAGATTTTCAACGAGATATCCTGAATGCAAATCATAGTTTGTGTGAGAAAGTTATAGTTGGAGCAGTTAAGAGAATAATTTTGGCACCAATTTACTTATAGAGGGAATAAATCCTTGCTCAGAAGTCCATTTGGGGAATAGGAGTAGTCTATGGAAATATTAAGTCATCCATGGAACCATATCTAGAATATAGGTACGAAACAATGTGCAGGAAGAGAAGGAAGACACTTGTAGCATACATGGATAAAATTAGAAAACAATCTAAACTTCCTTAGACCATAACTTTCAACTCGGAGCTCGGATTTGAGAAAATAGATAGTCACTAGAAAGGTCTTGAGGAGGAGAAGACATATATTCAAAAAAAAAAAATTGAATTGGGAATTAAAATTTTCTTATAATGTATTAAAACCATTCTGCAGCAGTGAAAATAGAGCAATGAGTGGAAAATTGCAACTTGTGAATGTTGTAATTTTTCGCTCAGAACTCAAAATGAGGCATGAGTACATCCATTGGAGAGTTGTTTTAGAGAGGAATGTGTCTAAGGAATTAGATTTTAACATAGTGCATTATGTCTTTCATAAATTGAGATGAATAATAACATGTACTATGATTAATGAAATGTTTTATGGTATGCATGTTCTAACAATAATTATCACATGCACATTTGCTGCAGAATTAGAGGTACATGAAAAACATTTTGGTTCTTATATGAGGAATAGAGTTATGAAAGATGCCCAGGGATATTATAGACATGGGGAGGAGTTCAGAGGTATGCATGTTAACATGGGAAATTCTTAGACAGAGTCTAATGGAAGGAGAGGTAGAAAGTTCCTATAACTATGAGAAGCCTACATAGAGAAGTTTATATATATAGGGAAGATAATGAAAGGGTTATGAAACATCAGGAATAGATACTTTAGTTTTTGAATATGTTGCATAGAAAAGTTAACAAAGACTTTGGACCCAAGCAAGAAACTAGTGCTAGACAAGTGACTACATCCATATCCCATAATAGAAAGGTTGATCATGGGAATGACAAGTAGTTGAGAAGCATGAGAAAGAACCATCATTATCAAAGGCAATCCACTATAGTAAATCATGCAAGTTCAGGGCCAGGGAGAAAACCAAGTGTGTCTCCTAATAGGAGGAAGAGAAAAATGACCAAGGAATACATATTTCAAGGTGAACTTAGGAAAATAAAGCCACCAACTTTCAATGGTGAGCATAGGAAAGGAGAATAGGTCGAGGCCTGGCTGTTGAAAATGAAGAAATATTTCCAACTACATGATTACCCCTCAAGGGTAGAAGCTAGAATTGCAACCTACCACTTGCAAGCAAATGAATACATGTGGTGGGATCAACTTAAGAAAGTCAAGCACCTTGATGAGAAGAAGGTCACATGGAGGCAGTTCAAAGAATATTTACAACATAAATATGAAAGAGGTCTTTGAACTCAAGTTGGGAAGCATAACAATGGATGGATATAAGAAGCGATTCTTTGAGTTTTTGAAATATTTTTACTTCATAAAGGATGATAAAGTCAAAATCCAAAGGTTTCTAAGTGGGTTACCTTATTTCTACAGTGACAAGATACAATATGATAACCCTAGGGCTTTGGAGGAGGTCATAAGAAGAGAAAATCATATTTATGAGCATAGCAGAGGAAGGCCAGTTTTCCAAAAATATTGGAATGATAAGATGAAGGGTAAAAAGGATCAAAGATAGAAAGGTTTTAAGCCACCCTTTTTCAAGAACAACTCCCAAGCCAATAAAAAAGTTCATTCCAGCCAAAATCAACACAAGACTACATATTCATTTGGAAAAAGTCCAAGGAAACAACCTATAAAATGTTGGTGATGTGAGTGAAATCACTTATATAGGGGTTGTTATCACAAAGGAGAAATAAAGAGGAATTTACAAAACATATAAGAGGCTGCAACATTTGAAGACATGGGAGGAAACATGTTAAGGATTTATGCAGCCTTGAAAAACAAGCAAGAAGAGTATAAATCCCCCATGATTGAAGTGTAAGGTAAGATTGATAACCAACCCATGACAATTTCAATTGATTATGGAGCTAGCCATAGTTACATAAAGTATATTTTAACCTTGTACAATGAATTATTGAAAACATATTCTTAATAAAAATATAAAATATATAATGGCACACACACACAAATTACACAATATTTTTACCCTAGAAACCCAAATCGGGAAAGCCAACACCCTGTTTAGAGTTGCACCTCTAATATTATATTCATCATATCTTCATTGTTTACAATACAATAAATATATAGGATCTTGCATCATCCAAAACCCCTAATCCATTGACTTGTATTAGTCAACATCCCTAATTCCTTAACCATAATTAGAAACCCATCGGCGAAAACCATGTGCCAAAAAACCACAAAAAATTAAATGTAAAAAATGCAAAATTTTTTTTGGGGGGGAAACAACCCTAGAACCCCCATGCAGGGAGGCTCCCACCCCCCTGTGAACCCCCTAGAAAGGGGGGATATTCCCCCCTGTGACCCCTTGGGAAATAGGGGGGATAACACCCCCTACGCACCCGGTGCAACGCGAACACTAGATATAGTCATGCAAAGAATATAACACGTACCCAACATATAAACTTTAACATTGTTGAAATACTTCACTTGTGAAGGAGTAATCATACAAAATCTTGGTTAATTTAGTTAGCCATAGAGTCTAAGAGGAAAATCAATGAGGTAGTTAAATATTGTCCAATAGACATGAATGGACTCAACACAAAGGTATATGTGAACATCATACCATTGGGTTCATATCATACGATTATCTAACTAGAATGGATTGGTTGTAAAAACACCATGCTACAATCACATGTCTTGATGAAGAAGGGAAGAAACGAAAGGTTGAAGGCATTCCAATAGTTGTAACTATTAGATAAATGTCAACAATGCAATTGAAAATGAGTTTCAGGAAGGGATGTCATATATTTGCAACTCATATGGAAGAGGAAGCTAGAGATAAAGTGACAATCATTGAAGACCATCTGATCTTGAGGGATTTTGAATATTCTTTGGGGGAAGTCCCAGGATTTCCACCAAAGAGAGACATTGATTTGGTGCCAGGAGATGTCCCAATGTCCAAGACACAATATAGAATGGGCACACCAAAGTTGAAAGAGTTGTAGATGCATCCTGAAGACATGTTAAAAAAGGGGTATATACACCCAAGTGTGTCACCTTGTGATCCATATTATGCTAAGAACAAAATGAAGGAAGGAATATAACAAGGAAATACAAAGAGATATTGCGAGAAACATAGAGATACAATAATTCAAAATTTCTATTAATGAATGAAATTTGTTGGAACTCTAAAAATACAAAGCGAACTAAACTTTCCAAAATGGTGGTAGCTTATCTATGAGAAGATATGTGATGGATACACGCATTTAGAATAAGATGTCATTACAATGAGGCTTCAAATTCCTTTTTAACATAAATCATAAATGATAAAACCTTAAAAATCCAAAAACCTAACCCCGAGAGATAAAACACAAAATAGTTTGTAGGCCCTGATGGGGGTAGTTGATACATCAACTTCTCGAGGGTGTAACGTTTTCATACAATCTTTGTTTATGGTGTTCAGTATCTCATCGGAAAGGTATATCCAAGAAGTAAACATTTTAACCAATCCTAGGAAAGAGCTTAAGACAATCTCCTGCGAACCACAATGTAAAAAAAAAAATATTATTTAGGGCCTAAAAATGGCCCTAGAAGTTCAGGACCTAAAAAACCATAGAAAAAATGCCAAGATGAAAATTTGTGTTTTGATTCGATGGAATAGGTAGGTGGCCACCAATATCCACTTATATCATTCCTCACCCCTTAGGAAGCAATGCTCACCCATGTGTCAAGTTCCCATGGGAGATGGGGAATATTTTGCTGAATCTGAACCTTGGTGAGTCACCTCCCTTGCTGAGGAAGTTGTTCTTCTTGTACTTGGTATTAACTAGTTGAAGGATATCGTGAACTTGTTTTTGTAGGGGTTGAATCCATTCAAAAAATCTAGCTGCATGATATACCTTGGTATGATTATGGGAGAACTTTGTTGGTGAATATGTAGCATGAAGAGATATATCAATGGGGGCTCATGGTTGGAACCCCAAAAACACCTAAAACAGGTCGTGGCCAATAGATCTATGAAGGGATCCATTGTAACTTTGCTTGACTAGGAAGTGTGGAGGCACACTCGTATATGGAGAAAGAATGTATTTTTTTCTCTTCTACAATATGTTCATCCTACTTCTGTTGGATAGAAAGGTCTTGGGTCGAGGATAGAGTGGTCATAGTGTCCTTTTGATCACCTTTTGACTGGATCATGAAGAAGATCAACTTTGTGGTATGAGAGACTACTTTGCGGAACTATTTTTCTCAGACAATAGTTAGAACTACCTATGTTATCCTGTAGAGCTAAACTCCCAGAGTAACAATGACACTACATGGTCGAGACTCATAAACAACATGGCACTTCCACGTATATGGATGGCCTAAAAGAACATCACAGACTTCTAGTTGGGAAACATCACACAATACCTCATGCTTGAAGGGATTGATGTCATAGGACATGCAACATTATTGGATGATGCAGAGATATCATCCCTGGTGAAGCCACCCAATGTTGTATGGTTGTGGGTGTGTTATTGTTGGAAAATCCAACTACTTGATAACCTCTTTTGAGATTAGGTTATTTTGTCTTCTACTATCAACAATGAAATGAAGTGGGGTCCACTTCACCCACATTTATGAATGGAAGAGCTTTTCCCCCTCCTTATGCTCCTCTAGTTCTTCTAGTTGCATTGTTGTGGTTGTGATGGTGGAAATGGGTTCTTCATTGATGATTTTTTTCCTTTTATTTTTTTTTAATTAGATTCTGAGTTGGGGCTCGACTCTTTTTCTTTGATCTCGACCACCAATGATGGTTTCAAGTGACATTCATTGATGTTGTGCAAAGGAATTTTGTGGAAGTCGCACCACTTTCCAATGTCCTTATTCATATTCGTGTTACCCTTATTTTCTGATGGCTTGGATTGGTTGTCTTGAGGTTGGATGTTCTGTAAGTTAGGGTCTCCTTTACCATACTTTGGTTCCTGTGAATTTGTAGACCCGAACCCCCGTTTGTTCTGTTGCTTAAATTTATGCTCGATTTTGACAACATATCAATAAGTGACTCCCAATGATGAGATGTCTGGAAAATCCATTTCTATTTGGATGTACCTGTGTAGTCCCCCACAATATTTTAGAACCATATTCCACTCAGAATCTCTAATACCCAACTTGGTGTGAAAGGTATGGAAGTTATTTGTGAACTTTGGTACTGTTTAGTCCCTCTCTTGATGTAGTGTGGTCCATATCATGTACTGGTCACCATAGTTTCCAACAGGGTAATATTGTTCCTTGATGGCATCCATAAAAGAGTCCTAGGTGGGATCAACCCCAAATATTATAGACTCCTTTGTGTATTTTTTGTCACAGTAAGTCTCCCACCAATATTATACATGGGGGACAACCTTCAGGAGTGCAAAGGTGATATTTTCCCTATTGGAAAAATTGTGAACATAAAAAAAATCTTCTAGTAGATTTAACCACTTTTCCAAAGCATCCACATCTCTCTAACCTTAGAATAAAGGAATATCAAAATTAACTTGTAACTTGAAGCGAGAAACACCTCCAAAGTGACCATTGGTTGAAGGTGCCTCCATTGTTGTTAGCAACTGTCAAAGGATCTGGGTGAAATTATCCATCATCTCGTTCGTCTTTTTCACGAGGGCTTCCTTGAGAAAAACATTGATAGGATCTCTTTCTCCATCATACCTATTTTATTTCACCATGGGAGGTTTTGTGGGTGGGTGTTATCCACATTTTTGGTTATCAAGATGATAATATTATTATTTCATGATGATAGAAGATCAAACTCTTCATTAAGAATTTTTTCCTGAAGAAGGTTACACTTGTCATTTTCTCAAAATCCTATTTTGAAAATAGTTCGTAGGCTGCATTATACTCTCCTGCGGGAATCATTAATTTCTGCATGCTGCATTCAGCTTGACTGCAGACTATCCACACTGTGTTAATGGTTAGGGTGAGGACATGTTTCTAAAGGAGAAAAATAAATAAGTTCTCGATCCTTCTAGAAGGAATCTTCTAGAAGGGTGAGTTGGAGTTCGAATGGTTGGCAAAATACTGACTTTCCAGATATCTTGGGATCATTCCCTATCCAAGTAACTAATCAATCTTCTCCTATATATTGAGGAGATTACTTATGGAAAAGGTTAAGCAAGAAAGAGAGGAACAAAGTTAAGTGGAAGCAAGCAAGCTAGCTAGAGATTGATTGGAGAACTTGTGCAGGACTGTATGGAGGATTGAAGCTACAGTAGCAAGAGACTACAAGCAATCATATGTGGTTGAACTTCTTCATGAATGAGCAAGTGTGTGTGTCAGAGCTAGGAGCCATCGAAAGGAGATCTACGACATCAAGGCTCAGGTTGTA
>JZKD02S1653377.1:85167-120414 GCA_000966675.3 Picea glauca
TCCTAGGACACACCAAAAAACCAAAATTTTTCTGAACTGAAAAAACTCAAAAATGACTTGAAGCTACTACTGAAAGCTATGATATCCCACCAAAACTCGGCCGAAAGGACGGTTTAGTTTTGGGAGTTAACACAACTCATGTGGAAGCTATTGCAAGATAAGCCGAATCAATCATGAAGATACATAGAAGAAGAAAAGACAGAAAGAAGTTAGAAATCGAGAGGAAATTGGAAAAAGACTTATGACATTTTGTAGAAGACAACAAGACGGAAGCGTGGACTCTGTTAGACAAGAGAGCCAATTATATATTCCAGAAGACAATAAGGATGCAGATGGAAGCATGGACTCTGTTAAATGGAGGGAGCTGATTATATGCACTCATACATGAAGCAAGGATTAGGAGGGAGATAATCCTATAATCCATTGAATATGATGAAGTATATCCATGATAGTAGCCATGAAAGACAATACATATTCTTCAAAGAGAAGCCTTAAAGTATCCTTGGTTGTACATCCACATCCGTGATCCTATGATGGAATCTTTAGGTCATGGAATCTATAAGAAACTCCATGTACTCGAGAACTAAAGAAACACATGAAGATTCCAAGAAAGAAAGAGAATCCAGAACAACCAGTCATTGTATCAAGAATCACAAGATTGTCAGCCTGATATAAACTCAATAAAAGCAATCAAGCAGAGGAACTGAAAGTCGTGATGAAGAACCGTGTATGGAAGACTTATGAATGAAATCATTGTGAGATACAAAACTAGAGGTTCTCCCAGATGGAGAGAGAATACTATGATGATTACTTGTTCCAATAAACTATACTTATCTCTACATGAGTCATTATATCATCTGCAACATCCATGAGTTGGAGTTCTACATCAGATGAATGCAAAGAATGTTCTCCAGGGAAATTGAATAAAGAGCATATGAAGAGCAATCTCAAGACTTTAAGGCATACCAAAAAGAGACCCCTGTATGCAGATAGAAGAAGATAACTTGGTGGAGAACCTCCAGTGCACAGCAAAAGCATGGTGAAGATTTCCTATAACATCAAGATGATTACTCAGTAGATCAGATCTCATGATGACGGAAGAAGTGCCACATGGATATGTTCCAGTTTTCCAACAATGATATACTCTATTGTTCAGAGCTACATGAAGCCTTCACACACAATCAGTGTTCCAGACTAAAGTACATTTAAAATCAAGCATTACATTATCCATGATGAAGTCTAGAAAGGAGAAAGTGGTTCTCCAATACATATCTCCACAGAAGAGCAGATAAGCAGACATTTTGGTAAAGCTTCTATCCAAGATGAAAGAGTTTGCATACTCAAGATGGAGCTCATGGAGACGACTTTCTTATTTAAAAAGGAAGATATGACTCCCAGGTTGGGAGGGAGCACTCAAAATATTATTGAGGACATTCATTTTCAAGATTGAAAAATAGTCCATCTTGGACAGATGCTTTCTTAGTTGAAAAGTGGATTGAGATTTCTGACGGACAACAATTTCCCATTGTGGTTAACATGGGAAATGGTCCATATTGTTGATGTATCATAGACAGTGACTTCCCATTGTGGTTAACATGGGGAGTGGTCTAGGGCAGTCTCTCTTCTTGAGGGTTACTCAAGAAGACTGGCCCGCCTCGCCGGACATCGATTTCTCATTGTGGTTAACATGAGGAGTGATTTCTCATTATGGTTAACATGAGGAATGGTTTGTTTTGGAGGTTGATACAGGACAGTCTTTTCCTCTTGTGGTTAACAGAGGAAATGGTCTAGACATTCATTCTTTAGGGTTTATAAATTCTCTCCAGGGTGCACTTTGATTAGTGTAGGAGGAATGGCCCAAGGTGGGGAATGGTCCAGGCTCAACAATCAAGGATAGGAATTCCTTAGGGTTTATACATTCTCTCCAAGGTGCACTTTGATTAGTGTAGGAAGAATGGACTAGGGTGGGGAATGGTCCAGGTTCAGAAGACAGGACAGTTATTCTTCCTTGCTTGAGAATAATAGTCCAGATATCTCATTGTTCTACTCTAAGGGAAGATATTCTTTCAGATCTCACAGATGTGAGTGAAATATTGGCCCAGATGATTCAGTTTATATCATAGCATTGTTTCTATGCAGGTTGGTATCAGATGATTGTTATGAATACTGTATTATAGTAGATGTATACTATTGTGGTGGATGTGTTCCACTGTTCATGACTATATGTTGCTGATCAAGTACATGTTTGTTACTTGGTGTGGTAGTGTACCACTAGATTGTAGTTATGTACTACTATGGATAGACACAATTGTGTTCTATTTTGTTCTGATTTCCTTGAATACTATCAAGCAGTTTATTGGAAATCATTATCAGCCAAATGAATGATGAACAGAGATTTTCCAAACAGAAAATGGTTCGGAACATTTACTCTTCTAGATTAGAAGAATGGATCTTGTATCACTCTGTGGAGTGAGCATCATGTCTGATTACTCAGGTAGAGTATGGTTTCGAGAGATGATGCAGCTGATGATGATGATGATGCTCATGATCTAGTCTATATAACTATGTTGATGCTACTGGGTGAATGGTATGTTTTGTTCTCAAAAACCATTACCTGTAATACCTCCCTAGCTAGGAAGGAGTGTTGATATTATGGTAGTTGTGGGAGGTATTTTCCTCCACATGTAAACCTAACAAGGATATAATACTCCGGGAAGAAAGAAGAAACCCTAATGAGTTGGCTAATAACCCTAGAAGACTTGTCGGCTCAAGAAGATAATGTATATTAGGTTATTAGCCTCCAAGAGAAGAAGTCGACCAGAAATAATATTATATACTAAACAGATAGATACCCAAAATGAGAAGTCAGCCCAGGCAGTTAGCCAGAATTAGTATAGATACAGGAGGCCAATTCTCATTCTGACAGACAGTCTTAGAATTGCAATGCCTAGTCTTGTGCGCATTGCAATTGCCCAGTTTCTATGCAGGTTTGGAGGAGAGTTGTCGTTGCAGCTACTGCAGCTAGCAGTTACGCTTGGACTATATCTTGGCTAGGGTTTGGACTATCTGATCAGCTCTTTGTGATGCACTATCCCTGGGGAAAGGTGTGCTACCCTTTGTTTGGCTATCTAGCCTAGGGTTTTCTTCTGGAGTGATTCTTTGTCAAGGTTAAGGTGCTCGGAGGGTGGCTTCGACCTATGGCTGGGTGACAAGGGTATTTTCAATGGTAAAACGAGCACACATCTTTCATATTCTAACAGATCCAAATGATGCATGGTGATGATCCCAATGTGGCATCTAGACTCCACTCAATTGATAAAATTGAAGTGTGAACTAAAGACAATATTCTCCTAGAGGAATATTCTCCTTAGACCATAGGAGACTGAATAATGACTAGTAAACATAGGGAAAACCTTAGGAAAAAGAATTCCTAGGTGTGTGTGTGAAGTATCTCCAACACCCCCCCTGAACATCACTATGGTGAAAATAAAGAATGGGTTCTGGAAACGAGGCCATGTTAGGTAACCAAATACAAAATATACACTGAAATAAATGAGGAAATAAGGAAAACCTCATGGGAAAACCTCCCCCTCAAATTACAATGTATGTAAAAAGAAGAACTGGCAGTTGCTAGGAAATTGTGTACTTCACTCCAAGATGATTGCACAGAGAATGGAACGTATGCTTCGTGAAGTTCTTGGTGAAGATCTATGCAGTATGTTATGCTGAAGGACATAACTACAAGTCAATGATCCCCTCATGTACTAAGTCCCAGATGTAGTGCATGTGGATCTCGATGTGCTTCGTCCGCTGCATCTGAAATGGATCTTTGTATAAATTTAAAGTGCTCTGGCTGTCACGCCAAATGACAATCGGCCTATGAAAATGAATGCCCAACTTAGTGAGAAAATGTCGTAGCCACATATCTTGAATGGTTATGTTAATTACCCCTTTGTACTCTTCCTCGGCTAAAGATAGAGAAATATCATCCTACTTCTTGCTCGACCAACAGATAAGCACAGAACCAAGACTATGTGAGTAACCAGATGTCGAATTGTGATCAATGTTATCGCCAACCCAGTTAGAATCAGTGAACTTGATTAGGTCCAATGTATATTCTTCTTCATAGTGAATCCCAAAGGTGATGGTGCCTTGTACGTATCGAAGGATACAATTTGCAACCTTTCAATATAGCTCATGCGGATTTTTCATGAACCTGGAGACTACTCCAACTGCATAGGAAATTTCTACTATGGATTGTGTGAGATACAACAAGCTCCCCAGTAGCTATCTGTACAGTGTGTTTTCCACCATTGGAGTGTCTCCGCCATCCTCAAGTCTAACTCCTGATAGGAAAGGAGTCGGGGTAGACTTCCAGTCTGTCATGTGAAATCTCTCAAGGAGATCTCATGCATACTTGGCCTGAGATAGTTTGATGCCTGATGCATCCTATATGATATCGAGTCCAAGGAAGAAATGTAGTGGACCCATTTCCATCATCAAGAACTTGTCATGCAGAATCCTCTTGACTGCAACAATCGTTGAAGTTGAGAAACCAGTGATAAAAAAATCATCAAAATACATAACTAGGAGTACAAGTGAATCAGTTGTCATGAGCATGTAAATATTCGGGTCTGAATTACAATGTACAAAGTTCTGTGACAGTAGGTAGGATTCCTTCTTGGCATACCATGCCCTTGGGGCCTGCTTGAGGCCATAAAGAAACTTTGTCAGTAAACAAACCAAAGATGAATCCTACATAAATCCATGGGGTTGATCCATATCGATCTCCTCAAAGAGATATTTGTGAAGAAATGCATTCTTCGCATCCATCTGATGGACTTCCCATCCTTTGGTTTCCGTAATGGAAAGTACCAAATGTATGGAATCCATCTTCGCTACTGGAGCAAAGGTCTCATCATAGTCAATACCGTGCACCTGTTGAAAGCCTTTGGAAACTAGCCTGGCTTTGTATCTACTAACCTATCCATCTATTGTGCTCTTGGTCCTGTAAACCCATCTTCACCTAACAAGTTTCCTTCCTGAAGGAAGGGGAACCAGATATCAAGTTTGGTTCTCGAGGAGATATTTATACTCCTTCTGCATGGGAGATTCCCAAAAGGGATTTCCAGTAGCCTCACCATAGGACTGTGGATCTAAAGACTGAACCAATAAAATGTGCTTGGGTGGCATCAGTTCAGTGGCAGTGAGATCAGGAGGAGGATCCTAGAAATCAAATCGATTCCTCCTAGTATCAGTTGGATCCCCAACAAGATCTCTTGCATATTGAAGATTATTATTGGCCCACTTGGGCCTCAACTCTGACTCTGTCTCTACAACTACATCTATGTGCACTAAATCTACATCTGACTGTACTAACTCAATGACTTAATCATCTGAATCCTCTAAATCATAAATCCCATTTGAAGAAGAGTCAGCATGTGCATGCTCATAATATCTGATAGGTGGAAGAGAAAAAGTGTCTTTATCTGGCTGTTGAGGTACATGCGAGACACTTTCCTCGAATTGGACACTAAGCTCAATGATGATTCGGTCTGAGGAATGATCAATGATTATGTATCCCTTCACACTATCGGGGTATCCAACAAAGATACACTCTATGCTATGTGGATCAAGTGCCTTCCTCTTCTGAGATGGAATCCTATCCCATGCACATGAACCAAAAATATGGAAGTGGGTCACTTCTGGTTTTGAGGCCGATCCAAGCCTCATAGGGGGTCTTATCCTTGACAGATCTATGGGGAGATATTTTTTGGATGTAGGTTGCACAATTAAGTGCTTCATCCCATAATCATTGTGGAAGTGACTTTGCATGTAGCATGCAAGATGCCATCTCTTTTAGAGATCTATTTTCCCACACAACAACTTTGTTTTGATGAGGAGTATAGGGAACTGTGTGCTGCAACTGAATCCCGACCTCATGAAAAATATTATGCATTTAATCATTGACATACTCTCCCCTGTTATCTGTTCGGAGGACTTTGATTTTCTTTCCTGATTGTGTCTCAACAAGGGCTTTGAAATATTTGAGGTGTTGAAAGACCTATGATTTTTTCTTGAGAAAGAAAATCCATGTGAAGCATGAGAAATCATCAACAAAAATGAGCACATACCTTTATTTACTGATTGATGGATGCGTAAAATGGCCCATTAAAGCACTATGGATCAGATCTAAAGGAAAGGAATCCTTGTGAGTCTTTCCTTTCTTGAATTTCTCTTGAGAGTGTTTTCCAAGAACACATCCCTCATAAATTCCTTTGGATAAGTGGATGGCAAGTAGACCATCAACCATTCTCTGCTTGATAAGTTGCATATATATGAAATTTAAATGCCCGAACTTTTCATGCCATATCCTATTTCTTTCATCAGCATGGGTAAGCAGTAATGCAAAATCTAGTTCAATAAATTCAGAAAATGTGTAGAGTCTGGATTGATGATTTACCTCACCGGTAGTTACCCTGCAATTGGTTTGCATGTCATAAATATCCACTACATCAGGTGTGAATATGATTCTCTTTCTGGTGTCAGATTTATTCATATGATACATGGAGAGAAGATTGACGAAAAGTTTGGGAACGTGTAGCATTGTTAGGGACCTGACCTCCCTAACCCCTCACATAGGTAGAATAATATATTTCCACGTAATAAAGGCCAATATTAATAAGGCATAACAATAAGGAAGAATAAGTCAAATGTAATAAGACCTAATAGAAGCTTCGACTTCTAGAAGGATCTTCCTCTAGATTGTTCTTTTGGATGATATATTTAGTAAAAATAGGAGTAGATGGTATGAGAATTTTTGTCTTGGATATTATTGTAATATAGCTCTGCTCTGCTAGAGGTTGCCCCCTCAGAGGGGAAAGTCAATATTGTTATCATTAATAAAGCTTCTCTTTATGGTGTTATTATGGAATTATTCTGGTGTTGTTCTAGTTATATCATTGTGTTCTTCCATTTCTAGCTAAACAAAAATTGTTCTGCATACTATTTTATATCTAGAATGCTACAAGTGGTATCAGAACACTTTCCTTGGTAGAAAATTGTGGGTTAATTTTTTTTCCATGGAAGATACGTATTCTGATGTCTTAAAGCTATAGATATATGTCGTTACACGCATAAACTTGTGGTCGGGGAGTCATGCACATAGGAAATACAAGTGGTACTTAAGTGCACATTTGTTGGCCACCCTTGTAACCCTTGTTGGTACCCCTTCGAGTGGTAGTGCATAAGAAAACACTTGTATATGGATCAGCCTATATCACTTGAATCCATACATTGATAAACTGATCGACTGCTTGACTGGTATAGTTCCACCAAGAACAACACTCGAGAAGATAATCTCTATTACCTAGGTAGTCGGGTAGTACGGCTAAGGGAACGGTCTAGCCTCCTTAGTTGGTGCCCTGAGATATTGGGTTGAGTACTATTGATGGACGTCGCACGTATATCAGAGAGATATAGCACATGGAATTCCCTTGTCTATAGAAATCCTGCATACCCTAACCCTTGGGATGGAAACAAAAAAGAACATACAATATATATTACCGTGCAACTGTGCCTCCTGCATTCGGGTTGCGAAATTACTACACATTTCTTCCTATTAAGAATTTGGGCATTTCAACACTGCAGTATTCTACAGGTCGGAGTATAACTCCACAGGAGTAAAAAACAATTATGGATCCTGTTAGCACCATTATTTGAGACCTATCCCATTGGGTTCCTCTCTTCGCCCTTATCGCATTCATACCTATCATTTTTCAGCAATTTTGTTTTTCCGTGGACCTCCTTCTAACACCCTTATTTGGGACTTACCCCATTGGATTCCCCTCATTTCCCTGATCGTCATGATACACTTCAGCCATAACCTATTTTATGTGTGATCTCGCCCGTCCCTTTTTGTTTTCCCTCTTCATGATGGCCCACACCCGTAGCCAAGACCTAGAAGATCACTTCAATTCCTTTTCCTCTAATTTCACAGAGAACCAATAGGGAGTGAGCCAGCTCATTGTCGATTTTTCCACCAATAATAAGAACATGCATTCCTCCATAGACACCAATTTTTCCACCATCAATAAAAACATACATTCTTCCATAGAAGCCAAAATGGAAAACATCAAGTAGGACCTCACTACCTAGCTTGCATCCCTCACTAACACAATCTATGCCAAGATGAATATCCCTATAGATCTTCCCTCCTCTCACCCACCTCTTCACTATGAAGGTGAAACTTCCTCTAATTCCCTGACTTTTCATCCCCATCACTTTCAGCATGACCTACGCCTTCTGCGTGTGGATGTGAACAAATTCGATGGCTCGAATCCTACTCTCTCGGTAACTCAAATGGAACAATATTTATCTTTGTATGGCATTACAAATTATTTGGAAAAAATCTAGTATGGTGTTCTCCATCTAGATCAAGAACATTGGCAATGGTGCCAATGGAGAAAAAATGCCCGCCAAGGGTATGTGGCTTGGACACAATTTGTGGCAGAGCTTTATGAATGCTTTAATAGTGACACCCACCATTTAGGCCGTTTGACAAAGTTGAAACAATCTAGCATAGTGGAATACTTTATAGTCACTTTTGAGTGATTGGATTTTCATATAGAGGGCATGTATAATGATTTTTTCTGAGAATGTTTTATCAGTGGCCTCAAGGATGAGATTCGTGCCCATGTCATCATGGCTCAACCTCAGATTTGGGTGGAATCTACTAAAAGAGGTAAGGAATCACAATATTTTGTCTCTTCTCAAACCCAAAAACCCTCCTTTATTCCTCTCCCTAAACCAGTCACTCCCACTCCTCCTTCCACTCCACTAAAGATCCAGAAATTGACCAGGGCCAAAATGGATGAATGCCAACTCAAAGTCTTTTTTTATAATTGTGATGACAAATATTTTCCTGGGAACAAGTGTAAGGAACAAAACATTTTTATGGCCATCTCCAAGGATGTTTCAAAAGATGATGTTGAGGCCCCACCTATGGCCGAGTCACTTGAACCAACTAACCTGACCCCACCCTCCAACCCTCTCGAAGTTGAACCAGTTATTTCCTTGAATTCTCTCATTGGGTTCTCTACTCCCCAAACCCTCATGTTAATTGGTTACATTAAGCATAGGAAGGTCATAATCCTTGTTGCAAGTGGAAGCAACCATAATTTTATTCATCGCCGCATTACCTAAGAAACTAATTTCTATATCTATGTCATCAATAATTTTCAAAGCATGATTTCCAATGGCAGGTCCATCAAACGTGGGGGGATTTGTGAAAATGTGAGTCTCCAAATTGGTCCGTACCACATGAAATATCATATGTTTTCTATCGACATGGGAGGTTGTGACAATGTGTTGGGTGCAGAATGGATAAGGACTATGGGTCCCATTCTTATGTATTTTAAGGAATTAACCATGCAATTCAACTAGGAGGGTCAACAATATAAGTGCCAAGGCATCACCATTGGTTCCCAGGAGATCATTAGTTCCCATCGCATGGAAAATTTCCTCAAAAAAGGTCATTCTGACATTATTTCACAACTCCATGCCATTCACACCACTGAGACACCCTCTATGTCCCAGGACCTCCAATCCATCCTCTCCAAACATCAAGTTTTTTTTCTACCCCCCAGGGACTTCATCCTTTCCATGGTGTTCATGATCATTTCATTCCCCTTGTCCCCGACAACAATCCTCCCAGTGTTTGTCCCTATTGTCATCACTTTTCCCAAAAAAATGAAATTGAGAAAAGTGTTCAATAATAACTCACCGTAGGTGTTATCCGTCCTAGTATGATCCCCTACTCTTCTCCTGTGTTCATGGTCCTTAAGAAATAAGGCTCTTGGCGCATCTGCTCTGACTTTTGCTCCCTCAACAAACTCACCATCAAAGACAAATTCCCCATTCCTATCATTGATGACCTCTTGGATGAATTGAGTGGTGCCTAGTTCTTTACTAAACTTGATCTTTGTTCTGGCTACCACCAGATACATATGAAAGAGGAAAACATTCCTAAGATTGCATTTCAAACTCATGAGGGCCACTATAAGTTTTTTGTCATGCCCTTTGGATTGTGTAATGCTCCCTCCACTTTCCAAATCCTCATTAATCATGTCTTCCATCCTTTTCTCTATCATTTTGTCTTAGTTTTCTTTGATGATATCCTCATCTATAGTAAAACCTGGACATCCCATATTTCTCATGTGGATCGAGTTCTACATCTACTCTCTCAGCACCAACTTTTCCTCAATCAATTGAAATGTGCTTTTGGCACCTCAGAAGTCAAGTACTTGTGTCATATTGTTGGAAAGGCATGTGTCAGGGTGGATCCTAAAAATATTGAGGATATGCAGGATTGAACTCACCCAAAGACTCTCAAAATCTTGCATGGATTTCTGGGTTTAACAGGATATTATCGCAAGTTTTTTAACAATTATGGAAATATTGTGGCACCTCTCCCTACTCTCCTTAAAATGAATTCTTTCACTTGGACTCCCGCAGTTGATCAGCGCTTTCAAACCTAGAAGGTGTCCATGTGCACCACTCTAGTCCTAACCCTTCTCGATTTCACAATGACCTTTGTCCTGAAATATGATGCTTCTGGGAGAGGAATTGGATCAGTCCTTATTCAAGATGGTTAGCCTTTGACCTTTACCAAAAAAAAACTGTCAGAGTGACATTTGGGCCAATCAATATATGAAAATGAAATGTTGGTTATTATTCATGTAGAGGATCTTTGGCTCCATTATCTATTGGGGATACACTTCCAAACTAAGACAGCCATCAAAGCCTCAAATATTTTCTGGAACAATGCCCTTCCTCCCTGGAGAAACAAAAATGGGTGTCTAAGCTCTTTGGATATGATTATGATATCATTTACAATAAAGGAAAAGACAATGTGGTTTCTAATGCACTTTCAAGAAAATATGAATATGAAGGGTCCCTTTTTTCCCTCTCCTTCATTGTACCATATTGGTTCCAAGCTGTTCACTAGGAATGGCTACAAGAACCAAAAATTTTGCATCTGATCCAACAATTGCAGGCCAATTCTCCAGTTTCCCTAGGTTACTCTTGGCACAATGATGAGCTTCGCTATAAAGGTTGTTTGTATTTAAGTAAACAGACACAACTTAAATCCACGGTAATTTATGAGCTTCATGCTACACCCACAACTGGGCACTCAGGGTTTACCAAAACCTATGACCAGGTCAAACCTTCTTTTTGGGGGGATGGTATGAAATAGGAAGTTTTCAATTTTGTGGCATAATGTGATGTTTTTCAACGCAACAAGGGATAAATAGTCAAACCTCTTGGCACACTACAACCCCTTTCAATTCCACCTGCTATTTGGAGGGATATCTATATGGATTTTATTGTGGGCTTACCTAAATCGGGAAATAAATCAGTCATCATGGTGGTCATTGATCACCTTTCCAAGTATTCTCACTTATGTTCTCCTCAACACCCATTTACCGCCTCCACTATGGATCAACTTTTCATGAATCAGGTCTTCAAGCTTCATGGCATGCCTCATTCTATTGCTTTTTATCGAGACTCCACTTTCACAAGCAATTTTTGGCAAGAATTGTTCAGGCTACATGGCACCCAGTTGCATCTCAGCACAACTTATGATCCCCAAAATGATGGTCAAACTGAAGTTGTCAACAATTGTTTGGAAACATATTTGAGTTGTTTTGCATCGGAAAGGAAAAAATAGTGGGCTCAATGTTTACCACTAGCTAAATGGTGGTACAACACTTCTTACCATACAACTACCTGCATGACTCCTTTTGAAGTAGCATATGGAAAAAATACACCTTCAGTTCTCTCATACCTACTAGGTGTCTCGAAGGTCCAAGCGGTTGACAAAACGCTTACAGTTCGAGAGGTTATTCTTCCTACCCTTAAAGAAAATTTGGTCATGGCCCAGAATCGCATGAAGCAACAGGAAGATCAAGGTCACTCTGAACGTCAACTTGTAGAAGAAGACCAGGTATTTCTTCGACTACAACCTTATAAGAAAACTTCCCTCAAGGCTAACCATTATCAGAAACTGGCACCCAAATTTTATGGTCCTTATATCGTTCTCAAGCGTGTGGTACATGTGGCCTATCAGTTAGCTTTGCCTAGTCATTCTACGCTCCATCCTATTTTTCATGTCTCCTTCTTAAAGAAGGTGATTGGAACTAAGTGCCAAACTCAAACCAGCCTTCCTGAGTTGGATGAAGAAGGCTCCATCTGTTTGCAGCCGCAAGTATTTTTGGACCAGCGTGAGTGTCATCTGCGTCAGTGCACCATCACGGAAGTGTTAGTCCAGTGGAATGATACAACTCCAATAGATACCACTTGGGAACTACTTGCTATTCCACAACAATTTCCTCATCTCAAGCCTTGAGGACAAGGTTGTTTTTAAGGGGGATGACATGTTAGGGACCTAACCTCCCTAACCCCTCATGTAGGTAGAATGATATATTTCCATGTAATAAAGGCCAATATTAATAAGGCCTATCAATAAGGAAGAATAAGTCAAATGTAAGAAGACCTAATATAAGCTTCTTCTTCTAGAAGGATCTTCCTCTAGATTGTTCTTTTGGATAGACATATTTAGTATAAATAGGAGTAGAGGGTATGAGAAGTTTTGTCTTGGATATTATTGTAATGGAGATCTTCTCTTTTGGAGGTTTCCCCCTTGAAGAGGCAAGTGAACATTGTTATCATTAATAAAGGTTATCTTTTTGGTGTTGTTCTGGTATTATTTTGGGATTGTTCTGGATATATCATTGTGTTCTGCCATTTCTAGATAAAATATTTATGTTCTGCATACTATTTTATATTTGGAATACTAGAAGCACATTCTCGAAGCTTTCGTTTGTGAGTTCAATTCTTCCTTTGTCGGTGACCTCGATTGGAGAGTTGTCCCCCATTAGAATAGGAGGA
Organism: Picea glauca; assembly: GCA_000966675.3. Classification (NCBI taxonomy): domain Eukaryota; kingdom Viridiplantae; phylum Streptophyta; class Pinopsida; order Pinales; family Pinaceae; genus Picea; species Picea glauca. The sequence continues at coordinate 98,119 of JZKD02S1653377.1, forward strand.
CCATTCCATACATCCAATGAAGAGTATACTTCTTTTGTGGCTTCCATGTGGTTTGATGCACATGAATCTACGATCCAAGCATCGAGAGAGGAGTTGATGGCAATCAAAGCATGGCTAGAATTGTCTTTCTTGGGATTTTGATCTTTTGGCTACTTCTTCTTGGAATCCTCAGGGATTCGATCTCCAAGGTTGTTTTGTTGAAGTATTTGGGCCATTTTATCTATTTTTTTCTGCATACATCCGAATTTTCAATGGAATCATTTATGGCAGTAAGTGCATTTCTCCCCTTTTCTTCCCTTTCCACCTTTGGATCGAGAGGCGTTGTTGAAGGGTTTTGAGTACCCTTCCTTCTTTGGATTGGCATGTGCTTTCCTTTTGTCTTTGTATTTAGATTTTTTATTTTGATGACCACTATCATCATGCATAGTAAGTGCATGTGCCTTTGGGCCTTTGATTTTTCCCATGTCGATAAGCTTGTTCTGTTCATGTGTCAAAGATTCAATGAAGCCCTCAAGAGAGGGAATCTTCCAGGTGGCTCCAGAGGCAAGCCTAACTGAATGAAATGTGGATACAAACACTAAGTATTCCAGACCAAGTTTGGAGAGAATGTTGAGAACCATTTGTTTCTCCTCCTTATATTTATCAACCCTACAAGCCCTGAGTTGTGACAACAAATCCTTATATTTGGTAAATAAATCTTGGATATTGTTGAAGGTTTTTTAATCCAAAGTGATAAATTCCACCTCGAGCATGTGTCCCCTCATCTCATCCTATTTTCCAAAAATCCCTTCCATGGTGGTTCAGGCTTCAATGGGGGTTTTACATGAGGATATGTGAAAGAGGAGTTCAGGATAAATGAGAGTGCAAACAGTTCCAAACGCTTCATCCATTCGATTCATATACTTGGATTTTTCTACGGATGATGTGGGTTCGGTCTTTGTGTCCATGGTTAACTTGTATAATCCTTTTCCTCAAAGATGCAATATCATCTTCTCCTTCCATGCAAATAAATTGTACGGTGTAAGAATGAATTCTTTTGGAAATTCTATTTTTCCACTATCTTCAATCTTCGGTACCTACAAAAATAATTTGGTGTGTATTTTCCTGAGCAGTCTGTCGGCTCTGATACCATGTAAATGTGTTGAACCTGCACATAATAGATCTAGCTAGCAAATGACATACACAGTTTGCAAAGAAAATATGAGAAAAGAGAAGCAGGAGAGAAACAATGGAAGAATTCTCATTAACAAAATGAATGAATGATAATTTACACATGATATACTCTATATAACTCAACTAATGCACACTAGACGAGAATCCAATGTGCCATATTGGTGGTATAGAGTGATCTGGACACACAACAGTTGTTACAGGAGTAAACTTCCACCTAGTCTAATCTCTCAGGAATTTACGGGAGTGAATTACCACCTAGTGTGAGTTAACTAGTCTCTCAAACTTCAGTTAACTGAATAAAACAAAGTGAAGTTAGGAGGATATAGTGGAATCATGAGTAATGCGCTAGTCTGGTGATGATCCCAAGGACAATGCGCATTAGATGGTGATGATCCCAATGTGGCATCTAGACTCCACTCAACTAATCAAACTGAAGTGTGAACTGAAGAGAATATTCTCCTAGAGGAATATTCTCCCTAGACTATAGGAGATTGAATAATGACTCGTAAACATAGGGAAAACATGAGGAAAAATAATTCCTAGGTGTCTGTGAAGTATCTCCAACAAAGAATGAATTACAGACAATGAAAAATAGGATTCAATAAATGGAAAGCATAAACAATCACCCAAGAATGAGAGGCTGAAGAAAATCACAACTTGAGAGACGGGATTAAAGATCTAGAAGAAAAACTAACCAATAATTTGACCCTCAGTAATCTGGAAAATAGATTGGATATCAAACCCATCAAAGAGGAAATGAATAAGCTAATTGAATTGGACCATGAGCGTAATAAAGGAGCTTTGAACGTCATACTTTTTGGTATAAAAGAACAACAAGAGGAGGATACACTAGCAACAATAAAAGAAGAATTAAATAATAAATCACAAATTGATACAACTTACCTGATAGAAGCAAAGAGGCTAGGAAAAATAATTGATCACAAAGATATGTTGATTCATGTCAAAGTAAGTTGTAATGACCATAAATATAGCATACTCGGTAAATCTCCAAGCTTAAAAGGGTCAGGAATATTTATAAATGAAGACCTCATTCTAGAAGACCAAGCTGAATTAAGGAAGGAAGTTCAAAAGGTAAAAGAAGCCAGGAAAAAAGGAAAATGGGAAATAATTAGAAATCGAAAAGTTGTTGTTAGAGATAGAGACCAGAAGGATAATGATAAATAGGAATTTTGGACACTTGGGGATCCTTTCTTGGAACTGTCGTGACTTTCCATGGTGCAAAGTTCCTATGATAAGTTGGATCCTAAGTGATATTGATATTATTTGTCTAGTTGAAACTTGGGAGCATGAAGAGTCTAAGGTCACTAACATCGAAGGATTTGTCTTATGGTCGACATGGAACAAAAATTCCCGCCGTAGAGGGATAGGAGGCATAGTTTGTTATATTAGAAAGAACATTTCTCTTCACATTCAACTTCATAAGACCGACCCTCTAAATCAGTACATTTGGATAGAAATTTTAGACGCCAATGCTAAGAAGATGTATATAGCAATTTTCTATTTTGCACCTATTAATTCTACTTTTTATAAGAAAAACAATCTAGATAGCAATTATCCCTATAATAATTTAGAACAAGATATTTATAATTTTAAAAATGAAGGTAATATCCTCCTGCTAGGAACCTTTAATTCTAGGATTGCAACTAAACAAGGTACTCTTTTAAGCACTGATTCCAACCATAATCCTTTATGGCTAGATGGGGACCTTGTTTTATCTAATAGCTACAAAAGAAGCTCTGAAGACCTAATTGAGAATTTATTTGGTACTGAGTTGGTCAAGCTCTGCAACTCTCAAGACCTAATAATTTGCAATAGAGTAATGAAGTGGCCAAAATCCAACCATATGACTTGTATTAATGGGCTAGGTAGTAGTGTCGTAGATTATGTGATATCTGATATCCATGTTTCCAACCAAATAACTGTTTTTAACCTTTTAAATGACCATGAACCCAACTATGATCATAAACCTTTAACCCTAACTCTAAAAGTTTCAATGAACAAAGGCGCCATTGAAGAGAATTCTGATAATCAAAGACAATTGTGGTTTGAAAAAAGTAAATTTGACCTTTTCTTAAAGGATTTTAATAGTAAATTCCATCTCCTAACTTATAAGGACAACATTGAAGAACTCTATCATAATTTTACAACTACCCTTTCCACTTCTATTAACAAATTCTCTTTCGAGGTGTCTTGTAAAAAGAATAATAGAATGACCAACCCTTGGTATGATAGAGAATGTAAAATTGCTAGGAAAACCATTAGGGATGCTTCTAATGAGTCCTTAAAACTCAATAATATCAATACGTACAAATCCTTAATTAAAAGGAAAAAAAAGTAATATATCAATAAAAGGAAAGAACAACTTTCACAACTATCTAAGATGGATCCTAAGAAGTTCTAGGGCCAAATTCTAAACCACAATACTAAAGAAAATAATATGATTCCCTTAAGGGACTGGAATTCCTACCTTAAAAGTATTTACGAGTTCCCTAATGCCATGGACACCATTCCTATTATCCCTATAGAGGATGCATCGTTTTCTTTAGATTACATAGAGTTATGGGTTAAGTTGCTTGCAAATGGGAAATCTAAAGACATTGAGGGTTACCAAGCTGAAATTTTTAAAATCGGAGGGCCTATCCTTATCCCTCACATACACAAGCTCTTTAATTTAGAAGTCAAGTAGGGCTTCCCTAAACCCTGGACGCAAAGCCTCATTGTTCCTATTTTTAAAAATGGAGATAGAAACATTCCCTATAATTATAGGACCATTATGATTAGCCCAATTTCAGCCAAGCTTTATGGAATTATTTTGGAAAAGAATATTAGCCTTTGGCTAGAAAATCACGGTAAAAGAGCTAAAGGCCATGCCGGGTTTAGGATATATCATTCAACTATGGACCATCTTGTTACCTTTAGGATCATTGCAAAGAAGTTCTGCAATACTAAAACCAATCTTTTATGTTGTTTTGTTGACTTTAGAAAAGATTTTGACATGGTTCCTAAGAAAAACCTTTGGAATAGGTTGGAAGAGAGAAAAGTGTCTCTCAAGTTGAGGGTTGTTGCAATAAGGATGTATGAGAATGTTATTGCTAAGTTTAAAAACAATGAGGGTTGGTCAAAAGAGATTAACTGCAATATTAGAGTCAAACAAGGTTGTCCCTTGTCCCCTACCCTTTTTGGCATATACATTAACAAGTTAAAAGATTGTTTGGAAAAAGTAGGTTGTGTCGGCCCTACTCTCATTAGTATAGTCATGAATCTTCTTCTTTATGTTGATGATATCGTTCTTATGGAAAGGAGTCCCCATGATCTTGAAAACCAACTAAGATTCCTCAAGGATTTTTTCTCCAATGTGGGTATGATTGTTAATACTGATAAGACTAAGGTCATGATTATTAAATACAATAAAATCACTTATGATACCTTTGTATATGACAACAACAACTTGGAGGAAGTGACTTCATACAAATATTTTGGAATTGATATTCACCACAAGCTCAACTGGAATTATAGCATTGAGAAAAGAATTATTGGGGGATGGAAAGCTTATTATGGGATTGAAAACAATTGTAATTCAACCGATATTTGGATTTGGGATAAGAAGAAACTCCTATTTGAGACTCTTGTTACACATGTTATTCTTTATGGATGTGAAGTATGGGGTTGTATACAAAATAATTTTATAACCTATAATCTCAAAATTAAAGGAAATGTGTCATATCCCATCCTCCTCTTAGAAACAAACCTCTCCCCCATTGAGAGCATGGCTATGACTAGATACCTAATGTATAAGAACAAGTTAAACACCATGGAAGACAACATGCTTCCTAAAATTGCTTCAAAATCGAGTCGTAACCACCATCAACTCAAGCGAGGATGGCATAAAGATGCCCAGTCTTGGCTAAACTATTGGGGAATCATGCAAGACACGATTTTGTAGAATAAAGATACTATTAAAAATATGGTGTGATAAAGAGTTAAAGGAAAAAAAAAAGTTCAGGTATTATAAGGATGTAATCAACCGTAATCTAGAAGATCAAAATTATCTATCTGTTTTGACGAGTGTAAAGAAAAAAATAAGCATTACTAGGATAAGAACAAATTCTCACGAGAATTCTCATGAGCTCCATAGTGAAACTAGGCGTTGGTCAATTCCTAAAACATCATGGGATGAAAAAGTGTGTCACCTTTGTGACACTAAGAAGGTTGAAGATGAAAAACGCTTTCTCTTAGATTTTCCAGCCTATACCAAGATTAGATCTCATTTTCAAAATATTTGTCACACTACCAACCTCCTTCCTAACCTCTTAACTCAACAAAATTATGGTGATCTTGGAAAGATTCTCTTAATGCTTTCGGAGAGCATAAACAAAATTCTAAAGAATGGCAAGTAATCACTTATATTCTTAAGGTAAGATAGACCAAATCAATGTTAGTGGACATTAATCATCATCATCATCTTGTCTTTATATTTTAAAAAAGAATCCCATGAAGTGTAATATTTATCCTCTTTAACAAACAAAAGAAATGAGCAATTTGAGAGTTTTAAGTTAATAGGTAAAACAATCATGTATAAAAAAGGAGCAATTCTTGACGTTCATGGAGCAATTTTAAACATTAAATCCATAACAATAACCCCATGGGTTACAACTTTCACTTTTTTTTTTGTGAAACCGCATCTCTGTAAGTTGCACAGGCCACGTTCTCCATTGAGCATAACACTCTCCTCTCCACATATAATAAATTTATTAATGTACAGACATCCAAAGCAAAGATAATGATAGCAAGAAATGGATGAAAATGACGGTGTTCAACGTCGGAGTCATGCAGCAATATTTTCTGCCTGTAACATTTTATTCACCGTTCCCATATAGAGCTTCTCCTGTAACTTCGACAGATCTGAAGCAATGGGCAGCCTGCACGGGCCGTTGAAGTTCTTGTTCAGATATTTGACCCAAATACCATATAGAATCCCTAATACCATTGTATCAGATCTTATTATGCAGAAATAGTGACGGCCATTGATACCAGAAACCATCGGTTTCACTAAGTCGGCACAGTGGCAGCGATAGCAAAACACAGCGACCTCCATTTACGTCGAACTAAAAGCCTCATTAGCGAAAAAACTGGTTGAATCTATCGGTTCTTATGTCAAACAACGCCCCCAGAGAATAGCATAAAACTTCTAAGAGGTTGGTTAAAAGCTTCAGAATAGGGGATATTCTTTGCAGAGAAAACATATCGATGAACGGTAAAAACCTGACTCAAATCCAACTCAAAAATGGCAGAGAATATGCACAGAGCTTTGGTGTTTGTGTTTGAAACACCAGAGGCTAAGAAGCAGACAGAAATACTCAAAGCACCCAACTAAAAAATTGTAGAGAATATGCTCAGAGCTGTGGTGTTTGAAACAGCAGAGCCTAAGAAGCAGACAGAAATACCCAGAGCTCTGCTTTGCTCTCCATGGTTTGAGATGGAAGTAAAGCTCTCAAACTCTAACTTGCTGTGATATCGATGTTATGGAAATATATTGCAGAGGAGATACATTGAATCTTGTGAAAGCCACCTAACTGCAGGAACAACTACCTCCAGCATGGGACCACCATATGAAAATACACACACATCTCACGGTTGTCTGTAGATGTTTCAACAACCAACCCAACGTACAAATTAGATTATCCAATGTGAGCTTGGAGGGATTGTTTCCTCGTGTATCATTATCTTTCACACGCTGAAGAATCGAGCGAATGGGTTTTTGGTTTTCATCGCAGTTAAATCCTCTGTAAGATCCATCTGTCCCTGGAGGGACTTGAGTTTTTTTTTATCATGCAAAGTAAACTTTCCTGCAATGTGTAAAAGTACGCTGGGTTTTTTAAGAGGAAGTAGATGAATTATTTTCAGAATTGTCCCCCCACTTTACCTTCATGCATGCACTGCTATTGGTCACTGGTGGTGCCATAAAGCCCTGCTTACCGTGCAATTACTTCCCTCTCATTATACTACTACTGACAGGTGCAAACTTCACTCTATTTTGTAGACAAATAGGACCATAGCGGACCCCTGTGGAGTGGGTGGACCATTACATTACAGGAAGGAGTCTAAAAGGAATATTCCGAAACAAAACAAATTGCATGGTGTGGCATTTTGAGGGGAGGAAGTTTCATATGAACAGTTACATAAGAAAACAAAAGAAAAAGAGACATCGAGCAAGATTGTGTTTGGATTCGTTGGTTGACCAACGAACACAATGAATCCAAAATATTTTTCTCATTCATTGAGTGAATCCAAAATATCCGTTTCATAGATGGTATGTGCAAGTGTTTCAGAGAATAGGTTTTGGTTCAATGGTTAAGAGGGTGTTAATATTTTAATTTAAATGTTTTTAATGTAAAATAAATACATTTCAATTTGTAATATATTAGAATAAAATATAGAATTATTTTTTAAGTTAATGTATCAAATTATATTACATAATTATGAAAGGAAATTTTCTATTCTAATAACATTGTGCATTTCGAGTCTTCATCTGTCCAAGTTGAAACTAGGACTATTTTCTAAAAATCATTCTTTACTTGATTTCATATTCTAGTCATTTGCTTGCTTTCATTTCTGAAGGTTTGATGATTTATTTCCTTCTATATTTTCCATAGAAGGAATCTAGGGAAGAATTTTCAAGCTCTATTCATGATTGGACTGGTAAAGTCAGTCAATCTCCACTACTCAATCATTTTAGTTAGGCTTTCCTTGTTTCTATCCAATGTTTGGTGGTCCCATAACGCCTATGGTAATGTGAAAGAGTTGAGAAGATTCTCTATTGATTCCCCAACTTGGCGACAAAGATGAAAGAATGCAGGTCGATGGAACCCCATGTTAGGATTTTACCCTTCACCAGTAGCTAGAGGAAGATAAAGATATTGGGCCATAGGTTTTTCTTCCATACTTTTTCTCAAATTCCCTGTTGAGTATGATTTTGTTGTCCTATTGTGAGGCTGATTTTGTTGTCTTGTTGTGAGGCTGTAGGATTCTTTGAGGATGAAACACCCTCTTGGTTTGTAGACCCATCGAAGCTTGTTTGGTTCTTCGTGAAATTGGATTTACCTTGTCATTAAGTCCTGGCAGAATTCTTCCCAATCCATATCATCTAGGAGGGGGAGCCAATTATCTATAGGAATCCATGATCTCCATTGGCCATACTCAGTCACTAAGGACCAATATTGGGCTATCCATTTTTTGTCCTAGTTTAATATGGAATCTCTTAGATTTTGTAAATCCACTCTATCTCTCGATGTAGGAAGTTGCTTCCATGAATCTTCCCAAAACATGGTGTGGTGTTCATTCCTAGCCTCCTATAAACAATGCTTCTAAATGATGTGTTTGTTTCTCCAAGAAGCATTCCATATTAGAGAATCAATGACGTTTCCCTCCAAGCGAATTAAATTTTGGTCTTTTGAAAGCGGGTTGTACTTTGTTCTCCAGATTTTTCCTCATATACCATCCTTGTTGTGGAGTCGTCTCCACCAATTTTTTTCCCCAAGTACCAAGATGAGATTTTTAAAATATCAAAGCCCTAATCCCCCTACCAGTTTGGGTTGACAAACTTTTTCCCATGTCACCAAGGCCCATTTATTTTCCTTTTTGGATCCCCCCCCATAGAAAATATCTTTGAAGGTTGAATGTACTACTTTTAGAATGAATTTGGGAGATGCCAAGGATGAAAACAAGTAAAGAGGCATCACTTGCATAACATAATTGAGTAAGACCAAACAACCTGGGATGTTTAGGTAGAGAAAAAGTCCAATTGGCCAATTTATCCTTGATCCTTACTAGGAGGTCCTCCCAAGTGGAATTTTAGAGAGCATTTTCCACAAATGGAGCTCCCATATATTTTGATGGAAGGGAGATTCACTGGAAGTTGAGGATTCTAGAAATATTAATTTGAATAGCAATAGGAGTATTGAAAATGAAAATTTGTGACTTACCTTGGTTGATGGAGGTTCTTGAGGCTTCCAGGAAATTAGATTTAGGACTCGCTTAATGGCTTGACCTTCACGAAATATATGTAGATTTTAACCTTCTACAATTAATTACTACAAACATATTCTTAATAAAATAGAAAAGATATAATGGCACACACACATTACATAGATATTTTTACCTTGGAAACCCAAACCGGTAAAACCAACAACCTGTTTAGAGCCACACTTCTAATATTCTATTCATCATCACTTCATTGTTTACGATACAATATATGTCTGTGTGTGTGTGTGTGTGTGATCCTACGAAATCCAAACCCCTAATCAATTGAACCAGATTAGTCAACAACCCCAATTCCTTAACTAGAATTAGAAAACCATCGATGAAAACCATGTGCCATAAAAATGCCAAAAATATATGCAAAAACGCCATTTTTTCAGGGACGTTGTCCCTGAACCCCCCCAATAGGAGGGCTCTACCCCCCTATGACCCCCTAGGGAATGGGGGGGCTAGTTACCCCCTACAAAACCTTGGATGCAAAGAATATAACACATACCCATCATTCTCCCACTTCTTGTTTTCTTTGCATATAGGGGGTTACAAGGTTACATAGTCAACAATCTAGGGAAGTAATGTCCATAGATCCTCTACACCAAGAGAACTTATCAGTGCTCATATATTTTGTTAATGAATCTGCAACATTCTTCAAAGTGTCCACCTTCATCAGCAACATCATCTTTTCTTCAACCATGTCTCTCACAAAGTGATATTGAACATCAATATGATTTGTATTTGAATGATAAGTCAAGTTCTTCGCTAGGAAGATTACACTCTGAGTGTCACAATCTATCCTTACATATTTTTGTACCATCCCAATAGTTGAACATAATCTCTGTAACAATAATGCTTCATTGCTTGCATGAGTGGTTTCCATATATTTAGCTTATGTAGTTGAGAGTGCCACTATATACTGTCTTTTTCTCCTTCGAATAGGTTAAACACATACGAACTTGCATTTCTTCTACAATCCATATCTCCATCCCAGTCTGCATCAACAAATCCATGTATGTCCAACACTTTGTCCAATCCTGGTATTCCTTGATAGCACTATCCATAACTATTAGTGCCATGCAAATACCTAAAAACCCTCTTTACTATTGTCTAATGCTTCTTCCCTGCTTTTGACATATACCTGTTCAAAACTACCACTGAATGTGCATTGTACAGTCTAGTATAGATCATTGCATAGATCAAACTTCCAACTGCACTCGCATACAAAACATGGGGCATGTCCTCTTCCACTTCCTGTGTCTTGGGACATTGATTCACAAATATCTTTGCACTTTTAGGAATAGGGACCCTGACCAGTTTACATTCCTACATATTAAACCTCTACAATATTGTCTTGACATATTTCCTTTGATTTAACTAGAGTTTCATGTTTTCTCGATATCTTTTAATTTCCATTCCCAAAATGAAATTTTCATCGCCAATATCCTTCATGTCAAACTTAGAGGACAACTGAGTTTTCACACCCTTCATAATATTCTTTTCGTTTCCTATCAACAAAATATCATCCACATACAAGACCAAATAAATAAGATGATCATTGAATAAGTTGAAATACACACAGTGATCCACTTTGCTCCTTGTGAAGCCAAGTCCCAACATATAAGTATAAAAAAAATTATACCACATCCTTGGTGATTGTTTTAACCCATACAGGGACTTTTTCATCTTGCATACTAGCTCTTTCTTTCCCTTCACAACAAACCCTTATGGTTGCTTCATGTAGATTTCTTCTTCTAGATCCCCATGTAGGAATGTTGTCTTCACATCCATCTATTCTACTTCAAAACCCAACATAGTAGTAATAGATAAAAGAAATCTAATAGAAGATAACTTTGTAGCATGATACAAAAATTTCACCAAAGTCAACTCCCTCTACTTGGGAATATCTTTTTGCTACTAATCAAGCTTTGTATTTCTCCACTTTGCCTTTTGCATTCATGTTCTTCTTAAAAACTCATTTTCTTCCAATCGACAACTCCACTAGATCCCAAGACTCATTCTTGTCCAAGGATACCATTTCTTCAACCATGGTCTTCTTCTAGATTTTTCCATCCTCTGAATCCACTACCTCCCTAATAGTTCTAGGATCGTCATCAGTAATAGACAAAGCAAAATTTGAATGGAAATAAAGTTTAGTATACATTTCCAGTTTCTTTCTTTCTCAAACTGATCTCTTCAATATTGGAGTATGAGGATCTTCTTCTTCTTATTCATGTTTTTTTGTAGAGTTTGATTCATCATCCTTCAACTCAATCTCTATTTTCTTTGGTTCTTACTTCCTTGGTAGGACTTGTTGTTTGACAACAACTTTGATTTCTCTAAACACCACATCTCGAATATACACTACCTTCTTATTTTATGGGTTCCAAATATTATAACCTTTCAGACCATCTTTATACCCAATAAATATACACTTTTCAACCTTTTTATCTAGCTTAGTCATGTTTTTCTTTGGAACGTGAACATAGGAATCAAAGTTAAATACCATGTGATGTGTCAGAGAGGGTTTATTACCATTCTATATGTCATGTGGATTCTTTCCATCCAACACTGATGAGGGTGATTGATTGACTAGGTAACATGTAGTACCCACTGCCTCTATCTAGAATTTCTATCCTAACCCAACACCACTGAGCATGCACTTTGATTTTTATATTAGCATTTTGTTTATCCTTTATGCAACTCAATTTTTTTGAGGTGTATATGGAGTAGTCTTCTACTTTTATATATCGCACTTCTTATAGAATTATTCGAATTCATTTCCATAAAATTCTCCACTATTATCCATCCTCAACACCTTAATTCGCTTCTTTGTCTAATTCTCCACAAGATCCTTAAAATCTTTAAACTTGTCAAAGACTTCAAATTTCTTACTGAGAAAATAAATCCAAGTATTCCTCGAGAAGTCAACAAGAAATGAGAAATAATACATAGATTTTCCCAGTGATGGAATTGACACAGGTCCAAACACATCATTGTGCACCAACTCTAAAATCCCCTATGCCCTCGTTGCAACAAAGGGGAATCTTACCCGATTTTTCTTCCCATATATATAATGTTCACATAAATAAAAATCTAGAGAGAAGTTAGACGTACCTTTAACAATACCTTTGTTGTGTAGTAGTTGAAGGAACTTCTCTCCAATATGCCCTTGTATTTGATGCCACAACATAGTCTTTTCTCGAGAAACTATAGGATATTTTTCTTCTTCAAATCCAATCTCGGGAATAATGGAACTATTTCAACCATCACTAATATTTCTTCCTTGTATCTTATATAGAGTTTCGATCCAAACTCCCTTCAACAAGACCATTTCTCCTCGATCCATCCTGTACGTTTCTTTCTCAAACAATATTTGTATCCTTGCATTGTCCATTTTTCTTACAAAAATCAAATTTATGGCCAATCCTGGGATGTGAAAAACACTAGAGAGTGTTCTAATCCTTCCATCCATGAGATTCAACTTGAATTTTCCTTGTTCTATGATTTTGGCTATGGATTCATCACCTAGGAAAACATCGCATTCATCATAGCTTTCATATTCACAAAATCACTCCCTGTGAGGAGTCATATGAATAGATGCACCTGAGTCAACCACCCATAACTCATGGTCTGCATGTGTTCTTGAAGAATCCAAGTATGCATCCCCTCCTTCTTCCGTGGAGGTTTTTGCTTATGTAGAAGGACCGTCTTCATATCCCTTCACTCTCTCAACACTTTTGGATTTACATTGCTTATTGTAGTGCCCTTTTTTTTCACATCTCCATCATACCCTTACAAATTTTCTAGGATATTTGTATCTTCCCTTATGTTTATATATCCCACTTGGGAACTTAAATCTATTTCTTTCATGGGAGAATCCTCTTGCAAATAATGCATATGCTCTATGTCCTTCCATTTTCTTCCGCCCCATCTCCTTTGACAACAAGGATGAGACCACATCATCAAAACTTAAAGTAGTTGTATTACTAACTATGGTCACAACTAAAATGTTTATTTTTGTAGCTTCGGGTAGGTTTTCCCAAATGACCCTAGGTGTTGGGCATGTGGAAATTGTCGTGGGCACTTGATCACACTTTCGGTTTGGTGAAAACCATCTTGGATTTGAGTAGAGGATTCATGGGTTTCGTGATGGGATTTTTGGGCTTGTGTTGGGGCTTCACACCCACAAGTAAATCCTAATTTGATGTTGACGTGTGGAGGGGATTATATGGTGACCCATAAGGATTTTATATAAAGGATAGAATTCATTATGATATTTTGTATCATGTAGAGTCTGTGGAGACATAATGGAACTAGCATACATGATTCTGCACTTGTGCTAGGAGGATTGGTGATCTCAATAAAGGGAAAGTCTGCAAGGTGGCGAATATGGAATTGAAGAGAGAACTAAAGAAGGTTGCATGTGTGGAGTAGATTTTTTGTACTATACGTGGTTTGTAGGAGGGAGAAGCATGTATATACATGGGTTTCATAAGTATGAAACAAATTTAGGGTATACATAGTTTGTAGGAGAGAAAACAATGTATGTACGTGGATTACCAGTAAGGTGAATTGTGTATCTAAGTTTCTAGGCAGGTACAAATCCGTATAGGCTGGCAGGTGGCATCAGTAGACCATACAAGTGGTCTACAATAGATTCATGTGCAGAGGAGATTCCCAAGGATATTGCTGAGGTTTGGTTTTCTGATTTGTATGGTTATTGGAGAACGAGGTTTTTCTCAATTTTGGTGATTTTGGAGGACAAGGTTGTCCTCATATTTTGGTGATATTGTATTGGCTAGGAGGGATGATTTTTCCCTCAGTATTTCAGATGATAAAAATATTACATAACTGAAATTGTGTCTCATGTGTATTGATGATTCATCTATGATCTTTGTGTTTCCGATGCATATGTTTTTCAGACAATATTTTTAGTGTAAAGTTATTCAATGATAATAGCTAGGGTTTTACTGTTAGATAACTACGAAGAAAGTTGCATGTAAAAAATGACATAGAATATCCCACGAGTCTGGTAAAGCCAATAATAAACTAATACACTTATATTCATCAAAAATATTAATATAAATAGATAGTAACTGACTTACCACTGCATTAAAGGTGCTCAAATTCTCTATCACCGAGTCTTTGTCTATCATCCTCAAGTTATACAGCTTCTTCCATAGGAATAATGTGTTTACTAGGGACTTACATTGATACAAATTCCCCAAATTATTCCATAAATAATTGGAAGTAGCTTCCCTTAACACATTCAGTAATATTGAATCTGAGAGACACAATCGAATTGTGATCTTCACCTCTCGATCTAACTTTACCCAGTCTTATGTTGATATTATTGTAGGTGCAATACCTGGATACAAAGTGATCCACTAATCTTTGTCCACCAACAAATTTTCCATCTTGAGCTTACATAACTCAAAACTTCTCCCATTAAATTTCACTATCCTTATTTTTGAACTCCTCACCATTTGTTTTCACCTGAAGAATCAATACCCCATATCTCACATTGTAACAAGGTTTATCTGTAATGTCCCCTTCCAATTGATCATGACAAAGGATGAGTCAATAGCCTATATGACTCATGTGGGCTATAGTCAATAAAGGAAAAGGGAGTCAAGGAGGTTTTTTTGGTGTCACTAAGTTAAAAGAATGACAAATCCTAAAGTGACATTAAATAAAAATAAATAATTATATTTAAATGGAATTGGAGGAAAAATAAAGTGAGGGTTTGATTTGGTAAAAAATAGGGTAAGATCTAGAAGGCTCGAAGGAAGGATAAATAAAGGGGTAACACTTCTCTTTGGAATTATAATTTGATCTCTCACTTTGGAGTGATCTTGGAAGCATTGTTTCATTAGGGTTTAGAAAAATACTTCCACTACTGCAATCTAGTTTCGGTGGTGCAATACCCACCCTTATTGGACAAGAGGGGAGTCCAACTAGGACTATTATTGGAGATTCACTTAGATTTTTTCATTTAGTTGGATATTTACCAAGGTAAGTAGGAGGTTTACGGAACTTTCTGGACAAGTCCGAGCCTAGAAAATTGTAGGTTTCATGAGGGTTTCACAGAAACCATGGTTTAGGGCATCTGCGCGGGTTGAGTATGGGAATCTTGCGAGACCCCGCTAAACATCCAGTGGTTGTCGCACAAGGACCTCAATGATCGAGGGTCTACAATGGAGGATTGGAACTAGATGGCAAGGGTTACAGGAGGGCCTCTAGCAGAGAAGACATTACTGGAGTATAGCATTGCAAGAAGCATCATAGATTGAAATCATTCCAAGTTTTCTTGTATTGTTTTGTTGGTAGATTTGTGCACCCGCCTTGAAACCATTAGAATTGTTTGTTCAAGAGTATTCTACAATTGTTATTACAACCATTAGATATCATTGTAGTTTTGTTTCCATCCATAATAAGATGCCATGGTTATCTATTGTATTTTCTGTGTAATGGATGCATGCAATGTTTTTGTCAATATTCTTGTATGAGAAAACTGTTTGTAAGGGCTAACAATAGCATTAATACCAAGTGTTTGACATATTTACACAAGGATAATTAAAAAAAAATTGGACAGAAAACATAATAAACCCATATAATGTAGTTGGGGACATTACATTATCATAGACCTGAGCCAAACCTTTAGCCACAAAGGTGTCCCCTTGAAACCAATAACAACTCTGATACAAAAATGTAGATTTTAATCTTGTACAATTAATTATTGCAAACTAATTCTTAATAGAATAAAAAAGATACAATTCCACACACACACATTACACAAATATTTTTACCCTGGAAACCCAAATTGGGAAAACCAACAACTTGTTTAAACTTGCACCTCTAATATTCTATTCATCTTCACTTAATTATTTACAATACAATATATACATGATCCCACGACATACAATTCTCTAATCCATTGACCCAGATTAGTCAATAACCTTTATTCCCTAACTATAATTAGAAAACCATCAACAAAAACCATGTGTTGAAAAACTGCGAAAAGAATATAGTCATGCAAAGAATATAACACATACCAACACTATTGGGATTCCCATGAGCTTTGTATCATCCAAAAAAATTTGGTGGGAGACTGACAACTCATCCCCAAAAAATCACGGTCCTCTCATTTTTTTGTTTTCTATTGCTGCCTTTATTGTTGGGTAGGTGTTATATTCTTTTCATGTGTGTGGGAGGGTGCATCCAATTTCACAAACCCCTCTAATGATTCCTCCCTGGTAGTGGTGTACATGTGCACCAGGCGCTTCCTGAGGTAGGGTCTCAAGGGGGGCCAGGATCAGCTCCCTTGGTTACGCAAAGAATTTGGCTCCGGGAAAACGCCCCAAACTTGTTTTTTGGTAGTTTTTTGTTATTTTAGCGTTTTTTGCTATTTTCAACGATTTTCTAAATTAATCTTGAATTAAGGTATTATGGTTTTGGTAGCTGCGAAATAACTAAAATATTGTATATATTGTATTGTGAATTGTGAAATTAATGCAATGAAGAGTTGAGTGGTGCAACACCAAGGAAGGTTGGTTTTCTCCAGGTTAAGGGTTTCCAACGTAAATCTCTATGTATTATGCATATGAGCCATTGCTTAATTTCTATTTTGATTAAGAATTTGTATGCATTGATTTATTTCATAGGTTTAAAACTTACATTTATGGCCCTCCCCAAACCCTCAACCATTATACTGAAGAGAAAAGGGGACAAGGGGTCCCCTTGTTGAATGCCATGGGAGGGAGAGAACATGGCTGAAGGTGAATTGTTGATTTGAATAGAGAAAAACATAGAGGAAGTGAGGGACATTATCCAATTAGTCCAAGAGGTCAAGAATCCAAAGGACAAGAGGGTGTGATGGATGTATTTCTAGTTGATATTGTTAAAGGCTTTGGACATATCTATCTTGATGAGCATGCCTGTAGACTTGGTAGTCTCGAGGGAGTGAATCATTTCGTGAGATAAAATGATTCCATCTAGAATTCGGCATCCTTTCATATAGATCGATTGTTATGATGAAATTAGCTTAGGAATAATTGGCTTAAGCCAATTTTCTATGACTTTGGTAATGATTTTGTAAACCACATTGCAGAGGGAGATTGACCCGAATTTGTTGGGATCTTCCACTTTTTCTTCCTTGGGGATGAGATAAAGAAAAACAACATCCAAGGTTGGGAGAAAATTGGAAAATCTGCGAGAGTCTTCAAACAATTCCCATACATCTTTCTTGACTATTGGATAACAAGAATGGAAGAAGACAATTGTGAAGTCATCGAGTCCTTGTGATTTTCCTTTGGGCATGTCCATGATCACTCACTCAATTTCTTCTAAGGTAGTGGGTCTGAGAAGGGCCTCATTTTTATCCTAGAAGACCAACTTGGGGATATTACTGGTTTTTTCATTTATGGCCTCTATTATGTCCAAATGGGGTTCCATTAGTAGAGTTTTGAAGTAGTGTACTATCTCTTGTTTAATCTCTATGTGGTCTTTTAACTGCTCTCCTTGGCTGTATTTTATTGAAGTGATTTGATTGTAGAAACATCATTGAATAGTATTTTGTGGAAGAACTTAGAGTTTTTATCACCCTATTTGAGCCATTGAATTCTCAATTTCTTCCTCCAAATGAGTTCTTCCTACTTGGATCTATTATCCAGTTGAGTCTGAAGAGGAGTTTCTTCTATTATGAGCTTCCCTATGTGGAATTATAGTATCATTTCTTGCTTTACTTGACCCATTTGCACTTCAATTTCCCTCTTAGATTTGAATATGTCCTTAAAAACCTCTTTATTCCATTTTAAAGTTTGAGTTTGATATGTTTGAGGCACTGATGGAACTTGTACATGGGAATGCAATGGATGTTGTCTTCTTCATGGAATCTGAGTGATCTAACAAGAAGGCTTTGAAGAAAAAAGGGAGATGTTTGGGGCTGAATGATAAGTCAATTTCTAAGTTGATAGGCTAGTGGTTTGATCTTGAGCTAGGGAATATCGAGGCTTCCAAATGTAGACTAAAAGTAGGAGGGATTCAAAAGAGAGAAATATATCAATTCTAGAGGTTAATTGGTTTTCCCCACCCCTTCAGTTGTTCTGGGTGTGTAGACCATTGGTTGTTTGCAAATCGATCAGAAGTGGCTTGTGAATTAAATCCTTGAATCTCTATGAATCCTACTCTAATCGTTGAATTCCTCCCCATTTTTATGCTAGCGAAGTGATGATATTAAGGTCACCCCCCACTACCCAGTGTCTATCCTCGATGATATATTCGAGGACTTGAAGGGAGCTTAGAAAGAGGATCTTTCCAGGAGTTGTTTATGGGATATAAACATTGGTTAAATATATTGTTTCTAATTAGCCGATGAGTTGGAATTGTGTTGATATAGTCCCTTGAGTGGAGAAGTAAGTTGTTAGAGAAATATCAATAGGGTTCCAAATTATTACTAGTCCTCTTGATGCACCATGGGAATCAATTGCAATTGTTTGGGAACACCGCCATATTTTGGAAGCTATTGTTGTGACCATATTTCTGTGACACTTGGTTTCTTGAAGCATTACAAAAGTGGATCTCTCCTTGGTTATGGTGTTCTTTAAAACATGATGTTCTCTCTTACCATGAGACCTCATATATTTCGTGAAAGGATATTCATGTGGAACTAGGGTGGTTCAGAAGAAACATATATATCATCAGTGTTATCCTTCTTGAGTTTACCCACATCTCTCCTAGATATTGGAGGAGCTTCTTGTTTCTTTTTTGACCATGTTTCTTCTCCTCTTTTGTTAATTTGGATAGATGTTTGGAAGCATTGGTTTTAACTCCTAGGTATGTAGAAGTAGAGGGATTACCTTTTTTCGGTGTACTTCGCTAGTCTTTTCTCTGAGTAAGGGAATCTTTTACAAGTCGGATTTTCTACTAAATTTGGGTCTTTCTTCCTCCAGGATGTCACCATCGATTCAAGGTACATTTTTCCAAGCTCCATTTCATCCCCATATTCAAATTCTCCTTTGTCTCCTCCTTCATACAACATGTCTATATCACAATCCCCCCCAGTCTGCATGTTTTCCTCCATTAGATTCTGACATTTTTCTTGTTCCTCTTGATTTTTGTCATTTCTTTGTTCTATCTCGATGGGAAAAAAAAAGTGTGCATCCATAGTTTATTGTTGTTGGGTTCTTCATGGTTTTGAGAGAGAATCTCAAAATTGTTACTATTTTGAACATCTTTTTGGGTGGGGGGCATTGCTGGATTTCTAACATTTCTTCTATTTGTAGATACTATTTCAAAACCCTCAGATTATTTTGCATTGGAGTTTTTTGTTGGCGGTGGTGGTAAATTTAGTGGGAAATCCCAAAAAATATGCCCATGTTCGATGACATTTCTGACAAGAGAAAGGAACATTCTCATAGTCTATTATTTGAAGCCATTATGTATCTTGGTAGCTCGGGCATATGGAATCTGACAAGCCTTTGGATACATCCAAGTAAACGCAGATTCTGGCATAGGAGGTGTATCTCGGGCCCTATTTGGTTACTTATGAGATTTTGACAAAATCTCCTAGATCGTTCTTAATGCCCTACGAGATTTTTTCTTCCCAGAACTCTTGTGACAGTGAGTACAAACAGATACATACTGGGGTAACTATGAAATCCTCTTTTTTTGTGATAAATTAGTTGGACTAGATATGTAGGTACAACCTTGTGAAATTAAAGAAATAGGGACCATTTTTGAAGATGCTCTTCTTGTCCTCCAAGTTGGTAAAGATTGATTTAAAGAAACATTTAGATCTTAGTTTAAGATCAATATGGCCCTTTGGATTCAAATGATTCCATATCCACCAAGTCAAGCCTTTCTCCAAGGGCCATATTCCCATGAATTTGCCAATAATGGCATAGTCCTGCATGTGCTAAATGTATTGCCTGATCTTATTGGAAGTGATCTCTTATTTAGGGATTTCAAATTCTTTCCATATGCATTGGTCTACTTCGCTCTGGTTATATTTATTCATTCTTTGGTTCTCCTTATTGGTTATTGGTGTATCAACAACCTCGTTTCCTACACCACCTGCTCCTACCCTACATTTGTCATGTTTTCCTTTGTTAGGGTGATATGGTGTGCGGCAAGCTAAGGAGTGGTTATTTCCAACCAATGCATCACTGTAGGGGGGAGAAGTTATCGTCATGCGATCTGGTTCAAAATATAAACTAGATCACACTACTAAACCCTAGGCGAGCTAAGATCCGCCATCCCTCTCTCACAAAGAATATCGAGTAATTTTTATATTGTTATTTTGTTGTTGTAGCTCTTTTAATTTAGAAATTCCAAGATATGCACTTCATCTATGAGAGATTGGTTTTGTTCACATAAGTTATTTACTTGAGAATCTTGTTCCTTTCGAAGTTCTTCTAATTCTTCATAACTTTGTTATGGTGATTGGTGTGGCCATGAAAACCTTGAGTAGGAATTTGGACTACTTATTCCCTTACTTGAATTCTTTGAGCTCCTCTTTGAGTAGCTTGATATTATAATTATTATTGTTCATAACACTGTTAATTTCCTCAAAGGGGCCCTCAATTCTTGCTTCCAACCTTTTCATTATATCCATTACTCGCAAATTTGGAGGCTCTCCAGAGCCTAAAGTCTTCCTTTAATTATCTGTGTGTGTCATGGAGAGCTAGTTTATTTACACTAGGCTTCACACTAGGGTTTTTTCTTCAATTCGCCTTTTCTCTTTTCTCTTGATGGACTACTAAGGGATTAATTTTATAACCCTTTTATTGAACCTTGGAATATATTTTTGATAATAATATTTGACCTTCTTAATAATATATCTTAAAAATGTAGACACTTTCACCCTTTATTTACTTTAATGAGAAATATCATATAAATTTAGGTAAATACTTTCACCATTTATTTAAAATTTATTTACTTTTAACAAGAAATCTCTTATAACTTTAATACTTCACCTTTTGCCAATATTTTCAAGTTATTTTCTTTCCATTTACAACTTTTAAAGTTATTAAGTTATTGATATTTTTACCTTATAACTTTTAAGTAACTTCTTATATACTTGTATGAACTTGGAAACTTCTAACAATGTCTAAAACTTATCCGATCCTCCATGCAAAAATTCAATCCTTTTTTTTACCTTCACAATCCTAATATGTTATATATCATTTCTCAGGTGTACTTTAAAATACTTTTTCTAATTAAATTTTCTTACCATGTATGTGGAAGTTAACTCTACTTATTTCCAAATATGGAATATTGTTTGAATTATACAAATTATTCACATGCACTTTTAAAACAATATTTGCAATCCTTTTTTTTCTATCTAATATTTTGACCCACAAACTTGGAAATTATTTGCACAATTTTTTTTAATGCTATTATCAAAATAAATTTGATCACATATCAATGAAACAATCAAAGTTTTGCTTGTTCTTATCCTCTCTAGCCTAAATTTAATCACATATCAATGGAACAATCAAGGTTTTTTTTCTTATCTTCTCTAGCTAACAAAAAGATCTCTCTAAGAATGAATTCATATAATCCTCAAGAAATAATTAATTATTATTCATTAACATGTTTTGAAATACAATAAGCATAAGCATACATATAAATACACATAGATGTCGTGGGCAAAGAACATAACTTGGTATTATTACATAAATTTATTAATATAATATTATTATATATTAATTAATACATTATATAATGATTATCCTTTAACTATTATTACATGATATTTATTAAATAATAATAATAAAAAATTTAATATAGCTTAGGAATATTACATATTACTTTCAATTATATTTTACAAAGTATATATTTTGATTACCATTTTTTTTTTGTTTTTAATTGTAATTGTTATGTTTTACAAAATTGATATTTTAATTGTTTTCAAAATGTTTATTGATTCAATTATATTTTACAAAGTATATATTTTGATTACAATTTTTCTGTTTTTAATTGTAATTGTTATGCTTTATAAAGTTGATATTTTAAATGTTTTCAAAATGTTTATTGAATGATTTTTTTTGGTCAAGAGTTTGGATTAAT